>VWZI01020830.1:93942-130397 GCA_013396835.1 Psilopogon haemacephalus | reverse complement strand
TCACCTCCCAACCTGTACTGGTACAGTTTATTATTCCTCCAAGGACTCTGCACTTGTCCTTGTTGATCCTCATTTGGTTCCTCTGTGCCCAGCTCTCCAGTCTGTACAGGTCTCGCTGCATGACCACACAGCCTTCAGCTGGATCAGCCAAGCCTCCCAGTTTGGTGTCATCAGCAAACCTGCTGAGCAGACTCTGTCTGTCTGTCTGTCTGTCCCCTCATCAATGTCACTGAAGATGCTGAACAGGGCTGGACCCACCCCTGAGGGACTCCACTGGTTTCAGCTCTCCAGCTGGACCTGGCACCATTGATCACTACTCTTTGAACTCTCTTGTAACCAGCTCCTAATCCACCTCACTGTCTGCTCTTCCATCCCACATTTACTCAGCTTGCTCACTGGGATGTCATGGGAGATGGTGTCAAAGGCCTTGCTAAGGTCAAGGTCGACTACATCCACTGCTCTCCCTGAATCTACCCATTCAGTTATGGCATCATAGAATGTTATCAAGTTAGTCAAGCATGGCTTGCCCTTGGTAAATCCAGCTGACTGCTCCTGAGAACCTTCTTTTCTTCCAAGTGCCTTGAGATGCCCTCCAGCAGGAGCTGCTCCATCATTTTTCCAGGGATGGAGGTGAGGCTGACTGGTCAATAGTTCCCTGGAACCTCTTTCTTGCCATTTTTGCAGACTGGAGTGACGTTGGCTCTNGGAGTGACACTGGCTCTCCTCCAGTCCTCAGGCCCCTCTCCTATCTGCCATGATTTGGCAAAGATGATGGACAGTGGCAGAGCAGTAACATCAGGCAGTTCTCTTAGCACCTTTGGGTGCATCTCACCAGGGCCTATGGACTTGTGAATGTTCAATTTGTGTAGTGGATCTCTAACCCAGTCTGCACTGACCAGTGGGGAGCATTCCTCCCTCCAGGCTTCCTCTCCCTCATCCAGGGTCTGGAGTACATAGGAGAGCTCAGCCTTAGGTGTAAAGACTGAAGCAAAGAAGGCACTCAGCAACTCTGCCTCCTCTGCATCCTCAGTTTTCAGGGCTGCCTCCTCGTTCAGCAATGGCCCCATGCCTTCCCCATTCTTCCTTTTCCTACTGATATATTTGAAGGAGCCCTTCTGGTTCTCTTTTACTTCCTTTGCCAGCTTCAGTTCCAAGAGGACTTTGGCCTTTCTTGTTGCTTTCCTACATGCCCTGACAACTTCTCTATAGTTCTTCCAAGTGACAAATTCTTTCTTCCATGAAAGAATTGCTGCCTCCTGGTGAGCTGCTTGTGCACCAGGGCACAATTGCTGCCTCCTGGTGAGCTGTTTTGGCACCAAGGGCAAATTCCTGCCTCCTGGTGAGCTGCTTGGCCACCAGGGCACCTTGCTGCCTCCTGGTTAAGTTGCTTGTCCACCAGGACACATTGCTGCCTCCTGGTGAGCTGCTTGGGCACCAGGGCACATTGCTGCCTCCTAGTGAGCTGCTTGGGCACCAGGGCACATTGCTGCCTCCTGGTGAGCTGCTTGGGCACCAGGGCACATTGCTGCCTCCTGGTGAGCTGTTTGCCCTCCAGTATTCTCAGGTGCCTCTGTGCCAAGCTGCTGTCCAACAGTTCAACCCCCCTGTCCTACTGCAGGAGTTTGTTCAACCCCAGGTGGAGGACTCTGCACTGATGTGCTGAAGTGTATCCAAAGAAGGGCAACAAAGCTGGTGAGGGTTCTGGAATTCTTGGGAACTGGGTTTGTTCAGCCTGCAGAAGAGGAGGCTGAGGAGAGACCTTCTTACAGCCCCTTAAGGAAGGCTGTAACCAGAGGGGTGTTGGTCTCTTCTCTGAAGTAGCAAATGACAGGAGGAGAGGAAATGGCCTTGAGCTGTGTCAGGAGAGGTTTAGGTCAAAAATGAAGAACTATTTCTTCCCCCAAAGGCATGCCAAGCCCTGGAACAAGGGCAGTGCATCCTTCAGGCCCACTCCACAGAGGCTGAGAAAGGAAAAGCCTTAGGTGACCTGAGATTCTCCTGAGACAAGGGCACCTGCTCAGTGCTGAGAGAAGGAAGGCGGAAGGAAGGAAGATATGCATCAGCCCCCTGGCCCCTTGGGGCTTGGCCTGCTGCATCAGCAGCCTTCCTGTGCTCTCTCAGGGTTTGGGGTTGCAGCAAATGTAAACAGCAGCAGCTTCTCAGTCTCTCTTCTCCTCTGATTCCAGCCTTGCTGCCCTGTTCTGTGTTGCTCTGCCCAGCACTGGTGGCTGGCAGAAGGGGAGAGCAGACAGCCTGGCAGCGTCCCTCCATCCTTTCTCTCCTTTCCCAGGCAGCAGCTCCTCAGAGCCAGCAGCTGCTGCTTGCCGTGCCTGCCACAGCCAGACCCCTCTGCCTCACAGCTGGCTCAGAGACAGGCTCCTGGCCAGCCCTGCTGGGCTATGGCTGGGCTGCTTGTCCCTATCTCCTCCATGCTTGCCCTGCTCAGACTTTCCCTGCAGACAAGAGGAAGCAGAGAGTCCTGGCAGTCCCTGCCTACTGGGACCTGCTCCTCCATCTCCAGCAGCAAACTGCTCTGCATACAGCTGCCACAGATGCTGCCTTCCAACCTTCCCAGCTGAGGACACTGACCACCTCAGCTGTCTCAGCACAGCACACAGCTGGCAGATGTTGGCCTCAGGGTCCAAATCAGGAGCATGACCCTGGCAGAAGACACCTTTGGAGGTGCTGGAGCAGCAGCAGCAGCCAGCACAGCCCCAGGACAGGCTCAGCAAGTGGTCTCTGCCAGGGGTTCTACCCCAAGCTGCTGTGCCTGCCCAGGAGGATTCAGCACCTGTGCACCATGCCTTGCCTGAGCAGCTCTGCAGCAGCAGCTGCAGCCTGTGCTGAGGAGCCACCTTCCTCCTCCTCTGCATGCCCACCTCTCTTCCCATTCTCTCAACTCCTTGCTGTTAGGAACCCAAATACTGAAGCTCCTTTTCCCATCTGCCCCTTCCCTGATCTTCTCTCCTCTCACTTGTAGGCAGAGCAAACACTAAACCTTGCCCTTGGGCATGACCTGCCTGGGAAGCCTCTGGAAATAGCTGTGCAAGCCTTGCTGTGGACATGGTTGGTAGGCTCCAGGCATTTGGGCTGTGAAAGGATTCACCTGACTTGGTGTGTCTCAAACCTTAAAGCCCTGGGAGGTCAAACGGGCAGGGAGCTTCACAGCAGGGAAAGCACAGAGGAGGTTTGTAGGCATCTGGGAGTCTGTAGGGTCTCTGTGGGAGAGGCTTGCTGCTGCCAAAGCAGGTGCTTGCTCCTCTCCACCAGGTCCTACTCAGTACAGAAATCAGAGTTTTCCTCAGTTGATGGTGTCCCCAGACATCTGTTTTAGGCTTGTACAGTTGGGTTTTCTTTTAGAAACCAAGTTATTGCAGAGCTAACTCAGCCACATAGCTCTACCTGAGATGCATTAAGCTCTTCCCCACCAGGAGGTCCTGTGTCACATGTGTCCATGTATCTCTCCCAGGGTGTCTCAGCTGATCTAACACACCAGTGTTTGGGCAAATAGAAGTGTCATGGGATAGCACTAATTAAATGCGGTATCCCGTGGGACGAGGGGGTCCTAGTGCCCTCCTCGCCGGTTCTTTTGGGTTTCGGTCGGCAGAAAAGACACGAATATCGCTCAAATGTCAGGTATAAACGTTTAACAACCAGGACTGGGGAAAACACAGGTTACATGCAAAAACAGATCCCGATTGCGCCTATGGATACCCGCGGGAGCGCGAAGCGAAGCGGGGAAACGTGCTCCTTCCCGAACCGAGGGGGGAGACTGCGGAAGGAGGGAAACCGACTTAAAGAAAATAAAAGAGGGATTAGAAAGAGGGAGAGAAACTGGGAAAAGAGAGAGAGAGGGGTCAGCCTTGCCGCGTAGAATAAAGCNCAGACGTCCACCATTTCCTGGCCGGCCAATTGATTCAAGGTTCGACGTATATGGGCATCCCGAGGTCCCCCCCCGGGTCCCGGGGCCACCTGGGATGCCCCACCCTTCACCCCCTACCAAACCTTTGAACAGTAGAGGGAGAAGAGAGCCCAGGAATTGGATTAATCCTAGGATGCTCTGTCATTCTATGCCGGGACAAGAAGTCTTCATATTTATGGATCAAAAAATAATGCAGAAGCTGGAAGCCCTCTGCTGTGAGGGCAGGCTGAGAGTTGACATTTGTTCATCTTGGATGAGAGAATGCTCCAGAGAGACCTTCTTGTGGCATTTCAGTAGTTAAAGGGGCCTCTCAGAAACATGGCAACACTTTTCAGCAGGTCTAGTCTGGAGGACAAGGACCTGCCATATACCAGGTCCTGCACCTAGGTCACAGAATCCCTTGTAAAATTCCAGGCTTCTAGTAGCTTGTCTGGAAATCCACCCAGGTTTGTCAGTAGCCAGCCAAAGATGAGCCAGACTGTGGACAGCATCCTGTCTAGCATCAGCAACAGCATGGGCAGAAAGACTAGAGGAGGGACTGTCTCTGTGTACTCGGCAATGATGAGGCCACAGCTCAGATCCTGGGTTCAGTTTTGAGACCCTCACCACAAGAATCACAGCATGGTGGATGGTTGGAAAGGACCTCTGAAGTTGATCCCATCCCACCCTTGTGCTAAAGCAGGGGCACCCTGCCCAGGATCACAATGGCCAGGTGAGTTTGGAATGTCTCCAGATAAGGAGATGCCATAGCCTCTCTGGGCAGCCTACTCCATGGCTACATCACTCTCCAAGATTTTTGACTTGTGCTCCAGAGCAGGCAGCCAGCTCAGGCTTACTGAGAGCAACCCCCCTCACCCCAGGCTGGCTGGTTCTAGTGATTTAATACTTGCAGTTGGCCAAAAATTAAGCTATGTTTTCCCTCAAACTCTCCTCAACCCTATTAACAGTAAGAAGGACATGAGACCTGCTAGAGTGCATCCAGCAGGCAACAAAGATGATCAGCGGGCTGGAGTACCTCTCCTATGAAGACAGGGTGAAAGAATTGGCACTGTTCAGTCTGGAGAAGAGAAGGCTCCAGGGAGACCTTCCAGTGCCTGAAGGTGGTCTACAGGAAGGCTGCAGGTTTGTTTACAAAAAGTAGGACAAGAGCCAATGGTTTGAAACTGGAGAGGGGGAAATTTAGGTTGGACATCAGGAGGAAGTTTGTCACAATGAGAGTGGTGAAATACTGGAACATGTTGCCCACAGATGTAGCTGAGGCTCTGTCTCTGGAGGCATACCAGATGAGACCTTATGTGGCCTTGGGTAGCCTAATTTTGTTAGGAATGTCCCTGCTGGCTGCAGGGGTTTGGACAAGGTCTGAAGGTCCCTTCCATCCCAAAACAAGTGCACATGGATCCATGAAAGCATGTATAAAAGTCTCTCCTTACTGAGATGTTCTACCTCAGTCTACCTCCTGACTGAGATGTTCTACCTCAGTCAGCCCACAACCAGCTGTTTTCTCACATTAAATTCTGTTCCTGAGGCTAGTTTTAAGCAGCAACTTTGCAACTGCTGCATCATTGAAATGATGTAATTACCAAATCGCTAACTTCAAGCCTGCAGCAACTCTAAATTCATCTTGGTAGTAGACTTATGCACACCAATGAAGTCTGCAATTCAGTAATCATCACTTCCACAGAGCACATCTACCACTGCACATTACACTGCCTAGTATCTGTAAACAATGTATTGTTTACATATTTCTCCATAATTACATTTTTCTGTTGCATTTCTCCACAATTCTAACTCCTTTTTGTGCACTTGGAAAATCCCTAGAAATCCAGATTAATCAAGCATATCCACGTCAAATTAGAACATTTCATGCAGCATTTTGTTGTAAAAATAATTTCAGCTGAGATTTACAGTTCTGACCTCTGTAAGGTCTGCAAGTGAAGCACATTTTACAAGTGTTTCACTCTGAGTGAAGCTGTACTTGAGGAAAAACCTAGAATAGCTTAGGTTGGAAGGGACCTCAGAGGTCGTCTACTCCAAACCCCATGCCACAAACAGGGACACCTCTCTACTAGACTTGGTCATCCAAGGCCTCATCCTGTCTGGACATAAATACCTCCAGGGAATTTCTGATTACTGGAACGATTAAACAAAACCAAGAAATACCACAAAAGCTGAGATAAAGCTATTGCTTGGTATTTTTATTCATGTGCATGCAGAAAAGTGTAGTCAGCTTTGAAGTCACACTCCAGACAACTATGCCTGTGCTGACCAGAAAAACAAAAACAACAAAACAACTCTACATTAATGCTAGCTGAACAACTCTGCAAGATAAGACATTTAATCATTTAATGGCCAGACACTGGCATGAATATCTTCTAGGCCCTTCTGCTTCATTGGTGCACTCTGATCTTCTCCATACAGGCAGTTCATTGTCCTCCTGACTGCAGTAACTTCCTTTCATTAGCTGCTTTTTGTTTTTGCTGCATAATCTCAGAGTCTCTGTGAAGACAAAGGTTGGATTTCAGATACTAGTTCATTGTTTTTCTGAGCAGGCTTATCCAGCTTTTTTGCCCTTTAGCAGCCCACATTTCATGAAAGTAAAAAGCTCAAGATTAAAAAAAAAAAAAATCTATTTCAGTTAGCCATAAACACACTTTCTATTATTACCTTGGGTTTTGGCAGGGTTTTTTGTCTGTTTAACAGCAGATACTAAAACCTATATCCAGCTTATGCTCTGGCAGGTGAATGGACTGTGAAACAAAGCAACATACTTAAATGCTGTTCAGTCAAGACACTGAACTCTTTCTGCGCCTTTTTTTTTCCTCCAATCATTTCACTCAGCTTTACTAGATATTACCTCTGTTTCCTCTGAGAAGCAGACAAACTATCCTCTTTCCTTTTCCCTTTGTGGATCTCCTGAGTCTTCTTCAGGTTCTTTTGGCGGGCAAGTTCACGCTGGTTCCCACCTGTGAGATAAGAGTTTATACAGATACCACTTTTCACACAACTTCCCTGTGCAGAAGTCTGCTTTGAAGGTTGTAAGGTCTATACAGCTGGGATGGTAGCATCTTCTGTAGTTGTCAGCACCTTCCACCACAGTCTGCCTCAACAAGGGAGGCATAAAAAACATGTTAGTTCTCACACTTATGCTACTACAGGTCATGTCCAAGAGATCACTGAAATCCCTTCCATCACTCCCTTCAGAAACTCAAGGCTGTTGTCCCAAGGCTTTTATGTCCTATAAAAGACATCAGACCATCCCCATCTACAGCACAGGCAAAATGATGACAGTAACCCATCCAAAGAGAAGTCATTCTCTCTATTTCAAGCAGATTCCAGCACCCACTAGAGCTTACAAATTAAGATAAAAAAAGAACGGCACTAAATTGAAGGTAGCCCAAGAGACTTCCTCAAACTTTTCCTGAGGCCCTCTAACAAATCAAAGCTAAATAAGTGTAAGTATTTGGGATCTAGAAACATCTGCCTGCAGTGCTGTCACAGAAGACCACTAACATGGTCTATCACATCCCCTGCTGAAGCACCAACTTTTCAAATCTTGCTTGTACCAAGAAATGGCAGTCAAAGACCACATCTGTATCTGCAGAAAGAATACACTTCTGCAGATGCTGCCTAGATGACCAGCAGAGATGGGACTCTGGCTTTACTTCATACTGAATAAAGTCCCCAAAACTACTTCACAGAAAATCCGTAATCTATGAGTGGGCACTCAGCACCCAGCTCAGCTAGTACAATCAAACTCTAAAATCTGGCAACAAGAGCAGAGAAGACCACATAGTACACAGGGAATTGTGTAGGTTTGATTAATTTCTGCTCTAGGGTGCCTGGTATATATATCTCCAGTGCATGGCTGCTGCAACCATGGAGTTTCAGCCCCAGATTCTGTTCACCTGCTGTGGGAAAACAAGGGAATACTGGTGAGGAGGTAAACACACTCAAAAGACTTGCAGCTGACATGTCAAAACACAGCTCACCAATTGCTGCCTGTCCTTGTATGGCTGACAAATAGAACATCTGTTCAGATGACATAGATCTGTGAAGGACACCTTATAGCACATGCTTGAGATTCTCCTCACCCTGTTGTTGGAAAGACATGAGCACTATGGAAAGTTACACCTACCAGATACCACAGAACCTCATGCAAAGGCAGCAGGGCTGACAAAGCTGAAGTCAAAGCAGCCAAAACTCTAGCTTGTCCTCAAGACACTCTTCAGAATACAAGAACACAGCACTTTCTCAGAACAAACTGCTCCCCATTGTCTCTGCACAGGGTGGACAACCCTAATGCTGTTCTCTGTTAGTCCATTCAGTTAATTACACGCCAATACTATTAAAGATGTGACCTCCAAAGACGTTTTACTTGAAATGAAATGCAGCACTTGAGCACTGCAGTGAGCTTCACCTCACTTCCAAGACAGAAGTCACATTATATATATATGCATATACAGACAGAGCCACTATTTCCATTATAAAAGACATTTCTCTGGGGGACAACCACCCAGCTTTCCTCACAACTACCAGCCCCCTGACCTGCTGACAAGTTGGGCATGAAATCTTTCTGTTCAGACAACATTCTTCAGCACGTGAGATTGAAACCAGTACAACACCACAATCACATTTTTCCGTGCTCAAAAACAAAAGTTTCATGCCCTTCTATTTTTTGTTGTGCCTCTTTTCAGTCTCTCTCTATGCTATCCTTCAGTCTCAAAGAGATCTCCACAATCTTCAGGTGCCTGTAATTTCAGATATAGGGAAGCAGTTTAGGACTAGCAATCTGTTGATCTGATCCACAGAGCTTTGTATTCCTTCCATTTCTGAGCTGGTAAGAGGTACCTGCCAAGTCAACATGCAGACAAGAACAGCCAAGCAGAAGAAACAGGAGCACTGTGCATTCTCAATACCAGCATGTGTACTGTCTGGCTAGAGATGGCAGAAACTCAAATCAACACACCTTCTTCCTGGAAGCTGCTCCTGCACTGGATGGTGTACTTCATCTGTGGTAGAACATCAAATATTACCTTTTGAAAAAGCTGTGACTACTGTTGCTTCATTCTCCCTATTAGCATTCAGTGACATCTTGTCCCACAGTCCAGGTAGAAGGGCCATTATTTACTCAGACACCAAAATAAAACAGCTGTCACTGGCAGTACTGCTGATGATTACAACTTGATGACTCACGAGCAGATGATGCATTCCAGGCTATAAATGGTTCTTGAGTTTTATGGTGCTCAAGAGGCATATACATCACACAAACGAGGTAACAGCAGTGAAACAGCTCTTCCGCGGTGCTTAAATAAATAAGGCATTCTCTCTTACCAGGAGGGAAGTTTGCTATAGTCAGAGCTTACATAGCAATGATCCTTAACTTGACACACCTCCTTTGTTTCCAAGCAGACAGTGCGGGATGTCTGCAGTTACTCCATGACTGTGGCAAGACCATGAACTTCAGAACCAAACCGAGTGGCATCGCTGAAAAGCTTAGCACGGCAAAGCTGAACGGCAAGGAGAGCAGAGCAGTGCACACAAGGCAGAGAGAGACAAATCTTTGAAAATAAACTTGTACCATCTCTGCTTCCAAGGAAACATTGCCGAGGGCTGCTTGGGCCCAGTACTTCACATGGAATGCTGAACTCCAAGCTACACAGTGCTGTTTGGTGTTTTCCATAACAATCAGCCTAAATCTTCTGTGAAGTATGGTCCAGTCCTTACAGAAGGCAAAGCAACTACCTGTAATGTGGCAGCTTGAGCATGAACTAGCACACCCTTCCTGCTCATAACTATGCATGAACATCCCTGTCTTTATCTGCCTTCGAAAGATGTATGCCTCAGCTCAACCTGTCCCTGCTCCTTCAGCTTCAAGAGCTGCCTATTCTTGAAAGCAAAGATAAACTAAAGACCTCTGAATAGCACTGGAATGAACAGTAATCGTCTCTGCTCTGAGGAGGTCAAAGGGAATGGCAGTAAGGATTGGCTTCTGAGGTCATGAGCTCTGGAGCTCTAAGCAGCAGATCTGGCCACTTAAAGCAGAAGAAAAGTGCCTGTCACTGTGTCCCGAAAATAGAAATCAAAAGTAAACAGAGATATATGACAAGACCAAAACAATAATGGAACACAAGTGGTAAAAAAGTCGCCCTCCAATTCATCTTGTTATCACGACTTTCACAGCTTTATTCAGTTTTCAGGTGCCCTGAAATTTGGCAGTACAGCACATATCACAAAATTATGAACTGGAAGGCATGTTAAGTTGATAAGCAGCACATTCTATTTTACTGTCTGTTTTAAGTCACAGGGTCTAGTTCAAGACTGACTGACAAGATAGATCTAAAATATAGGCACATGTACTAAAGGCCAAGATTAGACATTATGGTTGCACATTGCAACTTCCACACTTGCAGCATTTTACACTATGCATAAAGTGTTTACCCATGTCTTCACCTATGCTTTCAGCAATACAGTAGATTCGAAGCCACTACGTGTGAATGTACAAGCTTCTCTATTGCCAAGGATAACATGTGGAAGATAACACAACAACTAGTGAGATGTCCTCAAGTATTCTAGGTTTTGTTTCAGTTCTCCGCCATTTTAAAGCGGATATACCAATGTTACTTTGGAATGGCTAACAGGTTCCCCTGCCCTTTCAACGCCAGCCTTAATCACCACCATTTAACCACTGTACTATTAAACACTCAGCAATGATACGAAACCCTTTTACGCACAGGCCGGACAACAGCCAAGGCTGAAAGTGGATGTTAGTATTGTCGTAACTACCACCACCTCTCCTCCCCCTTCGCCCAGCCGCAACAGGGGATGGGGTGAGAATACCACAAGCCTAGGACGAGTAGAGTGCGGGACGCCCCATCCACCCCTGCTCTCTCTGTGGGATTTCGCCACGGGGGACGCGAAGCCCACAAGGAACAGCGGCAACACACCTTGGGCTAACTCTCGCCTCCAGACTCAGAGACCAGGCTGCCCTCAGGGCGAACCCCAGGCCGCATTTCTCCGGTCCGCTTAAAAGGCCAAATCCCCCCCCCCCTGCCCGCCCCCAACCGGCTGCGCCCCCCTACGGGCCTGCCGACACTCACGGGTCATGGTGAAACGCTCCGAGGCGGCGCCGCTCGCCAAGCAGCCTGTAGACTCCCGAGGCCGCCACAGCCGCCAGCTTACAAAGCCCCGTTGGCCCGTGACGTCACGGCGCTGGCGGGAAGCGGTGCGCCTGGGCCAATCAGCGGCCTGGAAGGGGGCCCCCTCTGCTCTCCTTCCTCCTTCCTGCCGGCGCATGCAGATGACGCAGGGCTGCGCGCCGATCGCGGGGGCGGGGCCATGCCGTGAGGCTGCCGGACTCACGGCGTTACCGGGCTGAGCGCTCCTGACGCTGCCGACATGTTCCGCCGAGCCCGCCTCAATGTGCGGCCCAACGTGCGACCCGCGGGCAGGGGCGCCGGCAGCACGGCCGACCCGAAGCTTCAGAGTTCGGACTCCCCTGTGGCTGTCACTAAAGAGAGTGCGGTGGGAGAGGCGACTGAACCCCCGCCAGTCGCGCTGGGGGTTGAGAGGTGAGTGCCGCCGAGGCTCCCCAGGGTTGTGTGGGAGGATGGGATGGGCTGTGCTGCGGGGCTTCTTCGTCCAGGGCCGGCGAACGGGGCGGTCCTGGGGAGGTGAGGAGCATGACCCTTTCCCCTCCCCCGTCCCTTCAGAAGCCCCATGGTTTGGAGTGGTGTCCGGCTCCCTAGGCCGTTCGCCTCGTGGTTGCCCCTCCTGCTGGGATTTGGAGTTGTCACATCTTGAAGACCCCCTGAAGTAGAGGTGATGCGCTGCCCGTCGGTCGGTGTTTTGTGATAGATGTGTGTGTGGTAAGAGGGTAGCTGCTTCGTAGGTGTGTGACCCATTTGCCACCTGAGCAAGGCGTGCATCACTGCCCTGCCCTTGCATTGTAGGTGCTGGAGATGATTTACAAGTTAAGACCGCAAAGGAGTGGCCTAGTGTGGTCTGACCGTCAGTTTTTCTGGCACGGCAGCAGGGGGCTCTGGTTTGCTGTATACGGCAAAAAAAAAAAGAAGTATTTGCACTCTGTAACTGAATGACTTTAATTTTGCCTCCTAACAGCGCTTTCTGTTTTCTGTTCACTTCTTCGCGCCTTAGCAAGGCAAGGGAGCTCTTTCTTTTTGACTGGGTAACCTTGTCATTGCAATTAAAAGCGCTTACAGTGTATCATAAGGTTGCTCCTTTGACAAGTCGTTCAGGACCTTGCTGTGGTGGGTTAATCCTGGCTGGCCTCTAAGCCTCACAGAGCTATTGGGATGGTGGGATGGGACCAAAATGGGAAGGACAAGAAAGAGGAAACTCATGAGTTGATGTGAAGGCAGTGTAATAAGTAAATCAAAGTTGTGCACACAAGCAAAGCAAAGTAAAGCGTTCATTCCCTATTCCCCATCACAAGGCCATCTCCGGAAAAGCAGGGCTTCATGTTTGTAGCTGTTACTTGGGAAGACAAATGTCATCACTCCAGATGTCCTCCTTTATTCCTTTAACCACAAGCTTTACATGCTGAGTGTATGGTATGGAATACCCCTTTGGTCAGGTGAGGCTGGCTGCCCTGGCTGTGTTTCCTCCAAAGTTCTTGTGCATCCTCAGCCTGCTTGATGTGGTGGTGTGAGAAAAGGCTTTGATGCTATGTGACCAGTGCTGAGGTGTAACTGAAGCAGAGCTATGCTGTCAACACTGATTTGGTCACAGATCTGAAATATAACTACCACATAATTACTGTGAAGAAACTTAACTCTGTCCCTGCCAAAAGCAGTCCAGAGCAGTTCTTTAGGACATTTCCCTAGTCTTATAATTCCTCTTCAGAACAACCTTCATGCTTCTTCTAACTGGATGGTTTTGCATCCTTCTTTTAATTGAAACTTGTCCTTTATCACACAATACAAGGTCTTCTTACAGTCTTCTGTGTTTTTTTTTCCTAGAAGTTCAGGTATCAGAATAGTTGTCATGGCATGTCTTTATGCTGCCTCTTTTTGAACTCATGTCTTACATCTTTTGTAGTTAAACTAGTTTTGCATTGTGCTGTAAGGGTACTTCAATTTTTATTTATAACATTTTTGTGTTAGGCAGATTAGGTTACTGGATGATGTGTTATCCAATACTTTCTCTTTAAGTGAAGGTACAGTTGCAGGTTTTCAGTTATGTAGTCCTGTTGCTGATTGTTCAGCAGATTTATTAGAGACTTTTGTGCTTGTAATTTAATGGGTGCTCCACTGCAATCTAATTGTGAGTTTCCAAACTACACTCCTTTCTGAAAGGGAGAATGTCCTAGGGATGCATTCACCTGACTTGAAAAACAGACTTTTGTCTTACAAGTAAAAGGCTCATAGAATATTTTCCTCCATAAATGTGGGAAATACTGAAGTGTCCAAACCCACTAAACTACATCCCGGTGTTTTGAGAAAAACAGAGCCTAATAGATGAAATCTAGGGCTGTTTGTGATGCTTTTGCAAGTTGTTCATGTTGGATCTCTTCAAATTGCTGGTACAGTGAAATGTGTGGGATGTGGCTAGGAAAGAGGTTCTTTGGTTTGGAAAAGGTGCAGGTTTGGATAATGGTGGTCTTCTAAGGAGAGACAGGTGAACGACTAGACTGCTGT
This sequence comes from Psilopogon haemacephalus, assembly GCA_013396835.1. Lineage (NCBI taxonomy): Eukaryota > Metazoa > Chordata > Aves > Piciformes > Megalaimidae > Psilopogon > Psilopogon haemacephalus. The sequence goes on along the minus strand of VWZI01020830.1, from coordinate 116,819 downwards.
GAAGGTTCCTACAGCTCAGCTGGGGGGAGAAGGTAGTAGCCAACATAAGACTTCTGCGAGGCTGTTAGGGAAACTTTTTGTCCCTGGGAGCAAGTAGAAAAGGCTCAGGTAAGAGCTGCTTCCTTCTTGTCCTTGCTAAATTCCACTGAATAGCAATGTTTTAAAGATTTAGTTGGTTTTGAAGGTCCATAGCAACCAAATACGAGAGATCAGGCCGGGGGACTGATTGCAGAACCGGCGCCGGTGGCTTCTTCGGGACCTGTCTCTCTAGATGATGCATTTTGAAGACTGGCCACTTGGGTGTCGGGACCTGTCTCTCTAGCTGATGCATTTTGAAGATCGGCCACTTGGGTGTCGGGACCCGTCTCTCTAGCTGGTGTATTTTGAAGATTGGCCACTTGGGTGTCCCCTAAGATACAGGAAGAGCTGATTTGAGGGAAGTCACACAGTTTGATTTTTCTGAGTGCAGTAATTGGTGACATACAGCACAATGTGTTTATTGTGTGGTCTGTAACAAAGGTAAAGGTAGATGTCAAAATATCATGTCTGCTTCCAGCCTCAAGTTTTCCTTTACAGTTTACAGTTACTACTCACAGCTGTATCTGCAGTGTCAGTTACTTTGCCTTGTTTCCTAGATGCTGAATGGGTTTTGGTGATTATTGGGGAAGTGGAAATTCTCTGAGCATAAGATTTTTTTTTTTTCCTGCTAAATTGTATTTAACTGTTCAGATATCTGATGTGGCTCTCTGATTCAAATCTCCCCAAAACAGGTGATGTGGGGAATGAACGAGGAATTACCTTCCACTGTCTCTTGCTGTATGAAAAACAGAGGGTGCTGAATGAAGCTTGCATGGATCTCATTCAGAACATACAGGAACCATGTAATGAAGTTATTGAACTCCTTACTAAAGGATGTTCTGTGTGCTGAAACTGTGTATGGACTCACAGTTTTGGGCAGATCAATTCAGCTATTTTACAAAAGCATCTTCTGGCTTTCAGACAACAGCTGGGGAGGATCTGGAAAAGTTAATGTGTGTTTATGCTTTTCTCGATTCCTTCAAAGGCACTTGCTTTTGACTTCTTCAGAAGCTGGCTAAGTAAACCAAGTCTGCAATTGTTCTTAGAGACAGAAACAGAGCTTACTTGCCATGTAAAGTTATAAAAGCTTTTTCTGATTCAGTTATAACTCTTTGGCAGCCTTAACTGTGAGCAGCAGTCAAGGAGCTGAACAACAGGGAACATTTAGGAAGGTAATGGTAGCTGACAATCACAGAATCACAAAACGGTAGGGTTTGGAAGGGACTCTGGAAATCAAGTACAACCCCTGTGCCTGGCAGGATCACCTACAGAAGGTCACACAGGGACACATTCAGGTGGGTTTTGAGTGACTCCAGAGATGGAGACTCCACCACCTTTCTGAGCAGCCTGCTCCATTGCCCTTAAATTAGAGAAGTTCCTCCTCATATTTAGAAGGAACACCTTATTTTGTAGTTTGTGCCTGTAATTCCTTGTCCTGTCACTGAGCACCACTGAAAACAGACTGGTTCCATCCTCCTGACACCTCCCATGTAACTATTGATCAACATTTATGAGATTCCCACTCAGTCCTCTCTTTTCCAGACTATTTTGCTTGCACTTTGAAAATTACTTCTGTAAAGGATGGAAGAAATACTGAAATGAGAAGGCTTTCCAGGGAAGTAAGAAGGTGATGTGTTAAGTGTGAGCAGTAGCATAACATCAGACAGTTTCATTGCTGAAAGCTGTTTTGCAATTCGCAGCTTGCATATAGTCTACTTGCTAATGTGTGATCATAGAGTCACAGAGTGCTTTAGACAGGAAGGGACCTTTAAAGGTCATCTGGTTTGCCCCCCCTGCATTCAGCGGGGACATCTGCAACTAGAGCAGGTTGCACAGATCTCCATCCAATCCGATCTGGAATGCTGACAGGGATGGGGCATCTACCACCTCTAGTGGAATGTTCAGATTGATTGTAATGAAAATCACCAACTACTTGTTGCATGTAGCTTAATTTAAACATTTTAATACTCCACCTATGTTATCTGGGTTATTTCTTTAATAAAGCTTTATTGTATTCTGATATTTGGTGTTCTCAGCTGAAAGCAAACACCCTTCAAAAAAAATGGGGGGGGGGAAACATGTGAATCAAGTGCGTTCATTAATAGTAATTAATGTAAATGAAGTAATATATTGGTTGCTGTAGCTGATTGTTTCGAGGCAGTAGCAGCTACAGCTTCGTTCTGGTGTGGCTTTTTGCATGTAACCATTTTTCTCCAGCATTCTGTTTGTACTGATTGGCACAGAGATATATCTTGAATATAAGAGTTACAAATCTGTCACTAAAGTATTTCAAAATGCTGTCTTAAATTTTCCAGTGATGGCAAGGCTGATGGCTCAAATGATGCTGGCGAAGCTAGTAAACCTGCAGAGGTGCCTATGCAGAGGAGAAAACGGATCTCCACCATGCCCAATCTTGTCAAACCCCGAGCTGCACCTTCATCTGCTCACCAGCCTGCATCAAAGCCACAGAGGAGAGCATTACAGGCTCCTGATGGCAGTGCTTTGCTGCAGAAGGAGCCTTCTCCATCAGAAAAAAGTCATGCTGAAAGCACTGTAAAGCCTCCCATGCTACCTGAGAAGAAAACACCAGTGCCACAAGTGCCACAGTTTTCCCCACTAAAGAAATCAGTGAGCAAAGAGCAAACTGTGTCTGTAACTGCTCAAAAAAATGATGATGGCTTGCAGAAGAATGTAGCTTCCCCCCTCAAGGAGAGACCAACACAGGAAAGATCAGGAGTACAGGAGGAAAAACTGCTTACAAAAGCTTCTCCTGTAAAGGAGAAACAAACTTGTTCTGACCGTGAAAGGATCCTCAAAGCTCGGAAGCTGAGAGAAATGCTTAAAGAAGAACTGAAGAAAGAAAGGATGGTAGGCCTCTGCCTTGGGCAGTGCTGCCCTTTGAAGGGCAAAGACCTGTGATTCACCTGTCACGCATTTTCTCTTTGCACTTTTGTTTTCTGGTGGTCATCAGCTGCTTGCTGCTAACAGTCTGTGATACATCACTCTGTATTGGTTTAGTTGGCTCATGAGCAGTGGTAGCTCTGTGTTTCCTCATAATGCAGACTGCACCACTAATTGATCAGGCACACTAACCTTTTTGACATGTGAATGTCAGCTTTCCCATTTTACATTCCACAGTATGGAAATGTGCTTTAAGAAGCTTGGGATTTGGGATTTCTGCTGTCTTTTCAGCTTACTCATTGACTGAATTATGCAATTTTGAATAGTTACATAGTGGTAAATACTGCATTTCTCTGAGAGGATAAATCACTTAAGGGTCTGTGGCATCCTCTCTGGCATAGGGACACTTTTAAGATAAACTTAGTTAAGTTGGTGGTGTGGGGGGGAAACAGCAAAGCTGCTTGAATGGAACACTTGCTAAACAAATTAAAATATTAACTTGTGAAATGCAGAGTACTTTCAGGTTGAATTTATGGCTTGGCTTTTTCTTTTTATGATGAAACAGTTGAAACACAGGCCTCCAATAATTGAAGGACGTTCTCCACCAGATCATTCTAAAATGACCATGAGAGATTTGATATACTACCTGCCAGAAAACAATCCTATGAAGTAAGCATGGCTCTGTCTCTCTCCTTATCCTAAATAATTTTTTCTCTTCCTGCTTAGTTCGTAATTGTGAAAAGGAAAATTCTTAAATCCAGAGCATTGGCCACAGTGGTAACAGAAGCTTCTAGGTGTTTTCACACCTACTTCATACAGAAATTAGAATTTACTTGTTAAAATATAGAAACATGAACTCATGTCCCCACTGTTGATTATCTCTGCATAAATGCAGAATGGTAAGAAATAGGGATTTACTATTTTTTACTACCTGCTGTTACACTTATAATTATGGTTGCCAGAGATGTTAGGACTGCCTGCCAAATTCAACTGGACAACACTGCAGAATTCATGAGGTCTCTGCATCCCAGTTGGATGAATGTAGCGGTTAACTTGTTTGCCAGTAGCAAGGCTCAGTAAGCACCTTAGAGGTGCCAGTACATGCAGTTGTCTCCACAAACAGAGCAGTGCCTCCAACTACCAAAGCCAGCCACATAAATGTAAGTGCTGCTGTTCAGCTTGTTCTTCCTCTGGCTAGCAGATAAGCTTTGTGTTACTATCTCTTATCGGTTCCTGGGTAGTGTTTGTGTGCTAGTGTGACTATCAGTTTCCTTGTTACGTTTTTGTTAGCACAGAACAGACCTTGAGCAGGTGCTGGTGAACCAGGTGTTCTCATACCCCCTTTATCCTCAAGGCAGATTAGCACCCAAAATGTTTTTTGTCTGTGATGATACAGAAAAAACAAAGCAAAATTCATTAGTCAGTGGTGGTTGTTCAGTTAGACTGAAGTGCTTTGTGTTTCTTTGTCCATTATCCACTAAAAGCAGACTTTTTAGAATGAAGAAGAAAGGTACCTGTACAAATGTTCATCTCTAGTTGTTTTTTTTTTTTTTTAATTCTAGGTCTTCACTGGCAGAGGAAAAGAGAACAGAAAGAAATTCTGCATTGAGTCAAATGAAAGAGTAAGTCTTGGTGATGGAAATGTTTTTAGTCAAAAAGTTTTCATGATTGTTGTAAAAAAAAAAAACATAGACTCATAGAACTGTTCTGGTTGAAAGAGACTTTTCAGATCATCTAGTCCAACCATTGAGCTAGTACCACCATAGCCACTAAACCATGTCTCATGTTTCTTGAACACCAACAGGGATGGTGACTCCACCACCTCCCTGGGCAACCTGTTTCAATGTCTGACCACTCTTGCAGTAAAGAATTTTTTCCTCATCTCCAACCTAACCTCTCCTGGAGCAACCTGAGGTCATTTGCTCTTGTTCCTTCCCTGTTTTCAGTGAGTTGTAGAGAGTGAGAACATCTCCCCTCAGCCTGCTTTTCTCCAGGCTGATAAAAAAACAGGTTCCTCAGCTGTTGTAGGACTTGTTCTCCAGACCCTTCACCAGCCTTGTTGCTCATCTCTGGATATGCTCCAGAACGTCAATGTCTTTCTTGTAATGAGTGGCCCAAAACTGGATCCAGTATTCAAGATGCAGCCTCACCAGTGCACAGTGAGGGGGACAGTTGCTGTCCCAGTCCTGCTGTTATCCAAGCTGGGATGCTGGTGGCTTCTTGGCCACCTGGACACCTGGCTCATCTTCATCTGGCTGTCAACCAGCACCCCCAGGTACTACTTTCCTGGGCAGCTTTTCAGTCACTGCCCCAAGCCTGAAGCAGTGCAAGGAGTTACTGTGACTCAAGTGCATTTCTGTTGGTCTAATGGTCTTGCTGTTTTTTGTAGAGAGAAGTCCTAACTCCTCCCTGACTGTTCTCAGCTGCTCGTGTGGTTACTAATCCATCAATAATCCTTGCATCTTCACTGTCATGTATTGGCTGACTCAGTGCTGGGTTGCATTGCTGGGTGGTCTGTTACATTGTTGGAATGTCTGGCAATTCAAAACACTAACTAAAGTAGTATTGCTTTTTTCTCTTGGTCTTTTAAAATTATAGACAGGAAGAGAAAAGTACTCCTAATTGTGAAGATGACGATGAAAAGGAAGAAGCAGGGAATGAAGAGGAGAGTCAGGATGGTCCACTTCTTGTTCCTCGTGTGAAAGTAGCAGAAGATGGTTCCATTATTCTGGATGAAGAAAGGTAACAAATTTTGTGCCTGCCTTGGGGACAGCATTGCTGCTTAGCTTGTGAACAGAGAGCAGCTTCTTTGAATGGGGATGAACGTGACTGTATGTGCTGAGAGCTGAGCTATCCTAACTTAGGAAAGGGCAGGTATGTGGCAAAATACAAACAGCAGCTATCTGCCTCTCAGTAGTGGCAAACCTTCTGTATGAGAAATGTTTTTTTGGGGAGGACATAGAGAGGAAAATGTCTTACTTTGTCACAGTCAATGAATAGTGAGTACCTGTTATGTTGTCTGTTAACTATCTTGTTTGGTTCTCACAGGTGCATCTCTGCTTGCTATTAGTCAGATGTCAGCATGGTTTGCTCCAGCTTTGCATCTTCCCTGTTTCTGCTTCCTTCAGCTGTCAGCTGTTTTCAGTAGTTTTAAAACAGAGCTTTATAAAGAATTAGATTTTCAGATTGTTTAAAATGTATTATTAACATGAGATTTAGGCCAAGGTATCAGGAATTTAGGCATGGTAAAGGAATTTTGTGGTATTCTAAAAGGATATGGAGTCTATTGTGATTTTGCTATATCTTTTTTTTGAATATATGTATTTAAAGTACATTTAACCATACCTCTGTAATATATCTCATAAAAACGTTAAAAAAAAAAATTACTTGCACAGGCTGAGTAGGATAGTGATTTCTTGCTGCATTTTCCCATGAAATGTGTTTGTGTAATTGTTAAACCTCATTACACACTACAAACTCTGATTCCTGGCAGGGAAAAAAGTCTGTACAGCTATCTCAAAAACATCTGCCATGTGTGTTGTTAGTAGTATTTTCACATGTCTTTTTATGTTGGCTTTTCCAGCTTAACTGTGGAAGTTCTAAGAACAAAAGGCCCATGTGCGGTCGAAGAAAATGATCCCATCTTTGAGTGTGGCTCCACAACTACATATTCCAGCTTCAGGAAAAGTTTTTATACAAAACCATGGTCAAATAAAGGTGAATGCATTTTTGGTTTTGAGTCTGCAGAAAAAGATTTATTTTTCCCTCCCTGCTTTGTACTCAACAATTTCTTCTTCTAGCAGAGTAAAGGGATCTTGTTTGTGAGGAAATCTCAGTCCTCCAGACTCAGAACAAACAGAGGTCTGATGTTTAAAATAGTGTGAAAATGGCCATATTTAAAACTCAGTGTTTCATATCCTTATGATATGCAGACTACTTGTGATTTTATTTCTGTCACGGGTATTTAGATGCTGTGAAAATGCCATTCAACTTTACCAAAAGTAATTCTGATGTACAGATGATTGAGCTGTATATGAAACAGTTTGCACTTCTCAACAGCTTCTTTCTTTGGTTCTTTCAGCATGGGCGGGAATGAATCACATAAAGCATCTCTGCATATGCTGATCTCAGTGCACACGGACACCTCCTTTCAGGAAGTTGTAGAGAGTAGTGAGGTCTCCCCTTAGGCTTCTCTTCTGAAAACTAAACCCCAGTTCCCTCAGCTGTTCCTCACAACAGTTGTATTCAAGGACTGTCACCAGCTTAGTTGCTGTTCTTTAGACATGCTCTAGCACCTTAGTGTTTTTGTTATAGTGAGAGCCCCAAAAATGAACTCAGTATTCAAGGTGCGGCCTCACTAGTGCTGAGGGGGACAATCCTTGTCCTAGTTCTGGCCACCCTGTTGCTAATCCAAGGCAGGATGCCATTGGCCTTCTTGGCCACTTGAGCACTGCTCGCCCATACTCAGCCAGCCATCAGTCAACACCTCCAGGTCCTACACTGAGCCACTCTTCCCCAAGCCTCTAACGTTGCATGGAGTTGTGGCTCAAGTGCAGCACTCAGCATTTGAGCTTAATGAATCTCATAATGTTTGCCTCAGCCCATCAATCCAATCTCTCCAAATCCCTCTGCAGAGCCTTTCTGTCCTCCAGCAGATCACTATACCATTCTATGATTCTAATACACCCACCCAACTTGGTGACACCTTGGTGACACCCACCCAACTTGGTGTCATGTGCAAGCTTAGCAAGAGTGCACTCAAACTCCCCATCCAGATCATTGATAAAAATGTTAAAGAGAACTGGCCCCAGTGCTGAGCCCTGGGGGGTCACTGCTTGTGACCAGCTACCAATTGGATTTAACTCCATTCACCACTGCTCTCTGAGCCCAGCCATCCAATCAGTTTTTCACCCATGATATTGTGTGCCTAGCTAAGCCATAAGCAGCCATTTTTCCCAGGAGGGTGCTGTGGGAGAATAATGTCAAAGGTCTCACTAAAGTCAAGGTAGGTAACATCAACAGCCTTTCCTTCATCCATCAGGCAGGTCATATTGTCATAGAAAGAGATCAGATTGGTTCAACAAGATTTGCCCTTCATAAACCCATGCTGACTGGGCCAAATCACCTTGTCACATGTGTGATACGTGATGTCACTCCAGGTGATCTGCTCCATGCCTTGCCCTGTAACCAAGGTTAGGCTGACAGGCCTGTAGTTTCCTGGAGTCTCCTTTGAGCCTGTTTTGTTGATGAACATCACATTTGATAACCTCCAGTCTTCTGGGTTCACTGGTTAGCAAGGACTGCTGAAAAACAATGGAGAGTGGCCTGGTGAGCTCTTCTGCCAGCTTCTTCAGCACTCTTGAGTGTATCCCATCCACTCCCATAGACTTGTGTGAGTGAGTGGTATAGCCCTTCATAAACTGTTTCTTCTTTAAGCATGGGGGCTTCATTCCCTTTGCCTTCCCTATCTACCAGCTCAGGGGCTGAGTAACCCAAAAAACCACTACTCTTGCTACTAAAGACCAAGGCAAAGAAGTCACTGAGTACCTCAGCCTTTTTCTGATCATTTTTCATGATGCTTTGTCCCCCATCCATCAAAGGATGAAGATTTTCTGTAGTGTTCATTCTGCTCTTCACAATGCTTGTCCTGCAGATCTTTCACCATCTTTGTTGCCCTCTGAACATGCTTCAGCATCAAAATGTCCTCTTTGGGGTGAGGGCCCAAAATTGAAACCAGTATTTAAGGTGCAGCCTCACCAGTGCTCGGTGGAGGCTCAGTAAAGGCAGACAATCTCTGTCCCTGTCCTGTTGGTCACACTATTTTTTGATCCAAGCCAGGATGCTTGTGGCTTTTGTGGCCACCTGAGCAGACTGCTGGCTCATCTTCATCTGACTGTCTGACCAGCACTCCCAGGTTGTTCTCTGCTGGGCAGCTTTCCAGCCACTCTGCCCCAAACCTGGCGTGTTCTTGGGGTTGTCGTGATGCAGGTGCAGGACGCAGCTCTTGGCTTTGTTGAACCTCAGCCCATCAGTCCAGTTCATCCAGGTCTTTCTGCAGAGCCTTTCTACCTTCAAGCACATCACCACTCACATTCAGTTTGGTGTCATTTACAAACTTACTGAGAGTGCTCTCAGTCCTCTTATCCAAATTTTTGATAAAGATCCTAAAAAGAGCTGTTCCCTTAACTGAGCCCTGAGCCACTTGTGGTCAGCTACCAACTGGATATAACTGTGTCCACCACAGCTCTCTGGGCTCACATGTCCAGCTTTTTACCCAGTGGAGAGTACACCTGTCTGAGCCATGAGATGCCATCTTCTCTAACAGAATCTTGTAAGTCAAAAATAGTAGCAATGAACTTTGACAAAATTTGGAGGTGGTCAGCTTTGGTTCACCAGCTTTACAAAACAAATTTCACGTTCTGCAGTTTCACAATAGAATAGGCAGTTCTTCTGTTAACAGCTCATTCAGAAAATGAAATTAGGGGTGCTTAAGATTATAACCTACCTGTTCCACCTCAGAAAAACTTGTAGCCACAGCAGATAAAGTTACTACTCTCCTTGAGAGTGTGAGAGCTGTTCTTTTAGATAGCAAGAATGGTAAACTAAATACTTAAGTATGTCTGTCTTCTTTTTTTACCTCCAGAAACAGATATGTTCTTTTTAGCTATCAGTATGGTAGGAACAGACTTCTCCCTGATTGGACGGCTGTTTCCTCATAGAGCCAGAGCAGAAATTAAGGTAAAATACTAAAGCACTCACTAACATTTCTGTTTTCACTTTCCTGTCACTCATTTGCTATTCCTATACTTCCTCTATTAGAACTGATAATTTTCATGCCATTTGGTTTTGTAGCAATGCTTTTTTTTAATACCTGTTTTCACCAGGTAGTATCTGAACCATGCTGGGCTGAGTTCTGATCAACACATCTCTACTAAATCTGGCATACCTAGACACAATTTGTCTCTCTTTTGTTTTAATTGAAAAAATGCTAACAAGCATAAGTGTATGTTTGGTGATGGGTCTTCTGTGATGCCTCTTTTGTGGTATACAGCTGGGAAAACCTTTGATATTTCAAACCCTACTTAGGTTGGAAATAAGGTATTGAAAATAAGAAAATACCTAATAATAAAAAATATGACTGGTGATATCTATTGGTGACTGTGTTAGCCAACACAGGCAGGATGCAGGAACCTAGGTGGAGGCACACAAGGCAAGGGGTAGGGACAGGCCCTACAGAGCTTGCTAGAGAGAGAAAGAAAAAAAAAAAGCTTCCCAATGCAACTTTCACCAGTGTACAGTGATTCTTGCAGGCAGCATTTTCCATTCTGCTTAGACCTTCCCCCTTGGCTGGTCAGGAGACACAAGCATATGCTGTAAGGAGTCACTGGGTCTGTGAGATACTCTATATTATCTCAATGCAGAGTATTTCAACAAGCTGATGTTCTTCTTGCTCGCCACACAAGGACACAAAACAATGTGTGTGATACCCGTGTTTATAAAACGCCCCAGCTGCATCTCGCTTGACTTCTCCTCCCTAGTGTTCCCTTATTTTCCCATGCTGGCAGATTTTCTACTTTAAAATTTGCTCAAAACTTATGCTTTGTGAGTATGCTTTCAAGTTTTAACAACTGTAGCTGCTAGAAAATGGTGTTGCATTGAAAAAAAGTTCCCTTAATATGCCACTTTGTGCAATGTGTTGCTGTATTTCTTCCTTACTGAAAGAGATAACTATCCCTTTGCTTTTAGAACAAGTTCAAACGTGAGGAAAAAGCTAATGGATGGAGGATAGACAAAGCTTTCAGTAAGTAACCCCCACTCTGCAGTGAGTGACTAAGTGGTAGTCATCTCTTTTCAGGTTGATTTTTGTGCTTTGCCTTGCTTCAATTAATTGCAATAAAAAGTTTTTTTCACACAGTTCAGAAGCTGAGGGATGTTAGACTTTTATAACAAGCATTGTTCACAGTAGAGACCTTTAGGCTTAATTTCTGTCTCCTCTATGTATCTGATAGATAAGATTAATACAAACTTTTCTCAGTGTATTTACTTGATTATTTTTTCTGATTCCTGTGCATTTCTAGCACAGCTACTGCTTTGAGAATCCTTGAAAGTTTTCGTGTGGTCTGAATGAGCTACAAAAGTCCTAGAGCAGCACATCAGCTCCTTGTTTGTGCCATGGTACAATTTGTGTATTTGTCTGTAACCTTCTTACTATTCATCTTTTAAAACCAAGCCACCATAATCCATGTATGTCTACTCTAGTCCCTGCTCAAGTGTCACAAAAAATACATTCATAAGGAATTCTCTGTTTAAACTTGTGTACCCTTTGCTTTTCAATGCCATGACATGTACAAGTGAAACCTGGAAAGGATTTATGATCTCTGACATTTCTTTGCTTTAATCTGACAGAGGAAAAGCGGCCCTTTGATTTTGAATTCTTTGCACAGCTGCTTGAGAAAGTCTTAGCAGATGAAGAAAAGAGAAAGCAAAAGACTGTTAAAAGCCAGAAGCCAAAGGAAAAGAGGCCATCAAGGTCTCGGAAGAAGCCAAAAGGTACTTCCTAAGAAGAGTCCTTGAGATAGCATTTCAGGGCACTGGTCAAGAACCATGGATTTGTTTTGTTTGGAAAAGTTCCTTAAGATTGTTGAGTCCAACCACCAACCCAACACCAGGGCCATTAAACCGTAGAATCATGCCATCATAAAATCATATAATTATAGAATGTATTTAGTTGGAAAGGACCTTTAATGGTCATCTAGTCCAACCCCCCTGCAGTAAGCAGGGACATCCCTGCCTATATTAGGTTTGTTAGAGCCTCAGCAAGCTTTTCATAGCAGAGGTGCTCCAGCCCTCTGATCATTTTTTGTGGCCCTTCTCTGGACCCTTTACATCCATGCCCTTATGTAGAGTGGCAGAATCAGCCTTACTTGTGCTGGGTGCAGGGTCACAATCACTTCCTTGGTTCTGCTGGCCACACTCTTTCTGATATGAGCCAGGATGCTGCTGGCCTTCTTGGCCACCTAAGCACACTGCTGGCTCATGTTCAGTTGGCTGTTGACCAGTACCCCCAGATCTCTCTCTGCCAGACAACTTCCCAGCCAGTCAGCCCTAAATCTGTAGTGTTTGTGGTTTTTTTGTGACCCAGGTGCAGGGCCTAGCACTTGGCCTGGTTGAATGCCTCTACAGCTGGCCTCAACCTGTCAATCCAGCCTGCCCAGTTCCCTCTGCAGATCTTTCTTTGCCTCCAGTAGATCAACACTCAGCCCACCTTGGGAGATCCCCTTGTGCAGGGCTGTCTATTGCCTGTCTTAGGAAGTTGTCATGGAGTCACTGCAAGAGTCTTCTGGATTGCCTACAGCTCACTGTGTTACTTCTCCAAGCAGATGTTGGGGTGGTTCAGGTTCCTCAGCAGGATAAGAGCCTGTGAGCATGATGCCTTCTGTAGCTGGAGTAAGAATCTTCATCGATGGTTTCCCCTTGATCGAGTGGCCTGGAGTAGACACCAACCACAAGGTTTTCCTTGTTGGCTTGGTCTCTAATTCCTACCCATAAGCTTTTGACATGCTCCTGGCTGTTGTTCAGGGACAGCTCTTTGCACTCCATTTCTTAACATAGAAGGCAACACCTCCTCCCCTCTTTTCCCTTCTGTCCCTTCTGAACAGCCATCCATAGCCACACTCCAGACATAGGATTTGTCCCACCATGTTTCAGTAACAGCCAGTATGTTGTAGCTTTCCAGCAGCACAGTAGCTTCCAACTCCTGTTTGTTGCCTGTGCTGCTGTGTTGGTGGATAGGCACTTCATATGGGCTGCTGCTCTGTCACCATCTTAGAGAAACACCCCCTAATTCCCCTATGGACATTTTCATGTTGGCTCCTACCTCAGGAGCCCCTGGCTTATCTCCGTGGGAGTTTGACTGCCGCAGTGTCCCCTGAATGTCTCAGGACAATACAGTGGTGACCCTTACTAGTACCTCAATCCCTCTAACCCTGTTGTGTCGAACCACAGCTTGTCACAGGCAAGCCTGATTCTTCCCTCTCCCCCTTCACATCTAGTTTCACACCTGTTGATCAGCCCAGCAGTCTACTGAGCAAAGATCCTCTTCCCCCTTTGAGAAAGGTGTCTTCCATTAGATGCCAGCAAATCTTTTACCTTGTAGGCCATCTCATTGTCAAAACCCCCAAAACTGGGGTGGTGATACCAGCCACAGAGCCATGTATTTATAGATTTGATCCATGTGTTCCTTCCAGTGCCACTGTGCACAACTGGAAGGGGAGAGGAAAGAGGCCTGTACCCATATTCCTTCACCAACCCTCCCAAGGCCCTGAAATGTATTTTAATCACTCCTGAACTAGAAGTCACAGCTTCCTCTCCACCTACATGGAAGATCAGTGATGGCTCATAGTCTGAGGACTGTACCAAGCTAGGAAGTTTAGTAGGGATTTCCTTAACCCTGGTTCCAGGGAGGCAGCAGACTTTCCTATGAGGAGGGTCTACCCAGCCCAGTGTATTTGACACCTCCCTGCAGAGGGAGTCACCTACAACTACAGCTCTTCTTTTCTTCCTTGTAGATGTAGTTATGATCTGGGCAGTCAGACTTTCTGACTGAAGACAGCTCTGGTGTGGATTGTACATTATCCACATCCCCATTTGACTGGTCTTTTTCAACCAGAGCCTGATAGCTCTTCTTCAGAGGTACCTGGAGGTGGGCAAGGAGGGAGATCTCCTGGTGCCTCATCCATGAACTTACCTCCGTTCACTCTTTTCATTTAGGCTTCTGCCTTTGGCCTGGCAGGAGCAAAATGCAGGGGGCCCTTGATCCTGGGGACTTCCTGATAGCTTCTGCCATTTCTGTTTCAGGGAGGGCAGTCTATGTCTACCATCATCACCTCTTTCCAAGTGGTACTAATAATTCTTTTCAGGAACAGCAATGCCTGTTTTTCGTGGATCCAAAAGTGACTCTGTGACCCGCTAACAGTATAGGAACATGAACATTTACTCCATTGGCTTTACATCCCATATTGACTTTACCCTGGTGAAGTGTTGTCCCTTGTACTGGAAGTTTTGTGTTGATCTATGCTGAAGGCTAACTGACTTAGCAGACATCTCTTGAACCTGCATCCCTGGCAGGGATGTATGACTTCACAAGGTGCTGCTAGTGGCCATGTTTGTGATTTAAGTATCTTAGTATTCCACCGGTCTGTTAACCAGGAATTCTTCTCGTCTCAGTAGCAAGACATACCAACACAGAAGCTGCTAATGAACAGCGTGATCTTCAGGAAGCCAGAATTTCTGATACAGAAGCAGATGCTGTGATAGCTGAGAAGGAAAATGAGGAATCCTTGGGCATTGCTGAAGAAGCAGAACAAAGTACTTTAGAGCAAGCATTAGTAAAAAAGAAGAGGAAGAGAAAGAGAAAAGATGATCTTGAAGAAGAAATGGAGAATCTTTTAGAAGAAACGTCTGTGCCTTCAAAAACTGCTGAAGAAGTGAAATCCTGTAAGAAAAGTAAGAGCCAGAAGTACTCACTTTCAAATGTTCAAATATATATAAAGACATGCAGACCCCCAAAATGAGAACTTGAGGTTGTTTTTTGGTTTTTTTTGGTTTTTTTCAATATCACTGACTGCCTTGGGAGGTTGTAAAACAATCAGCTTTCAAAATCAGCTATCTTACTCTATCTAAACATTGTGGTTTAGCCGAGAAAAATTCTCTTAAATTGATGTAATTCTTCTTTAATAGCAGAAAAGAAAATATCATGTGACACCAGCAGTGATGGTCACACTACCCATGCAGAAGAGATGGATAGTGTTATGGAAGGAAATCAAGGTGAGACTGCTATTACAGAGGAAGAGAGATCAGAGTCCTGCTTACCAGTGGATCACAGAATGGAGACAGAAAGCAATGGCAATTTATGCAGGTAACATTTACAATGGAAAACATAGGCAAAATAAGTAACAATTTTTAAAAATAATTTAAAGTTTTAATATTGATTTTTGCTCATGCTTACTCTCATGTTAACTGGCACAGAAGAGGTAGATTTTTGGTATCTGAGTGCTGTCCACAGAAATGGTGTCTTATTAAGCTCTTTTTATGTTACCCTGGGTATATTCTCTGCCCTGGAGGGTAGCCCATGCAAAATAAATGTACATGAATATGAAAGTCCTACACCAGATTGTTTTCACTTGGATTTTCCAGACTGTTCATGAAGATGATTGCTTATCCTGACTCCCAATATATTTATCAAACCACTTCTTGGTAATACTATCTAGTAGTGTTGCTGTACTCTTGAAGTGTGCTATCTATTCTCACGGGAAAGAAGTGTTGATTTGACCTTGTTTGTGTGGCACCTAGGTGGGAGGAAGGCTTCTAGTTTCAGGTTTGGGCAGTCTTCAGCTAGAAAGAAAGCAAATGCCTTTTTGCTTGGTTTTTTTTATTAAACCAAACTTGTTATGTAAGAAAGTGGTAAATCAAAAAAAAGCTGTTCAGAATTTAGTGTGTTAATTATTGCATTTGGCTATATGTAATACACAGATTCCTAGAAAATTCTTTGTGCTTAAGTACCTTGTGGGAAGCATATGAAGGAGCAGTATCTATCTAAGCATAGATTGCTACGTTAAATCAGGGGGCAAAAAACTTATGCCTACAGTGTTTATGGTAGCAAAATCTGTTTTAAAAACTGTTCTAGTCTGCAGTAATCAGATGGGACGTCTAAATCTTGTTGAAAGAGCATTGCAGAAGTGTAGAAGTTGTTATACAGCTCATACCCTACAAGTAAAACTAAAACCTATCAGATTCATTAGAACACATGCAGTTATTTAATGTCAAAATTGCATCATTTTTCTGTGCAACTTGGTCTAGCTGTAAACAATAATAGCCTTTTTTAAAGAATTAAAATACCTTAGTATAATCTTTTTATGTGTTTTTATTGATTTCAGCTTTGAAGATGGCAGTGA
This sequence comes from Psilopogon haemacephalus, assembly GCA_013396835.1. Lineage (NCBI taxonomy): Eukaryota > Metazoa > Chordata > Aves > Piciformes > Megalaimidae > Psilopogon > Psilopogon haemacephalus. The sequence goes on along the minus strand of VWZI01020830.1, from coordinate 100,887 downwards.
TGTCATGCTAGAAACAAATTCTGCTGAACTGAGAACCCAAGATGTTAGAGATGGTACATTACAGAAAAGCAAGATTTCAGAGTTAACAGTTGCAGAAACTAGAAGCAAAGAAAGGCAATCTGAAAAAACTAGTGAAACAAAGGTATTCTTATTTTTCATGTAGATCTTTCTCCTTAAGATCCTCATTGCCACTGAAAGTGTCATCTGAAGTCAAAGTTATATTTTTTAATTATTTCTTTCTGAGAACACCACCAAGTGCTAAATGCTATCTATTTGGCTGTCCTTAACAACTTGTTTCTCTTACTACATTTACTTAGAGTATACTGTGCCGCGCCTGGCTTATCTCTTAGACAAAACAGCTGAACAGTTTAGTTTTTCAAGAAGTTAAGCAGTCTGGTATCAGCAGTGAAACCTTGAAGCAAGATTTTGCAGGCGCAGAAGTGCTAGGAAAGTTTTTTTAAAAGCAGCATAAACGTTGAGATATCTGTGCAGCTGCAGAGCGGAGAGCTGTATAAATTCTTCGCCGCTCGTATGAGCTGCTGAGAGGTGTTTCAGGAGAGGAACCCAACCACAACTGAAGACTCTTTCTTCAGGTATGTTCTGAGCAGGAGTGGGATTTTAGAAACTGCCTGAGATGGCATCTAGCTTCTTCTGAAGCCTAGGATTTACTTCTTACCTAGCTGTTTTTTAGCCTGTCACTGTACCTTTTTGATGGATTGCATGTAATAGCTGAGAGTTTGTTCCTTTCCTTATTCACTTAACAAAAGAAGTGTGTTCTTGGGATTGTTTTCAGTCTGATGCCTGTGCTTGCATTGTGATGTTCCTGTTCTTGTCCAAGCTGTTCTTGATTGTAATGCTGGTTTTCCCTTCTCTGAGGGTATTGCTTTTAAGCTGGAGAGTCCTAATCTTACATTTCTTCAATCATGCTTCTATCCCTACATCACTGTAATTTTTTTAATGTATTAAGTCTTGTGCAGAGGGGGAGTGCATAGCTTTATTTGTGTTTTCTAAGACAAAGAAGGGTCTTATGGCTACATTTTGTAGTGAGAGATTTTTGTGGTGAAATTCAGAATTTCTCTAATGTGATGGACAAATTTTATGTCCTTTGACCCTTAGTTTTGATTGTTACTTAAAATCATGTCTTTGTGTTAATGGTGAACCAGTTACTTGGTATTTTCACAAATAATAAATGCCTGCAGTTGGAAATGTGATAGCAATAAAATCTCCTCTTGCCCTGCTGTGAATACTTTCCTTTAAAATGATATTAACATAATCACTGAAATCACTGAAATACTCAGCAAACCAGTGATGTGAGACCTGATTCTATTACTATTTTTAGAATTATTTTTGCTATTATTATAATAGAGGTAAATGAAGTAGGGAAATAATGTTTTTAGGGAAACAATGTTTTTGTGCAGTAGGATTTGGCCTTAATTTGCTGAATAGATTTCATTAAAACGTTGCTGTAATTGTGAATACTTTGCTATGTCATCACACTGTTGTGTTGATGGTTTTTTCTGGGGTGCATTGTGGGGTTTTGTTTCATTTGGTTGTTTTTTCCCCATTTTTTGAGTAATAGTCAGTGCTATCTAGGAAAATGATTTAAATAGTAGACCTGGAAGGAATGATAGCTGATACTGCCCAAGGAGTCTTTCATCAGCTTACACAAATTTAAAAGACAAAGAAATGGCCTGACAGGAAGGTCATGAAGTTCATCAAGGGCAAGTGCAAAGTCCTGCACCTGGGGTGGAAAAGCAGGGCATGCTGAGGGCTGCACAGACCTAGAGGAGCTTTGCAGGAATGGTTTAGGGGAGTGCAGCCTGGTTGACACAAAGATAGAGGGGTGTTCTCCTTCCTGTTCCCACACACACTCTCCCCACATCACCTTCCCCAAGGCTGCAGCACCATTTCTGGGTTCCCTAGTATGAGAGACACATACATACTGGAAACAGCTTGTCATAGGGCTATAAAGGTGATGAAGGGACTGGGGCTGAAAGAGCAGGGACAATTCTCTTCTGGAAAATTCTGGAGAAGAGATGGTTCAGGGAACTTCTTTTCAATATCTATATAAAAACCTAAAGAGAGAGTGTAAAAAGAAAGCCAGGCTCTTTGCAGCTGTGTTCAGCCGTGGGACAAGGGGTAATGGACACAAATGAAAGCACAGGAGGATCCTTCTAAACATCAAGAAATGCCACTTCACCTTGAGAGTGGTGGAGCACTGGCACAGGTTATCTAGAGAGTCTGTGGAGTCTAAATCCATTGCAATATTCCAAAGCTATCTGGCCACGGTATCGGCTAACCACCATTGGGTAGAGACTTTGGACCAGCTGACATCTGGTGGTCAGTTTATAGAATCATCTCCATTCTGTGAACCTTATTTCTGTGTGGATTTTTTTTTTCTTTAACATTACAGCAGAAAGTTCTCCTACACTTATCATTCTACAACTTTTTTCTTTTGACTTACTCAGAACAAAAAGGGGCAAGAATTGCCTAGACCGGAGGAAAGCCAGAGTGCAGAGGAAAATCAAAGTTTATCAGAAAGTGATTCACAGTCTGAAATCATGTAAGTAGAGCTGTTTTACCCTTGCAGTGATACTTGAGCTAAACCTCCTCTCACTTAATTTGGATATAATTCTGATTGCCTATAGTAGGTTGGAGGAGGTGTTAAATCATGGTAACTTTACATATTCAATGAAAATTTTTTCATAGCACTTTTGATCATGAGGAGCAAAGCTGTGACTCAGGATCACATAGGATTGAGGAGGAAGACTTCACTAAACTTTAAATAAAGCTAGCCCCTCTACATTCAGGAAGAACAAGAGATTTCTCTGAAGAAGTTTTGTGATTCTGTGGGTGAACCTTTGGTTGTAAAAGCTGATTTTTATTTTTTTATAGGTACTCAGTGTATTCTTTTGACATTTATAGTTGTCCATAAGCACCCACTAGCTACACACATCATGTCTATGGTATATTCAGAGGGACACCTTCCACTAGCCTAGGTTGCTCAAGACCCCATCCAGCTTGGCCTTGAACATCTCCAGGAAGGTGTGCATACCTTTCTAATTGAAAACTATTGCTCAGTGCAAGAGCCTCAGCTGAGACCTACCTTTAAGAGACAATCCAAAGTGTCTCTGTCTTACCTGTGCTTTTTTATGAAGTTAAACTTCTTGATTATTTCTTAGGCTTAATTGCTGTAAGTGAGTGGTGAGGTTTAAACATTTGGACCATGCCTGAAGTTTCCATTTAAGTGTGACCAGCAGCTCCCTGTTCCCAGTATATGCTATTGCAGTTAAGGACAGAGAGACTGATGTATGTTCACCATTATTTAGCAGTGTGTGGATTGCGGCAGTAGGACAAGGTGTTTGCAAACAAGTTTGTATTTCTGTAAGTGCAATGGCTTTCAAAGGAGATGGAGAGACAATAGAGGGAGGTGCAAAATTTCATATATAAAGCAAATCTTTACTTGGAGTAAATTTTTACTTTTTCTATTGAAATCAGTAAACACTACATCCCTAGGAGAAGAGGTATCCCTATTTATTTGACTGTGAGAAATACTTCCCTGGAGCATTTTTAAGTGGACTCAGTTTGTTGTCTTGTTGCACTACCATTCAGTCTGCTGTGCTCTTGAAGTAGGTCTTGGGCCATATAAGACTAGTAAGTATCTCTTGCTGATAATGTATGCCATCTCTTTTTGTATCCTCAGGACAAACAAAAAGAGAGGAAGCAGAGGGGAGGTGCAAGCTCCTCAATCGAGATCAGAAAGATCAAGTAGAAGGAGAACTGCAGCACCTCAAGAGACAACTGAGGCTGCAACTTCCTCTCCAGTCCCTGTGAATACAGGGAGAAAGGTGAGAAGTGTTGCTTCATGTGCTCTACCTTGGGTGCTCTGTTTTGATCGGTGTTGATACTGTGCATCAGCTATCCTCTAATTAAAGTAGTGTTCTGGGTACTGCGTGCGAGGTATCTGCAGGCTTGTCCAAGAGTAATCTTCCTTGCCTTAATTCCAGTGCTCTGCAGAGGGCCGCAGAAGAAAGAGAGATGAAGCCACGGCAAGAGAGAACATGGATTTGGAAAGTACATCTCAGTAAGTGTTGAGAAGTCTTTCCCAGGCCGCTGGTATTACCTGGCTCCAAATGCTGCGTTACTCTCAATAGAACTCTTCTAAAATGACAAAAGTCAGTGTGAAGTTTGTAACATAAAACTGGAGTTTGACATCCTTATTTGCCTGGCTAAAACCAAGGGGCACTATGGAGGAAGGTTAAGTGCTTCTGTTCTGGAAGGTGAGGAAAGCATTTCCTTGTCAAGCAGTAAGTGTGCTTTGATGGAGGGAGGGGACACCATGGCTTTGCTTTCCTGCCGTGCACAGTTGCCAGCTCATGACCCTGCTTCCAGCACTTGCAGAAGCAGCCACAGTGTGTGTGGTGTAGGTAGGTTTCCCCATGTGTGGAGGATCACAGGGCATCGTGGGAAGACACTTTGCTTAAGTCTGTGCAGACCCTTGCAAAGACAACCTAACTGCAGTAAAGCAAGCAGTGTAAATGGTCCCTGACTATTCTATAGGCAGGGATATTATAGACTAAATGTCAATGTTGTGCCTCTGTTATGCAGAGAAGCTGAAGAAGCTGTGGCTCCAAAGGGTGCAGGGAGAGGATGCTGGCAGAGATTTAGGCCTCAAGTTACCAGAGCATCTGCGAGGAGACAAGAAGCTGGAAAAGATGCAGGAAGTGATCAAGTGCCTCAGCCATTGTCTAAGAGAATAACCAGAAAGGTATTTAAGAGGGAAAAGTAACTGGAGATAGCATGTTGGCTAAAAGGCTACTGGGTGCAGCATCACATTACCTCCTTCTCCTTCCTTTATTGTACCTGAGTATGACCAGGAATCAGCTACTTGCTTACCCTGCAGTGACAGTGTGGTACTGGAGCTAGGGCTTATCACACAGACTCTAGGGACCAATAATCTTTCATTTTCTTAATCTTTCATTATCTTTCATCTGCAGCAAAGAGAGCTTCATTTGTTTGATCCAGATTTTGCTGCAACTCTTAGGCTCTGTGTGATGTCCCTGTAAGAGTTTGTGTCTGCCTTAAGCAATGCATTTTGTGTCCTGCTATGGACAGTTAGCTGGTCTGAGGGGTAAAGCGTCCTTCAGCTATGTGGGGGAGTTAATGTCTTCATGTTGTGTTTCTCTTCAGTACACTGACCCAAGAAACATCTCTGATCCTGCCAGTGAAGTAGCTGCAAGAAAAGATGATAAAGGCCTGACGACAGTGTCTGAGTAAGTATGTGGAAAATCAGAAGTGCTGCTCCATAGCAGTTTGCCACTCTTCTCATTCCTGGCAGTGCTACAGTGAATTATTGTGAGCAATTAACAAGGCAGGAATTGTAAAATACGTAGGTTTTTTATTTCCAAAAGCACAAGGGGCAATTTAGTAAAATCAGAAGATTGGAAAAGGTTTTGGCATAAAACAGCTTTTGCCCTGCTTAACGTATGAAGGGCAGTGCAGCGCCTTGGGTAACATCTTTGCTAGTTAGGGCGCTGGAGTAGGAATTTCGAGGTGGTCCCTTGGCTCCTCTCTGGCAGTGTCTTTCGAGGCAGTGTGTGGAGTTGAGAGTTATGAACCAGCAGTGGATCAACGTGGTACAGAGTCCCATGCGAGTAAACCTGCCAAAGTCCAAAACTGTAGATACGGCTTCCATGAAGCCAAGATCGCGGGGCAATGCAGGGAAAAGCCGGGGTGCTCTGCCGTGGTCCCATGAACAGTGGCAGTTTACCACAGAGGCAGGTCCCTGCAGCGGGAAGCCAGGATGCACCAGTGCAAAAGTGGGGACCGTGTGCTTTTTCGTCACCGTTCTTCCAGATGCTCCTCAAGATCCAACTCAAGTTCCGACTAGACAGTGTGTCCAGTTGCCATATATTTATATGCTGGGGTGATTTGTTCCTTCCCTGTGCAAGCCCGCGGCGGGGTGGGGGGAGGAATTTCGCACCTACTTCTTTCCACATTCCAAACCCGAAGGGACAGAGGTGGGAGGGGGAGGAAAACCGTTTCACGCCCCATTCAAACCTGAGTGTGCCCTGACACATACAGATTATGGAAATTTCCTCAGAGATTGTGTGGAAGTTTCTTCAGAAACTTTTATAGTCACAGGATCACAGAATTTTTGAGGTTGGTAAAAATCTCAGAGATCAAGTTCAGCCTATGACCTAACACCACCACATCGACCAGACCGTGTTGTTAAGTGCCTTTTCTTAAACATCTCCAGGAATGGTGACTCCACCACCTCCCTGGGCAGTCCATTCCAGTGTCTAATTACCCTTTCTGTGGGGAAGTGCTTCCTAACATCCAGTCTAAACCTCTCCTGGCACAGCTTCAGGCCTTGCACTCTCATCCTGTCATAAGGTGCCCTTTCTGCAGCTTTCCTTCAGGTAGCTGTAGAGTGTGATAAGATCCACCCTTGAGCCTCCTCTTTAGGCTAAACCACCCCAGCTCCCACAACCTCTTCTCATCAGCTTTTCCCTCCAGTCCCTTCCCCAGTCTCATCACTCTCCTCTGGACCTGCTCCCAGCACCTCAGTGTCTTTTGTGCGGTGAGGTGCCCTCTGCCGCGACACAGTTCAAGGTGAGGTCTCACCAGTGCCGAGTACAGGGGCAGAATCACATCCCTGGTCCTGCTGGCGATACTATTCCTGATAAAGGCCAAGATGCCACTGGCCTTCTGTGCCACGTGGGCACACTGCTGGCTCGGGTTCAGCTGGTTGCCAGCCAGCACTCCCAGGTCCTTCTCTGCCAGGCTGCTCTCCAGCCCCTCCTTGCGGAAAGACTGGGAATCTTGTTCTAATGCACGAAAGACATTAAGCATTTTTGTTTTTAAAGCAGTGCTTTTAAATTATATTCCACAATAAATGAAAAAAAAAAAAAAAAAAAAAAACCACAAAAAATTTAAGCCTTA
>VWZI01020830.1:63526-88498 GCA_013396835.1 Psilopogon haemacephalus | reverse complement strand
TTTTTTTCAAATTGAATGGCTGTAGCTGGTTTTGGTTTTGAACCTCTGGAGCCAGCTTGCAATACTTGTGTGCCTCATTCCCAGACAGAAACAAGCGCTGTGTAGTCTTCCTCTCAGTGCCCACCTTATCAACTCTCTCTGAGCTGAGACAGTTGCTTGTGGTTGAGTTTTGGCTATTCTAGACCTGTGGACAATGAGCATACATGTGCCAATCTGTAGAACCACAGTAATGCTTAAACGATCCTGCACCAAGAAAGCTCTTGGAAGACCTGAAGTGCTGAGGAACGTGTTTGGGTGGCTCCTTTGTGGAACCAGTATGGCAAATACAGAAGTAAAACTAACAAGCCCTCCTAAATCTGGCAGTATGTTTAAATGGTTTGAGTGTGCCTGTGCTCTGCAATGTCCAGTTCTTCCGTTTGCTAGAATGTTTTGTTTCCCTTGTGCTTCACATAATAGATATTTATTGGATGCTGAATCACAGATTCACAGATTGCATCATGTTGGAAAGGACCCTCAAAGGTCATCCTGTCCAATCCCGCTGCAGTTAGCAGGGTCATGGCCAACTAGATCAGGTTGCTCAGGGTCCTGTGAAGGGTCCTTGAATGCCTTCAGGGATGGGGCCACAACCACATCTTGGCAACTTCTTCCAACCTCACCACCCTCATTGTAAAGAACATCCTCCTGATGTCCATCCTAAATCTACTCTGCTCTAGTTTAAAACTAGTGCCCTTGTCCTGTCACCACATGCTTGTCCAAACAGGTCTTTCCCAGCCTTCCTGTAGATACTCTTCAGATATTGAAATGAAGCTCTAAGGTCTTCCTGAAGCCTTGCCTTCTCTAGGCAGAACAACCCCAGCTCCCTCAGCCTGTCACCACAGCAGATGTGCTCCAGTCCCCTGTTCATCTTTGTGTTCTTCTTTTGCCTTTCTTGTGTTGGGGACCCTGTAGCTAGACACACATCTACAGGTGAGGTCTCCCCAGAGCAGAGTGGCGGGATCCCCTCTCTCCATCTCTGGCCACACTGCTTTTCATGCAGCCCAGGCTACCACTGGCCTTCTGAGCTGCAAGTGTCCATTGCTAGCTCATATCCATCATCTTGTCCATCAGCAACCCTAAGTTCTTTTCTGCAAGACTGTTCTCAGCTTCATCTTCCCCCAGCCTGGATTGATATCCAGCATAGTCTCGACGTAGGTGTGGGACCTTGCACTTAAGGAACAGCATGAGATTCTGCTTAGCCCACTTCTCCAGCCTGTCTAGTCCTCATATTTAAGAGCCTAGCTCAACATAGCCCAGGACTAAGAGGACTTAGTTTCTGTGTGCTTATAAATTTAATTATGTGCTCAGGCAGATTACTCTTCACAAGCATGGTATGATTCCTTTCTTGGCTGGGAAACAGCAGAGATTCATAGGTTTTGTGTTGTTTAGTTGTTTTTTGGTTTGAAGGTTTTGGGTTTTTTTATAAAGTACAAACCCATTCTAAAAATTTTCTTAATTCTCTTTTTTTCCCCGTCTTTTTTAAATTTGAAATTAAAGGCTGAAAGTGAAGCTGCATTGTGTCCACCAGATCCACTGAGCAAGGAGGAACAGGAACAGCAAGAGATGCCTCAGGTGCCCTCTGTTTCTGAGCAAAGCAGGTGAGTCGAGTTCAGCAAAATCAATTTTGAAAAGCTTTCATGTGGTGCATAATGAAGCACCTTTGTAAGTGTCAATTCTTTCGTTCCCTGTCACCTGTCTTTCACCAGTGTTTAACTTTCAGTGCCTAGAAACAGGTTCTTCCCATGTTGTCAGACACATTTTTAATTGAACTGAGCTAACTGTCACTGTGCAGCTGGCATAGAATTTATCTATGTGAGTTTGCAGCTCTTTTTTTGACCAAGCGTTTCTTTTCTTTGGTCTGTATTTGCATAGGCAGAGATCATACATGTAACATACACATTTTGCAAACTGTCAGTGATCTGTCCTTCCCTGATCCCACTGTGGTCTCCTCCAGAAGGCCTGTGATAGGCTGAAGAGGTGGGCCCAAGCCAGCCTCATGAGATCCAACAAGACTAAGCACAAAGTCCTGCACCTGGGTTGGGGCAATCCCAGACACTGATATAGGCTGGGCAGTGACAGGTTTTAGAGCAGTCCTGGGAAAAGGATTTTGGGGTTTCTGGTGCACAAGAAGCTCAGTATGAGCTGCCAGTGTGCACTTCCAACCCAGAAGGCCAACCAGATCCTGGGCTGAATCAAGAGAAGTGTGGCCAGCAGGTCAAGGGAGGTGATTCTCTACTCCACTCCAGTGAGACCCCACCTGGAGCACTGTGCCCAGTTCTGGAGCCCCTGTTACAAAAAGGATATGGACATGCTAGAGCGTGTCCAGAAGAGGGCCACAAGGATGATCAGAGGGCTGGAGCTTCTCTGCTATGAAGAGAGTTGGGGCTGTTCAGTCTGGAGAGGAGAAGGCTCCAAGGAGACCTTACTGTGGCCTTCCAGTGGGCTACAAGAAAGCTGCTGAATGACTTCTTAAGGTAGTGAGAGCACTGGGTGGAATGGATCTAAGCTGGAGGAGGAGAGATTTTAGATTAGATGTTAGGAAGAAGTTTTTCACCATGAGGGTGCTGAGACACTGGAACAGGTTGCCCAGGGAGGTGGTGGAAGCCCCATCCCTGGAAATTTTTTAAGGCCAGGTTGGATGTGACTCAGGGCAACCTGATCTAGTGTGAGGTGTCCCTGCCCATGGCAGTGGGGTTGGAGTTAGATGATCCTTGAGATGCCTTTCCAGCCCTAACAGTTCTGAGATTTTACTCCTCTTGTTAAAAAGGGACCTTAAGCATGTATTAGACTACAAATACTTGGATGTTGGTGTGGGTAGCAACACAACTTCTTTATCTTGATGTAAAAATACCTTGTCAAGTAAATATTTTTGTTCCTTCTCTTATGTTATCCATAAATGCTCAAAATGAGAAATACAGATTTGAAAAGTTAAAAAACAACCCAGTGTATTACTCTGTAATCCTCTTGCATCAGTATTGACTCAAAAGTTATTGAATGTGAAGTTGCTTTCTTTCCTTCCAGCCTAAGTCAAGTGACATACTTTTTTGTTTGCTTCAAATTCACTAGTGCTGAAAAATCCACTTCCCAAGAAGGCAAGCTAGGTGTTCTGAAACCAGAACAAGTCATAAAGCATGAATCTCAGAGAACTAGACTGGATCTAAAAGAAGCATGTAGTAAAGAATCTCCAGTAGCACAGAAATTTGCTGCTCCAATTGAAGAAGCAGCAAACAAAGGAGAGAATCCACCTGTGGCAGAAGGATCTGAGGAACCTCTTTCATCCAAAGTGAGAATTCTATGCAGCTATTTCTGGTTATACTTTCTGATTCCTGGTTCTGCACCAGTTGTTTGTAAGACAACTAAAGATTCTGATTTAAGTGCATACTTTATTTTTGGGTTAGTAGGAATTATACCCATGTTTAATATTTGCACCCTAATGTGAGGTCTCCTAAAAATTTGTTCATGACACAGTGATGACATATAGACTTCCCTTAATTTCACTTAAACTTTGACATTTCAGTCATGAATAATTACAGTGTACCACACTTACGTTGCCAAGTTTCATGTGAACACTTTGGCAGTTGTTCATGAAAGTCTGTACTGCTTATACTACATGGTTTTATTAGATAAGAACTTTCTCTAAAGGAACAGCAATGGGTGCCATAAACTACTTTTAAGTTTTTTAACTGGAGCTTTGCCTTAGATTTACCTCCTCCAGTGCTTTATTTGACAGGCAATGTATTCTGTGCTGACCTTGTTTGGTTTGTTTTTGATCCTCAAATACAAGGATAATTCTCAAGCATTGTTTGAGGGGAAATCTGCTGAGGGTGACAATCTGGATGTAATTCCAAGAAGTATGAAGTCAGAAGCACTTCCTTCCTTCGAAAAATCATTTGTCTGCCACAGCAGGGGAGAACAAGGAACACATCTACCTACAGATGATGCGGGAAGCACTGAGCATGCCATGGAAAGGTAAAGCTCCCTGTTGACAAAGCTAAAAAGCTCTTCAAGAAAACTATGGGTATTTATCTAGTTGGTTTCATCCAGAACTTGCCTGTTGTTTTTTGAAGTGTAGCCTCTGAGCTGTTATAGTTGCCCATTTCACATGCTCTGGAGGTCACGAGGTGGCATCCTTAGGCAATATAAGCGTTTTTAACATCACAGGATGTTAGGGGTTGGAAGGGACCTCCGGAGATCTTTGAGTCCAACCTCCCTGCCAGAGCAGTACCATGTTATCTAGTGCAGGTTGCACAAGAATGCATCCAGATGGGTCTTGAAAGTCTCCAGAGAAGGAGACTCCACTGCCTCTCTGGGGAGCCTGTTCCAGTGCTCTGTGACCTCTATAGTAAAGAAGTTGTTCCTCATGTTGAGGTGGAACTTCCTGTGCTGTAGTGCTCCTTGTCCTGTCACAGGGCACAAGTGAGCAGAGGCTGTCCCTATCCCTTCCTTCCCTTCCTTCCTGACTCCCACCCTTCGTATTTCTATACATTTATCAGATTCCCTCTCAGCCTTCTCCTCTCCAGACTAAACAGTCTCAGGGCTCTTAGCCTTTCCTTATCAGAAAGTGCTGCGGTTCCTTCATTGTCCTTGTAGCCCTCCATTGGACTCTCAAGTAGATCCCTGTCCCTCAAGTCCGCTGCAGGTGAGAGTAGAAGCAGGTATTCAGATAGTAGCTGTCTGAATTTCTCTGTAATGCATTCTTAAGATACAGTGCAGTGTGTAGAGGAAGACTGAGCAGTGTCATTTGCCCTCACTTGCTTAGAAGTAGTGGATACAGAAAGGCAAAATGAGGTTGCTGTCTAAGATGTAGTCTCAGTCTCTTCACTTTTTCTTTCTAGCAGAAGGTCATGGAACCACATACGGTGTCTTGGTTCTTTGGAGGAGATGCTTTTTATGTATATGCAATATGAGGTGGATGGTGTCATTTATGCATAACAGTTCTGGGTTATAAGCTACCTCTTGCTCAGTCTTCACTGATACAGATCAGCCTCAAAAGAATTTACTTCAGCTGCTTTCCAAAATTAACTTCTGGTTCCCATCTGTCTTCAAGCCTCTGCTTAAAATTTCTTCTGTAACAGACATTCAAATAATATCCTAGAGTCTTTGTTCTGTTAAGAACAAAGGCATTAACTTGCAGTCTTGGGTTTCAGAATCACAAACCATCATGGTTCAAACCTCTAGAGTTAATCATATCCAACCTCCCTCAAACAGGGCCACCCAGAGCTGGCTGCCCAAGTACACGTCTGGATGGCTCTTTGAATGTTGCCAAGGATGGAGACTTCACAGTGTCTGTGATCACTCTCATAGTGAAATAGTGTTCCTGATGTTCAGAAAGCACCTGTGTTTCAGTTTGTTCTTGCTGCTCCTTGTTCTGTTGCTAGCTACTACCAGAAAGAGTCTGACTCCATCTGTTTCCACACCTTTTCTTCAGATATTTATACATGTTGATGATACTTCCCTACTCACTCCAACCAATCCTTTTTCTCCAGGCTGTCCTCATGCTTTCCAGCCTTTCACCATAGAGCAGGTGCTTCTGTTTCTTCACTTTCCATAGCCCTCTTCTTCACGCTATCAGGCACGTCAGCATCTCTCTTTCGACTGGTTCTGGGCACTCCAGGTGTGGCCTCACCAGCCAGAGGAGAAGGAGAATCTCCCTTAATCTGCTGGCAACACTTCTCCTAATAGAACTCAGGATACCATTAACCATAGTTTTGCAGCCAGGACACATTGCTGCTTCATGTTCATCACTGTGTCCACAAGCATGCCCTTTTCTGCAAAGCTGCTTTCTATCTGCATAGCCCTTAGCATTTATTACAGAATCTCAGAATGTTAGGGCTTGGAAGAAACCTTTGAAGATCATCTGGTGCAACCCCCCCTGCCATAGCAGAGTTCCCTAGAGCAGATCACACAGGAACACATCCAGGCTGGTTTTGAGTGTCTCTAGAAAAGGATATGCCACAACCTCTGTGTTCCAGGGCTCTGGCACACTCACAGTGAAAAAGTTTTTCCTTATGTTTACATGGAACCTTCTCTGCTTCAACTTATACCTGTTGGCCCTGTCCTGTCATTGGACATCACTGAGTAGAGCCTGGGTCTGTCCTCCTGACACTTTCCTTTCACTTATTTATAAACATTAATGTGGTCATCTCTCCTCACCCCTCACTCTCCTCCAAGCTAGAGAGCCCTAGCTCCCTCACCTTTTCCTCATAAGGGAGATGTTCCACTCTGTCATCCTTGGGCTTCTGCACTGGACTCTTTCAAACAGTTCCCTGAGGTTCTTCTTGGATGGAGGGGCCCAGACTTGGAGAAATTGTTCCACATACAGCCCCACTATGGCAGAGCAGAGGGGAAGAACTTCTCTTGCTACAGCCCTTCTAATCCACCCCAGGCTGCCATTGGCCTTCTTGTCCACAAGGGCACATTGATGGCTCACGGTCATGCTTCTGTCTATCAGAACCCCTAGATCTTTTTACCCTACACTGCTCTCCAGCAGGTCAGTCCCCAACTTGTACTAGTCTATGGGGCTGTTCTTTCCCAGATGCAAGACTCCACACTTGTCCTTACTGTACTTCATTGAATTTCTTCCCTCCCAACTCTCCAGCCTGTCCAGGTCCAGCAAAATGGCAGCACAGCCTCACAGTTTGGTGTCATCAGCAAACTTGATGATAGTGCCCTCTGAGCCTTCACAGCTGCCCCCCTGCTACAACTGAGAGCCGTGGCGTTCTCTGCAGACTGTGGCCGGCACAGCCACATCCTTCCATGGGAACTCCGTTGTGGTTCCCACACCCATTTTTGGTTGTTTTTGAGCGCATGGTCTTTTTCTGCCAGGTAGAGACCCTTGTTCTTTGGCCGACCTGTGTGTTAGCTTCCCTGTCTGTGTGCCCGGCGAGCCTTACCTGCCGCGCAGCGTGTCTGGCCGGGGTCTGGCCGGTCGCCGGCGCTCCCTGCCGACGTGCGCAGCTCCCGCGGGGGCCGGAGCCGCGCCAGGCTCGCATGCGCCCCGCAGCGGGGGCGGCCAACCGCCCGCTCGCACTTTTAACTTCGTGCCCGCCCTCTGACCCCGACCCACAGCTGCTGCTGCGGCCGAGGTCACGCCGGGGCTGCCTCACCAGCAGGACTGAAGTTTTTTCCTTCCCGGGTGGAAACTCTCGAGGGGCTCCCCTCAGCCCAGTTCTCCAGCTGTCGAGGTCCCTCCGGTTGACAGCATGATCCCTTTGGTGCGTTAGCCGCTTCTCCGAGTTCTGGGTCGTCTCGAAACTTGCTGGGAGTGTGCTCTGCTCTATCATCCAGATCATTAAAGATTTTCAACAGGATTGGACACAGCATTAACCCATTGGGTACACTCTTTGTCACTGGTCTCCAAATAGACCTTGTGGAACGTTTATCACCAGACACTGAGCCTGGCTCGTTCAATGCACATCCTCTGCTCATCCAGCCCACATTTCATCAGCTACCCCTGTGAGGATGTTAGGAAAGATAGTGTTAGAAGTCTTACTAAGTTCCTTAGTCTACAGCTCTTCCTCTGTCAAGCTAGTCATTTCATAGTATGGAATCATAGAATCAGACAGGTTGGAAGAGACCTCCAAGATCATCCAGTCCAACCTATCACCCGTCCTAGCCAATGGCACTAAGTGCTCCATCCAGTCTTTTCTCGAACATCTTCAGGGATGGTGACTCCACCACCTCCCTGGGCAGCCCATTCCTATAGCAAATCACTCTCCCTGTGAAGAACTTGGTCCTAATATCCAGCCTATACCTCCCCTGGCACAACTTGAGACTGTGTCTCCTCGTTCTGTTGCCTAGGAGAAGACCAATCTCACCTGGCTACACCCTCGCTTCAGGTAGTTGTAGAGAGCAATGGGGTCCCCCCTTAACCTCCTCTTCTCCAGGCTCTCTTGAATTGAGTGGCCCAGAGATGGACACAGTACTCAAGGTGTGGCCTGAGTACAGAGGCAGAATAACCTCCCTTGTCTTTCTGGCCACACTATTCCTGATACAGGCCAGGATGCCATTGGCTCTCCTGGGCACCTGGGCACACTGCTGGCTCATGTTCAACCAGCACCCCCAGGTCCCTCTCTGCCTGGCTGCTCTCCAGCCACTCTGTCCCCAGCCTGTAGCACTGCCTGGGGTTGTTGTGGCCAAAGTGTAGAACCCTGAACTTAACCTTGTTAAATCTCATCCCATTGGCCTCTGCCCACCCATCCAGCCTGTTAAGGTCCCTCTGCAGGGCCCTCCTACCCTCCAACAGATCAACACCTGCTCATAACTTGGTGCCATCTACAAACTTACTGATGATGGATTCAATCCCCTCATCCAGATCATCAATAAAGATATTGAACAGGATGGGGCCCAGTACTGATCCCTGGGGCACAGCACTAGTGACTGGTTGTCAACTGGATGTGTCAGCATTCACCACCACTCTCTGGGCCTGGACCTCCAGCCAGTTCTTGACCCATTTCAGAGTGGATGTGTCCAAGTCACAAGCTGCCAGCTTTGCCAGGAGCTTGTTGTGGCAGACAGTGTCAAAGACTTTGCTGAAGCCCAGGTAGCCTACATCCACAGCCTTTCCTGCATTCACCAGGCAGGTAACCAGATTGTACAAGGTGATCAGGTTGGCAAGGCAGGACCTGCCCTTCTTAAACCCATGCTGGCTGGGCCTGATCCCTTGGCCATCCTGTAGGTGCTGTGTGATTGCAAGTAAGAGATTATCAGGCATTAAGCATGACTTCTCCATTCTGAACCCACACTGACTACTCCAGGTTACCTTCTCGTTTTTCATATGGCTAGAAATAGTGCCCAGGGTTAGCAGTTTCATCAATATCCTATGGACTGAGGTGAGATTGACTGGTTTGTAGTTCCAGATTACTCCTGCTTGCCCTTTCATGAGATACGAGTTTAAAAGCCCAGGATTTGTGTCTCACTGATCTGAATGTGCTTGAACAGACAGAAGAATTTCATCTTGTTTAAAAGCAGTAGTACCTTGATCCCTGGAATTAATAAATACCTTGTTAGTATGGTTGCTTATTTTTGGGGACCCTGTAGTGGAATAGCTGAAACATTATGCTCTACCCCACTTCTTAATGTTATTTTCTTTCCAAAAGTAATAAGAAAGGTCCATTACTGCAGAAAAGCAAATTATTTCCTTTCTGCATTGTTTTCTTTTTTTAACTTCACCAACTAAACAAAAATACAGAATACTTACATTCATTTCTAGCTAGAAGCACAAAATTATTCATAGTAAGCCAAGTGTATGGAGTATATTTTGTAGTTCCCAAGAGGTAAAGGTTGAAAAATATTTTTGTATGTCCAGTGATAAATTAAGTGCTGGTGAAGAAAGTGATACACAACCTGTGCGTCAAGTGGAGAAACCATTTCAGTGTGAGCCCAGGCCAAACCTAATGGGAATTGCTGGAAGAGAAGATGATCCTAAAGAAGGTGAAAACAAAGGAGAGGACACTGCTGAGAACAGAGATGCAGCAAAGTGTTTGATGTTAGAAGAATCAGGTGTATCATCAGTAAGTGCTGATCATATGTTTTGAGCCAATGTACATCTCAGTTCTTGTGCTTAAATTTTCAAAACCACAAATGGCACAGAAATCCAGTAGATGGCTGGAAAAGGTTAATATGATTCTTTTATTGTTTAAAATTGATTATTAGAATTGTGCTGAATAAATGGGCTTAGGATCTGAAAACTGTGGTAATATTTGATGTATGCTTCTTGTCTTAAGTGTTACAGTTTATATGGTCAGAAGTATATTATAAATACTTGTCAAAACTGTTAGCAATTGTTGTAATACCTGTTATTCATTGAAGAGTGGAAATCAATGCAGGTACAACCTAAAATCCATGTAAGTATAGTTTTCAGTTCAAATATATGGAACAAATTTCAGAACTGGGTTTAGCTTGTACTCCCTTTTTTCTAGAGGGATCACTGAAATACTTTACTTGCAATTTTTAGCCAGGTTAGTTATCACTATTTTAGCCAAGTATCCATAGTTAAGAGAACTATGCTTGCTGATATTTTTCATGTTCTAGGATATGTCTCCCTATGTGTCTTGAATATCTAATTAGTGTTCTGTAAAGTATGGTAGGGTTTTTTTTTCCCTTGTTTGTTTCCATAGTAGAAAAAAGCCCCTAATTTTTCCTTCTCTCTAATTGTTATTTAAATGGCTAATAGGTAATCTTTCCAGCTTCTGAAGTGTTGCTGCTCTTACAAGTTGAGTATGGCCTTGGTCTATTAATTAGCAGCCATTAGTTAGTACAGCGACCTCAGCCATCACAGATGATACCATGCAGTGACACTTCTGCTTTAGAGCATGAAACTAATGAGAATGGGGGAAAAAGTCTTAAACTACCAGAGGTGACAGCTGGATATGTTTTCAAGAGCCTCAGACTTACTTCTTAAAATATTTTGTCACCCAAACTGGTTAGAAATGTGTGGGACTTAATACTGTTGTAATTGTCTCCCTCTCAGCAAAACTCTAGCAAAACAATGGAAGCTTCACCCTTCTCAAAGGCTACAAGAAAACGTAATTTCTTGGAGCTTGTGGAAACACCTTCTAAAAGATACAGGCATAATACTCTTCAGAGTCCAGTGACATCGTCAGAGAGTGAGAGCTATGAAGAAGAATATTCTTGCCAGTGGAAAGGGCAGTGGCAGCAACGGTAAATTCTGTGTCTTGAGCACTAGACCGAGGTGGACAAGGGAGTTCCTTCTTTTTCTCATGGAGGAGTTCTGCATCTTGCAGATTTAACTGTGTAGTTTTTCAACACTAAAGCTGCTTAATGCTGATTTACCATAAGTACTTTGTAGAAATAGATGATGTCAGGATGTCTGATTAAATGGTATGTGAATGCATTTTTGTCACTGTGTATTAGGTAAACAGATTGTATTGTTGGTCACAATGAGCCATTTTTAAGCACTGTGGTTTTTATGTTTTGTGGTACACCCTCCACCCCCTTTTTTTTAATGTTTTGGACTTCACTTATTTATTGCCTTTGTTCTCTACTTTAGGCAGCAGTTCAGAAGAGCAACAAAATGGAATGCATTTCAAAAACATTTATTAGAGCAAGGTACTGATACTTCCTCTGAAAGTGATAATGATTCCAGTGAAGAGGAAAGTCAAACCCAAGATGTTACAGTGAGTTCTACTACAGGCAAAAATTTCAGCATTGCATATAGAAAGAAATTTGGAAATAAGCCCGTCCTTCAAGAGAGGGAGGAGGAAGAGGAGGAGAAAGAAAAAGAAGACGACGAGAAAGATGACACTGAGTCTGATGGAAATGAATACTTTACACTAGAGGAAGTAAACAAAGTTTCAGCATTTGGTCCTATAGGACTTCCAAAACCTGTTCTTGTTCAGGCGGATGAAACCACGGAGGAGGTATTGTGTATCTGGGTTTTTCATACTGATTTTTGATTGTTTAAACAGCTTTTATTCTAATTATATCTCCCAAGTACTTGTGGTCTGTCCTAGTTTAGCTTAATTCATAAAGAATAGCTTTGAGAATGTCAGGGATGTTTCTTGGTACACATACTTGGTTTTGAACAGAATACCACATTGGTCTAAGGTCCAGTTAAGGTCTGCAGAGTGCTCACCAGTTTGTTTATTGAGATTGAATGCAGGCACAAACTTATGTTGCTTACTACATGTTTTGAGGCCTAAGATGGGAAAAATTGGAGCATTTTAACTTTACATCTGAATGTTAGAGAGTGATGGAGATGTTTCACCAAGAAAGTTTACTTACATGGTAGGATGACCCAGACCAGCAGCCAGACATGTGCAAGGTGCTTCCTCACTCAACTCTTCTGTGGGAGAGAAAATAAAAGGAGGGTAAGAAGACTAATGGCTTGATATAAAGGCAGTTCAGTAGAAGAAGCAAAAGCTGCATGTGATACCAAAACAAAGAATTAATTACTTTCCATTTTCAGGCCACTTCTTGGAGAGCAGGCTCTCAGCCTGCATAAGAGTTACTCTGAAAGACAGATGTCTTAGCCATCTCCTTCTTTCCCAGAGATTTTATTGATGAGCATGACATCATGTGATATAGAATATCTCATTGTTCAGTTTGGGTCAGCTGCCTGCTCTCCAGACCTCTTGTCCAGCTAAGGGCAAAGGGTAGGAAAACAAAAGCTTTGACATTGTGCAAGCACTGTTCAGCAACCGCAAAAACACCGGTGTGTTATCAGCACTGCTGTAGTCAAATCCAGAGCGTAGTATCTTGTGGGCTGCTGTGACGAAGATTATCTTCATCCTAGCCAAAACCAGCAGAGTCTTCACCTTTTCTTTCATAACATTTTTTGTCATGCTCAGGTCCTACACTGTCCAGAACATCCTTATTAACCATGAATTTTCTTCGTGTACTTTGACATAAACAACTACCATTCCTTTAGTCTGTGGGCCACTCCTTAAAATGTCCCTCAAATGTCTTTTGTCCATGTCTGGGTCACCATGTGTTTTGTGATTGCTCAGGAGAGATGGCATGCTGGTCCTTGGCGTCTCATAAGGCTTGTCTTTTCTTGATTCATTGTCTGAAGTTCTCAGTGAAAAAAAAAAACTAACAAAATCTTCTGAGGTGAGTAGCCACCATGGAAGGTCCTGGCTCTATATCTTCATTTGGTGGAGTAAGACACAACTAGGAACAAGGTCTTGATTTTACAGATGGCAGTGCTTATGAGTGTGCCAGGTGTGCAGGTGGCTGCTGATGCTGAAAGTCACTTTTCTCCAACTCCCAAACCAGACATACAGAAGCAACACAAACAGAGCACTCAGCAGCAGTAAGAATGGCTGAGTGGTTATATTTTTTTTGCTTCATAGCAAATACAAAGCAATGTGGACAGTGTCTGATTGCCAGGTCTGCTAGTAACATTACAGCTTAACAGACTTACCTGTTCCACCCAGGTATGAGGGTCACTGGGGAAAACTATGTCAGTAAATATTGTTAGCCTTTACAAAACTCTTCCAAAACCCTTTCATAACCTTTGGGCAGAGAATTTACTCATAAGCTGTAGATTAAAGTAGTGGACTCATTGTATGCAGAACTTTGACTCTGTTTTTCTTTTTATATAAGGAAACAACTGTACGTGAAGATCTGGAGGTGAACAAAGGTAGATATGAAGTAGTCTTGCTCATCTCCTTCCCCTTAACTTGCTGCCAATATGTAGTTATTCCTGATGGAAATCTGGGGGCTTATTTATTCTATTGAAAATGTGTGCATCAGATAAGGGATACTTTTATGTTTAGAAGGAGATTTAAACCATTTTCTTTCTTACTGTTCTGTGACAAGCATTTTAAGGTTCTCTTTCCCCAAGGCCAGAATGTGCCTTTTGTGTATCTCACCAGTCACTTTCCTATACTTTGGTTAGTTTTAACTGGGAAAAGAGGAAGCTTTGCCAATGCAGCTTGTTTAGGTGTATGACTGAGTGATACAAAGAGTGGACAGTTTTGTCATCTCTGTGGTCTTTAATATCCTGGTAAAACTGGTAAAACAGCACATATGACTGATTGTCTGTGATCACAGGAGCAGATACTCCTTCCATGTGAGATGTGCTGCAAACTCTTACGGATCTATTAATTTTTAGAATAGCTTTCACTTTTAAATTTAAATAAAGTTTCAATACATCTTTCCATAAAGCATTTGAAATTGAGTGGGCTGCTCTCCTAGTTGAAGCAGGGACAGCCTGTTTTCTTCTGTAGCAGATTTATTCAGTACAATAGCTTTGAAGAATGGAAATGTTTTGTTGGATGTGACCATCTAGAGATAGGCAAAGGGATGTATTCTGGATAGAGATTAGGAACTGGGAGTCTGAAATGGGAAGTGAGTCAGTGCCGTATGTTATGAATGCTGCGATTAAGCTGTTAGCTCTTACTTTCTATTTGTGGTGAGCAGACCTTGGCTGGCTGCAAGATAACCACCCAGCTGCTTTCCTATCCCTTTTTCTTAGCAGGGCTAGGGGAGAACAAGTGGAAAAGCTCCTGGGTTGAGATAAAGACAAAGAGATCACTTAGCAAAAGGGGCTCAACTTGGGAAAAACTGTTGTCAAATGAAATAGAGTAGGGTAGTGAGAAGCAAAGATATAAACTAAAACACTATCCCCTTCCCACCTTCTTAGGCTCAACTTTGCACCTTCATTTTGCGCTTCTCTGCCTCCTCCCTGTTGAGGAGGAAACCAGAAGGGGATGGGGAGTGGGACTTGCAGTCAGTTCCTAATGCTTCATACACCTCGCCTATGGGAGCAGGCTGCAAGAGTTGGGGCATGTCCAAATCTGGACATAAGAAGGCTCTGCAGAGTCCTTAGAGCAGCCTTTGTGTACAGGAAGGAGGCCTACAAGAAAGCTGGGGAGGGACATTTTATAAAGGATTTTAGTGATAGGGCGAGAGGGAACGGATTAAAGCTGGAGAATTGTAGGTTTAGGCTGGATATTAGGAAGAAATTCTTGAGAGTGAGGCTGGTGAGACACTGAAACAGATTGCCCAGAGAGGTCATGGATGTCCCCTCCCTGGAGGTGTTCAGGACCAGGTTGGATGGGCCCTTGAGCCTGGTCTAGTGAAATTTTCCCTGCCCATGATGTTTAAGGTTCCTTCCAACCCAACCCATTCTATGGTCTTTGCTGCTGCTTCCACCTCATGCACTTCCCCTGCTCCAGTCTGTGATCCTTCTTTCAGGGTAAGTGTGCTCCACTGAGCATCCTCTGCTAAGTGCTTTAGGGAATATCTACCTGCTTCAGCAAAGTCTCCTCCACAGGTTGCAGAGGAATCACAGATGGTTAGGGGCTGGAAGTGACCTCAAAAGCTCATCAGTCCAACCCCCCTGTCAGAGCAAGATCACTTATACCACATCACACCTGAATGCATCCAGGCAGGTGTTGAATATCTCCAGAGATGGAGATTCCACAAGCTCCCTGGGCAGCCTGTTCCAGTGTTCTGTCACCTGGCACAGTGAAAAAAGTCTTCTTGTGTTTATGTTGAACTTCCTATGCCTCAACTTCCACCCATTGCCCCTTGTTCTGTTGTGGGGCATCACTCATCAGGGCCTGGCTCCATCCTCCTGGCACTCACCCTTTACATATTTGCAAACATTAATGAGGTCACCTTTCAGTCTCCTCCAAGCTAAAGAGCCCCAGCTCCCTCAGTCTCTCTTCATAAGAGAGATATTCCATTCCCTTGATCATCTCTGTGATTCTGCACTGGACTCACTCAAGCAGTTCCCTAAGGTCCTTCTTGAACTGAGGGAACCAGAACTGGACACAATATTCAAGATGTGGCCTCATCAGGGCAGAGTAGAGGGGAAGGACAACCTCTCTTGACCTACTAACCACAGTCCTTCTAATACACTTTGGAATGGCATTGGCTTTCTTGGCCACTGGAGCACATTGCTGTCCAGAGCACATTCTTGGGGGTACTTCCATTACACCATTAAATGGGATAAACTTACTGTTCACTTTTCTTACAACAGTTTGAATTTACTGAATGAGAATCACTGCCTGTATACAAGCATCTGGATCCATGAATGGCCACAGTTTGAAAAACACACATGCTTCACTGTATTGATAGTGCCAGCTGCTTTTGATTTGGTTCAGAGGATTTCTGCTTAATATGCTTGTGATTTTTAACAGGTCTGAGCATCTTTGCAGGAATTAAAGATGGAAGCTCTGAAGCTGCCACGACTTTACTTGCAATGGGTGGTCCAAAGTTCCAGCTGAAAATAAGCGCTGAAGATATAATCTGATTTATGGGACGAAGCCTTGCTTGTCCTTTCAGGGTTCACCTAAGGAGGGATAGTGTAGTGGCTGCACAGCATGAAGCCAGGAGTCTTTTATGCCCTTAGTCTTGCTGAATTGTGAAGCAGAGTGAGGTTGAATGGAAAAAGTAAAGCGCCTTACTGGATAGTGCCAACTGCAGCCCTGAGACCTGTTTTAAGAAGGGCATGTTTGAATCAATCTGGTCACATAAATTGGACAGAAGAAAGGAAGCAGGCTTGAATGACCATAATGATCAGTGGGCTTTTCAACCTTTTAATACAAAGTGTAGCTTCCTCTGCCAAACTAGCTAGAACTGAGAATTATATTGCCTTAGTCTTGTTTTCTGTAAGACTTTTCTTTGAGAGATGGAGAAACCTGGGGCTGTTTACTCTGGAGATGAGATGTCTGAGAGGAGATTTTATCAATGTATACAAATATCTGAGGGGTGGGTGTTAAGTGGATGGGGCCAGTCTCTATTTGCTGGTCAGCAGCAATAAGACAAGGAGCCACAGGTGCAAACTGGAACTTAGAAGGTTTCACCTCAATATGAGGAGAAACTTCTTTACAGTGAGGGTGACAGAGCACTGGAGGACGCTGCCCAGAGAGGTTGTGGAGTCTCCTTCTCTAGAGGCTTTGAAAACCCACCTGGATGCATTCCTGTGTGAACTACCCTGGGTGATGCTGCCTTGGCAGGAAGGTTGGACTCCAAAGTTCTGTGATTCTGTGATTTGGAATTTTATCTGCTTTCATTGGGTAAATGTCACTTTCTGCTTTCCTCCTGTCAAAAGTAGGATCTCAGGGCAACCTGTCCTGAGGATTTGAAGCAGTATCTTTGGAGAATACAGACTTTTTAAAAATAAGATTTTAAGTTGGACAGCTGAAAAACAACTTTGTGTGGTTGTCTAACCTGAGTCTGTTCAATTATGCTTTATATTCTGTTTATTGTCCTAAACAGAGTGGAAGCACATGGTGAGTTTGATATAGCCAATAGCTTCATATGCCACATCTTCTCCACAGAAAATGTAACTTACAGCAGTATTTACTTTCTTCAGGCACTTCTTCCAAGGAGATGCTTCCTTCTGGGTATGAACACATGATTAATGCAGAGGATCAAAGCACTGGCACAGGGACAGATGTCAAAGGCTATTTTGAGGAAAATGCTACAGAAACCAGGTAAAATTATAACGTCTTTTACTTTGGGCAGAAAGACGTTGCTTGCTTTTGCTAGATTCTTTCTGGCATCTTTAGTGAACCACAAGCAGTCTGGCTTTAGCAAAGTGTCTGATCTTCTGCAAATTGGTATGTCATCTGGAAAACCCTCTTGTCCCTTTTGGGACTTTTGTGAGATGTTGGTATATAGTTTTGGGGATGCAGGACAACTTCACTTCTGAAGTTACCCTGGTGGGGGAGAAAACACTATTTGAACTTAATTTATATCAATCTCTGCTAATTACCAAGCCCATTTTCTGGGAGTTCTTTACAGCTGATTGGGCCAAGGCAAATTGCTAATGTGTGCCTGCTGCTGTGGGGTGTAGTTCAAGGAGTAAAAGGAGGGAAACTGTTGCTGTTCTTCTATTGCAGCTTTTCATG
This sequence comes from Psilopogon haemacephalus, assembly GCA_013396835.1. Lineage (NCBI taxonomy): Eukaryota > Metazoa > Chordata > Aves > Piciformes > Megalaimidae > Psilopogon > Psilopogon haemacephalus. The sequence continues at coordinate 71,132 of VWZI01020830.1, read as the reverse complement.
CTTTAGGGTGTTTTTTATTTGTTTCATTCAAGCATTTGTGACTATTGCAACAGCTTCATGGAGCAACTTTTCAGGTAAATTATTATCTGCTAACAATACTCATTGTAGTATTTGAAATGCCACTTGTCCGTTGCTTGGACAAACTTAGATAATAATTCTCTGAAAAAATATAATCAAAGGTGTCTTAATTCCATTGGTTATTTTATTACGTTATTAACACTGATCTCATGGCAATAAGTGCTAGTTAAGAGTTCTGATGGGAAGCATTTTTAATATTTCAGTTATTCTTTGTTGTGGGTAGGCAACATCCTAGTTTGCATCATACTAGCCTATTACTGTTTCTAGATGGTCTTTACTTCTGCCTCCTCTGCCAGTCTTCTCTCTCCTCTGCCAGCAGCAGCCTGTATTTCAGCTCTTCCTTGTTTTGCCTTCTCCATCTCTCTGTTAGTGGTTTTAGGGAAGCTTTTTCCTGATGTACATTACATAGACTTATTTGAAGATTATGTATTTAACAGAATAACTTAAGACAGGTGGCCTGTTTTTCTGTAATTACATAAGCTTCTGATTAAATATATACTTTCTGCAGGTTTTAGCTGATGCACAGAGTATCTTCATTTGGTTCCAAAGTAATTAGATACATATCTACCTTACAGAAGTGAAGGAGAGATGCCAGGGGGAAATTCAGGATGCTTAACAGCTGAAACTGCATCACTAAAACCTGAAGAATTATGCCTTGGAGTAGAGAATTGTCCAAATCAAAGTTCTGTGGCTGGAATTTCTGAGCAAAGTCCTTGTCATGCTGAGGCCAGTGCATGTGCCATCAACTCACATCAGGTAAATAACTTTATCTCATTGCAGATGGGAAATGTCTAGTCCTTAGCATTTGGCAAAGGAAGAAGTTTGCAGTGCAAGTCTACTCACTTGTTTTAAACACCTGGTTCCTTCTGTCCTTCCTTCCTTCCATCCTTCTTTCACATTTCAGGAATAAATGAGATAAATATAAATATAAAACTAAAATATTGAGGATTTTTTTGTGTTTTGATGGACGATGTTACAATGGACTCATGTATTCATTCAGATTAACCCCTTACTGTTGTTTAAATTAAATTAAAATATCCCTGCTAAACACATAATTTTCATTGCCACTTTGTCTTTGTTTAAAACAGACTGTATCCTGTGTTGTGCTCTTTACTATTTATTTCAAAACCCAATTAAGAGTTTCACAGGTGTGTAATCACAGACAAAGAGCATGTCTTCCACATGCATTTCTTTGCAGTGGTTTGTGTATCCCAGCCCTAGTATAAACAACAAGTACTTTGTTTCTTCATGAGGCAAAGGATTATTCCAAAGCCCTTCAGGTTTTCTTATGTTGCCTCAGGTCAATGTACCTGCAGTTATGGTGGAACACCACAGCTTCTTTCCCTAGTACAATCAGTTGATGTGTCAAGGCTGATCTCATACCAGAACAAGGAACAGGGACAATTTGGCTCTTGGAGAACTGGCAGAGAATGTGGGAAGGGGCAACCTTGCAGACATTCGTGAGTTTGTAATGGTAGGGGGAATTTGTGTTCTTAGTTCCACTGAGCAATTTATTGTGTGAGTCATCTCTGACACAGTTGTGCTGTAGGATGTATAAATTTATTTTGACAAACAATCAATACATACAATAAGCTGCATATGAATTTTATTTTGCCCAAGACTTTCCTGTCCTTATCAAGCTAATACCTTTCAACGTGGAATGACTAGAAGTGAAAGATGACATGCAATTTTGGTGATGCCATTAGATGGTTTTTTTGTCTCCTCAGCAGTTGACATGCTTTGTTTCTTTCCTGTCCTCTAGAGTTATTTCTCAGGCCTATTAAATTGTTTTGTTTCAAATGTGTTATTTCTAGATTGAAGCTCATGCTGAAGACATTCAAAAGAGATGCGTAAGCAGCACAGAAGCAACCTCAGGTATAATGTGCTAATGTTCCAAGTTAGAGAAACCCACACTTATACCACTTGCAGTTACACAAAGATGAGTTAAAAAAATGTAAAACATTTTCACTGACATGATTAATCAACCTATTTCATTAACAACACTTTATTCATTAACAAAAATCATGACCCACAACAGACTCTTACTTTTGCATTTGTTTAAGACAAACTAGACCTGGGAACTTTTTGAATGGCACTTATATTAAATTTAAGTATCAGTGGAAAGGAAATGTCTTGCTCCTTCCTTCCCGCTGTGAGTTCCTGCTGCTTACCTTATGCTGGTTTATGAGCCTCTGACTCACTTATCCATCAACAGCTGAACATGATAGGACAGAACTGTGTAGTTTTCCACTGATTTGCGGCTGTCATTGCTCGAAGTTGTCAAGTGAATGCCAGTATTAGTGATAGTAGAAGGGCTTGGCTGCACAAGTGTGGAGTAGAGAAGGAAGAAGGGAAGAAAAGGGAAAAAGACAATCAGAGTTCCTTCACTAACTACTGCAAGTCATCAGATTAGCTCCTAACTGATTAGATATGATGAAAGGTATGAAGTAGATGGCTGTTTTTCCATAAAACAAATTGAAATGGAGCTGGTTTGGAGCCCATACTTCTCTAAGGTATGGGAAAGTCAGCATTTCAGAAGCCCAGAGTGCTTACTTTACATGGAAACAGTCCAAAGCTGTAACTTCTGAGCATGTACAAAAGATAAGGCTAATACTCCTAAGACTCATATCATTATGCTCTGTTACTGCAAGGGTCTTGGGATGGAGAATCTCAAATAATCTTTAGATAAAGAAACAAAGCAAGTTGAGGTTGGAACAGCAACAGCTTTACATCATTAAGAATGAGAGTTACTCATAGAGCAGTACCACTGCCTTCCATCTTCTGAAAACCGTACAAATATTCTCACCTTAAACTGATTCTAATGGATGGCAGTTGGCAGTTATCTGTTGATGTCCATCTATTGCCCATATTATTTATGTTTTTCATTTATTAAGTTCAAGACCATGCTTCTGATGTTGTCTCCTGCAAGTCTGCAGTGAGAGGAAGAATCTTTGTGTTTACTGTCAAAAGAGCAGGTGCCTGTCAATTGAAGAAGTAACTCTTAATACTTGACAATTGTAATTAAACACAGAGGGCCGTTTGATCCGCATTACAGAAGTTTAATTAAACTGTAAATTGTTCTTTATAGCTAGAACACCACTTAAAAAAAGCTCCATCCCTACTAGGCATTTTCAGTGTCCTTCATTCTGAGTGGTAATCAGGACTCCAGTGAAAAGGCTCCAGGGCTTGATGATGCGTAACTCATCTAAGAAGAACTATTGTCTCAAGAATATCTCCAGTGCCTTTTCCCATGGAGAAATAACTGTCTAAAATTTAACTGTTCAGGGTAGGGAAGATGTGAAGAGAACAAAATAATTTCAAATCTGAGTAATAGATTTGTCTTATTTCTTTATTTTTCTGGAAAAATTATAGTAACAAAGTATGATCGTAAAAGTCTGGAGGAGGAACAGTCATTCATCTTAACGCTAGTGGGTATCTCAAATTACGCAAAAGGTATGGAGGCATCTCCTTTACTGGAAGAAATTCCAGAAGAATATCTACCAGTCCCAATAATTATCAAGCCAATAAAAACAGAGGAACCAGCAGCAACTGAAGTGAAGAGGTAAATGGTTTCTTTTTTTGAGCTGAAACACTTTTCATGAACCTTCCTTGTTGCCTGAATGTGCATTACAGATTAAAACTTCTCCAAGGAAGAAATGTAATTTTAGCAGAGCAGTCAGAGAATTAAGAAAGTGAAAAGGGTTTCATAAAATGGCTGTTTATTAATTGCTCTCCCACATTTTTTGTGTAGATGGTCCTCTGTACAACATGATGCACAGTGGACATAAATTCAGATACTATTCTTATGGGTTTGTGACATATTCAAAAGGCTTAGAAAAGCTGAATCATAAAGGTTGGAAAAGACCTCCCAAATCAAGTCCAACCTTCTACCCAACATCTCCATGACCACACTAGACCATGTGCCAAAGTGACACACATACTTATTTTCTGAACCCCTTCAGGAATGGAGACTCCATGATCTTCCTGAGCAAGGCAAGTCTTTGCTGAAAGAAAACCCAAACAAATTAGTTGCTGAACAGAGTAACAGTTGTTTTGCAGTACTGTGGTACAAAGGGGTTGAGTTTCTCTCATAGAGAGTACTCTTCAATGCAATGTAACCAAACTGTTATTTCAGCATTACTGCTGAATTAGATCTTCTGGTCAGTTTGGGAGGTAGAAACCCAACATCAAAGGGTAAAAAAAAAAACCCTTTCTGAAGAATACAAAGTGTCGTAAAATTGCGTCAATATAACAACAGGATTTTTTACAAGTTGTCAGATCATAACTAGAGGTATGAGGATACTCCACATCATTGTGGAGGACCTTGCCCTGTGACAACAGGCATTTATGTCATGCACTTAGATAGATCTTTGAGTAGAATTAGGCCATGCAACATAAAGATTCTAACTCCTGTGGAACTAGGCAGAATGTTCCCATACTGCTGTACTCTGTTTCACTAGTCTCTGATGCACCCCTAGGTGTCTTGCTGTCTTTTGAGATCATAATGTGGGGGTAAGGAGCATGGAAGAGTGTGGGGATAAAGATGCCACTATGCATATGAATTACACTGCTTTAGGATTTTCTAGGTCTTTAATTCATTATCATATTCTTACATAGAAGAGTGTCTAAAGTAAATAGACTCAAATTATGTCCAGAGAAACTCAATTCTCCAAATCAAGACAGCACAGCAAAATGTTTCTTGGTAGTAAACAGTACATCTGAAGTTAATAATGACATGAAGCAAGGAGTGTCAGCATAGGTACCTGTGTAATTTTCACAGAGAAAAGAAATACAAAGTAAATTTTGGCTTTGTGTACAGTCACAGTAATGACTTTTATGTATAAACAGCACTGGATCCTTGGCAACAGCTGATGATGAATTTGCTGAACCGTTATGCAGCTGTGTGGAAGCCAAACAACTACAGAGTACACTATCTGAGCCCCTTCTAGATTTGCAGGCAGTTCAGAAAAGGTCATCTCCTAATGAAGACATTGATTCTCCTCCTATTAAAAAGACTCTGTCTGCTGCTGAAGCAGAAGGTAAACTGGAAACCATTTATAAGGTGAGACTGGAATTTGGTAAGTAACACACACATAATATTTTAATCACAACATAATATTTTAATTATGCTTTGTTTAATGGTGTCCAGGTTTAGGGCTAGGCTGGCCACTAAATGAGTGATGGATGCCCTCTATGAACCCCTCTTCCTTCCCAAAGGGAAGATAAGGGGAATGAGAGAGTGACTGATGAGTTGGGAGAGAAACTAAACCAGCTGGGATGGAAAGAAGAACAGTAAAATGAAATAGAGACAAACCAATATGGAACCCAACCCTTGACGGCAACGACATTACTATCATCACAACTGATGCTGGCAGCAGGCACTGGGAAATTCCCCAGCGAGGCTCAGTGGCAATCTGGAACAGGATTCCAGAACTGGACGTTGGAATTCATGCATTAGGATTGAGGGGAGAACAAACAGAGTCCTCCTCAGACATCAGCCACTGAAGAAAAGGCTTGACCCTCAAGATCTGTCTGTTTTTTCCTGAGGTTGCCATTGAGGGGATATGTGGTGGATTGAAATTACCCCAGAATAAATCTCCACTGTAGCCCAGAAGCTTTGGAAGCAAAATGAAGCTATACTTGCAAGGAAGCTAAAATAAAAAAGCATAAAAATGAACTGTATATGGACAAAATGTATTTACAATTTGGAAACAACACAAGGTTTCCCTCGACAAAGAGAGGAGTAAAATAGCAATCCCACCCCCGTACAAAGGAGAAAGACAGAAAATAGAAAAAGGCTGCTGCTGTCTGCTTAGCTGTAACAAGAGTTTCAGCCATACAAAAGCACCAGCCGGCAGCAGCCAGAGCGGAGAAGAGAAAAGGAAGGAAGAATAGTTTGTCCAGCAAATTATGTCATAATCCAGCAAGCAAGTGGAGTGAGATAGACTTCTCATTATTTTTCTTTTACATCCAACCCCCTGTTTTATTTACCTTTGACTATCTTTTCTATTTAGTGTCTCTGGAATTTTCCTATTCTATCTTTGTAATTTAGAATCAGGCTAGAATGTTAGTTTTCAGCTATCACAGGATGCAATCCTTTGTTAGGCAGTTTAGGGTCACCTGCCCTGGCTTCTCCTCCTCGTGGGTGCAGCCTTTTACTTCTGCATTTCTGCACCCATGCTGTGGCACAGCTGATGTGCCAGTGACATTGGTTTGCAGCCCAACCCTTAGCAGGAATTCTCCCCATCAGCTTTCTCACTGCTAAAAGCAGCCCCTGGCTGTGCAAACCTGTCTGCCTCACTGAGCAGAAAGTGAGCTGGGAAGTCAAATCCCTGAACCTAAAATCAGTTCTGTTCTAGCTCAAACCAGGACAATGGTGTCACTTGCTTACAGATACAATGCCTGTATTGCAGTCAGCTTGAGCTGTTGATGTTTGTGTAGAATCCATAGGCTCTCAAGTGTTTTTTATGATGAGGTTTCCTAGAAGGCAGACTGGTAACACATCTTGCCACACTCTTTCCAACAGTGACGCTGCAGCAGGGCAAACTCGGTGTGTAGGATGGATGATTGACAGACTATCCAGGTTCACTGAATGACATTATGATTCTTCACTGTGTCTGTCACATGAAGATGTTGTTAGATATGTTTCTACCATTAAAAAAAAAATATAGCAGGTATCAGTTTAAAAGAAGTTGCCGAAGAAAATTGTCCAGCATGTTTCCAGCTTCCCTCTGTACTCTAGAGTATGATCAGGCCTGTGGCAGTGACCACCATTGATCTTTACAAGTAGGCTAAGATTATGTAGTGTACCTGAGTGGTGGAATGGGTGATAACATTCTACGCAATTCAGAGAGCTTTTCTAGGAATGATTGGGTAATAATCCTCTTCTTTACTGACTTCTGATCTTGACATCTTTGTCTGGAGCCATTTGTCAAAAGAACACCTTGAAAAGCCAGCTTAGGAAATCAGTGAAGTGATGAATGATGCTGTGTGGAAGATGCAGACTTCTGTATCCTTACAGTTCTTAGAATTGTACATGTGTGTTACGACTTCAGTTTTTATTCTCTTATTGAGAGAAAAATAACTTTTTTAAAAAATATTTTTTAATACAGGACTATTCAACAAAATCTGCTGATTCTCCAGATGGAGCTTGTGGTAGGTAAACTTAATCAAAGAAAATATAATGAGTATAAATGCTTCATACATCTCAGTTCAATACTGGGTGTCATTTTGCAAAGGAGTCTTTCATGAGGCTATCTAACACAAAGATAGAATCAGATTTTCTTGTTAACACCCCAATACCACCATTCATTGTTTTCTGCCATAAACTAGATATGCTGGATTATGTAGCTGGCTGTTAATTTAATAATGGTTCTAAAACCTTACTGTAGCTGACCTGTCACATTCGGGAGGTTTTTGGATTCCACATGATTTATTTGCTTAAGCAGATATTCCCACTCATTGGAGTCTATTAATAACCAAAGGTATTAACTGCTATTTTTACCATAGTGTGCCAAAATAATGTATT
>VWZI01020830.1:44654-63393 GCA_013396835.1 Psilopogon haemacephalus | reverse complement strand
TATATATATATATATATATATACACATGCAATGTAATTGCTTGACAGATTCACTTGCCTCTGAAGAATCAGAGGGAAAGCGGAACTGCTGATACTGCAGTGTCCAGTGCTACTGAGTGTGTGAAGGGTTTGGAGAGCTACTTTCTGGCCTTGATTAAAAACTTCAAAAGGGAAACTTAAGCAGCTAGATGAATTGAATAAGTTCTGTAGTGTGCTGCAGAGGGAAGGGGTGTGCTATAAAATCCCACTTCTACCAACTTTTCCATTTTTCCCTGTAAGATCTGTAAGATGCTATCCCCATAAAATCTTGTAAGGCTTTAGAAGCAGACCATGAACTTCTAATAGTGACTTTACAAAGTAAACAAAAAAACAATCAGGTGTTTTCTTGTAACAATGCAGGCTGTCTTAACATCATATGCATGTTTTGGGTGGGTTTGTTACCACTGAGGTTAAGTAACTGAAGTTTTTGAATGACTCTCAACTCCTTTTGCAGCAAGTCCTTTTCAAGATACAGATGATTTATCAAAGGAAAATCTGCTGAGCTCTCTGTTGATGTTTGACTCTATGACACTACTGTCTGAAAAAAAGCATCTTGAGACTCTGGAGGCATCACTACCTGAGAATGAAGCATCCGAACAGGAAGAGAGGATGGTGATGTGTCCATTAACCTCTAACACCAAAGCAGAAATAAGTGGACAAGGAAAGCAAGAGCATGTGCATGAGTTTGCAGGGAGCCTACCCTCAAAATCTCCATTACTCAGGTATTTATGCAACAATATTTTATGAGCCTTTTCTGTAAAATACATCTTGTTTCCATATTGAGGTTTTTATATCCTTTTTCCACTTAACATTACAAGAAGGGCAGTACTACTATTTGTGACATGTGTGGCTAAGAGAGTTACAGTTCTGTCTACTTCAGCAAATTACAAAGGATCAAACTCTCTGATTTTTAACTTGAGTTATTTTACTCATTAAATGAGTAGATTTGACCAAAGGACATTGCTGTGTCTAAATAGACACTGACAGATGCTTCTTGAGACATGCATCTATTTGCTATCATACAGATTTAGTATAATTGTTATTTTCCTCAGCTCAGGCTTTATCTTGTGACATATACATCCATCCACTTGTTTTGATTTTTGTCCTCCTGCCAGTAAGATTTGTTGCTGGTATAGTACTCAGCACACTGGATTTTCAGGACTAACTTAACATGTGTCATTTCCCCAGAGGAGTTTCAGTCTTGGTGGGTATTCTTCTGTCATGATTTAGACCCAGCCAGCAGCCAAGCTTCATGCAGATCCTTGCTCACTATTCCTCCACCCTTGGTGGGATAGAGAGGAAAAATGAAAGGCAAAATCCCATAGGTTGAAATGTTCTGTTTTACCACACTTTCTTCAAGAGACAAGAAATGACAGTAATAACAATAATACTAATGAAATTATATATAAAACATGTTTTATGAAAAAGAGCCCTCACTGAAAATGCCAGACTCTTTGTGCTCCTGCTAGGCACAATGTCAGTATGGTATCAAATACCCCATTAGATGATTCTGTGGCCCCTCAGATTCCTATGGAAATTAGCTCAGCAGCTTGCCCAGAATTACAATGTTCAGGTGGGTTTGGAATCTCTCCAGAGAACACGATTCCATAACCTCACTGGGCAATGGCTCCAGCTCTCTCAAAGGAAAAAGTACTCCCTTGTATACATATGAAACCTCCTGGGTTCCAGTTTGTGCCCATTGTCCTATCACTGTGCGGTGCTTTTCTAGCCTAAACAGCCCTAGGTCTCTCAGCCTTTCCTCAGCATCAGAGAGATGCTCCAGACCCTCGTTTACTTTGTAGCCCCCAATTGGACTTTCTTCAGTAGTTCCTTGAACTGGAGGCTCAGAAATGGACACAATACTCCAGATGTGGCTTCACTAGGACAGAGCAGAACCTCCCTTGACCTGCTGGTTACACTCCTCTGAATGTACTCCTGTAGACCTTTGGCCTTCTTGGCCAAAAGACCACACTGTTGGTTCATGAGGAACTTGTCCTCCAGAACTTACCAGATCTTTCTCTGTGGAGCTGTTTTCCACAGGTCCTGGTGCAGAGGTTTATTCCTTCCTAGGTGTAGGCCCCTACACTTGCCTTTGTTGACTTTCATACGGTTCCACTCCACCTACCCCTCTAGCCTTTCACTTCCTGAGTATACATTACTTTCTATAATGTTTAGGTATTTTAGTTCCTGCTCTTTTATTACCTTTGCACCCAACTGATGTTGGTTGTGGAGTTCCACTGGTTTCTTCTGATCCTGTCACTCATTCTTTTGTTCTGTTTGAGTGATGTGAAGGTTTAAGCCCACCTGGGACCCCCTGTCTTTCCCAAGGAATGGTTTCACCCTTTTCCCAGGTTGCATGGTTAGACACNTTTTTCTCTCTTCTGCTTCTCCTCTTCCCCTCGTGCCGGCAGGTCGAGCACTTGCTGGCGCTCTGTGCTGCTGCTGCAGCACGTGTCTCCCTGCCGCCCTGTGTTCCAGCACCGTTACTGTCTGCTGAAGACTGGGACTGAGACTTTTCGCAATAGGATTCCTGCATCCTGCTTTCCAAAGCCAATCGAACTTCAGCTGCCTGCCGCGGTTGTATTTTCTTCCCTTTTCCCCCTTCTCCCTGGTCTCTGTACCCCTTTTCCCTTACTCCCCATATCCCAAAGCTTGTTTCCCTTTCTCCCACCTGCTGTAAAAAAAATCCCTTTCCCTCTTGCTTGTTGTTAAAGTTTACCCTTTTTTACTTCCAAATCGTTTCTTTGAGTTTTTATTGGGCCTTTGGGCTCAGGGTGGGGGCAGCTAGCCTCAACCCAATACAAGTGAGTACCAAAACTAGAACATGCACAGCAATTGGGTAATGCTGTATTAGCAGCTGAATACTTGCCTTAAAATTTACTTCTTAAATGTTGAACTCTGAACAACCTGAAGATGTGAGACTCTCTGTACCTCTTTCATCACTGTGACTTCTGTATGTTCACTGGTAGTAGGTATGATGCTGTTAATAGGCTGGAATCCCACAGCAGATAACCATCCGTCTAAGATAGTCTGCTGTGGCTCCTTCCTTGAACTTCAGTGTGGGGTTATCTATTAATTGCATCACATCAAAGATGCTCTTTTCGTTTTGATCCTTAGGAGTCTGTCTCTCTTCCTTTTGGAATCTCTGAAAATCTGGTAGTATGTTCAAGTCTCTGGTTTAGCAGCAAAGAGTAGGTGCCTGCTCTCAAGAGTTGGAGATTATCAAGAGTCTTGGTAACTTACTGAGTATTTTGGCACAAGGGTTTTTCCATAACACAAAAAACGTTTCTCAGATTACTTTCTGAGGCCTTTCTCTTAGTATTGTCATAGGTTTGTGTATTTGCTGTGTAACGAGTTGACTCCTGTAGTACTATTTGTGTCTTTATTTGATGGAGCAGCCCTGTGACAGTGTCTTTACTTTGTTTTGAACAGTACTGGCCAAAAACCATTGGGATTTTCACCTTCAACATGCGAAAAAAGGAGTTCTGAATCTGCAGAAGATACCAAAGGGAAAACAGAGAAGACCCAAAGCCCTCAGATTGTCACTCCAAACCGAAGTCCGAAAGATCCCACTCCACTCACTGAGGGTGATAAGGAATCTTGTTCCTTTCCTTCTACAATAACATCATTGTCCAGGGAGGATGAGAAGGTTGCTGCTGAAGCTGCAGTTATGGTATGTGCTCAACTTTGAGTGCCTTTGCATTTCTGAGATGTCAAGAAGAGTGAATTAAGACCTGTTCTAGTGAGAGGTGACCCTGCCTATGGTGGGGGGTTGATCTTTGAGGTCCCTTCCAACCTAAACTACTCTATGATTCTAAGTCATTCCAGGAGTGGGTAGGAGGGCATTGTAGTATTCATATTTTGAGAGAACTGATGCCGTGAATAACGCCTGACTCACTTAGTCTAGGAAACTTAAAAGGGAACTGAATTGTTTTTTCTCTGGGTTTTTTTAGGTTTGTTTTTTTGTTTGTTTTTTTGTTTGTCTGTATTTCCTTCCTAAATTGGAAGCTCAAGTGTACCATTTTTACCATGAGGGTGGTGGAACACTGGAATGGGTTCCCAGGGAGGTAGTTCTGAGGCCCCATCCCTGAAGATACTCAAGGTGGGGCTTGACAAGGCTCTGGGCAAACTGATGTAGTTGAGGATATCCTTGCTTACTGCAAAGGGGGTTGGACAAGATGACCTTTCGAGGTCTCTTTCCAAACCATTCTGTGATTCTATGATAAGTATATGTGCACACAAATGCACAGATGAGACTGTTAAGAGCAGCATTTTCCTTCTCTCTTAGGTTCCAGCTGACAAGCCACATGAGATGCCACCCCTTTGTGAGGAAGATCAAGAGAAGGAAGAGGAAGCAACCAAAATCTCTGAGTATTTTTTCAGTGATATCTTTATGGAAGTGAATGATTCAGACTAGCAAATTACAGTTATAAAACCTAAAACATGAGAGTATAATGCAACAAGGAAAGAGTATTCTTTAAAAGTTCTTGTCTTTATTATGTCACATTTGCTGTCAGCTGAGCTGTTGTTAATAAATCGCAAAGAGATTCCTTTTTTGAAGCAACCCAGATACTTCCGAAATGTTGACCTAACCTACACCACTACACTGATGTCACTGGACCAGGCTAGTGGCTGCTGATGTATCATGTGTTTAGACACTGGCAATAGAGTGCATGACTCTCTCCCAGAAAATTGCAATGAAAAAAATATTTCATCTTGTGACAAGTATCCCCTGAAATTGTAATGCTAACACTTGTGGTACTGTCTGTACAAGTTCTTCAACTTGTTTGTGTGAGGTGTGTTCTGTTAGTATATTAGGAGGAAGAATTCAGCTTTATGGACAGTACAATCCTGGAAGCAGTGTAGTAAATGCATAGATGTGTTCAGTACTGCAGGTGTTTTATTACCATCTCCAAATTATGTATTTCACTAAGAGTTTTTATTTACATAAGATCTTACTCTGAAAAGCCAAATGGATTTCTCTCTTTTAAAATGTATTCAGAACCACCAGGAAAAATAGAATTTACTACAAGAGTGTTAATCTTTCCAACTGTTCTATTGGAGTGGGATGAGTAGGTCAATGCATTTATCGTGAAAGTGCTCTTTTCTTCGAAATTTGAAAATGAAGGCACAGATACCATCTCCTTTCCTTAGTTTTAGGTACAGGCATTTTATTACTACTGACTTCCTAGCTGTTACTTTTCTAAAGCAGTAGATGTAAGCCAAAAGTATAAGATATGGTTGTTTTAAGCATTTGCAGTTTAGATACAGTTAAGTTTTAATAGTTTTTCTCAAGTTGCATGCCTCCTATAAAATGGTGTAGCGTTAGATTTGACTCATCAAGAAGCTCGTGTTGATTAGATAACAAGGTTCATGCAGCCATGGAGTCAAGCAGTCATTGAAAGATCCAATGCTTACTCTGAAAATACTTACATTTAGGCTACATTTTTCTACTCTTAATTATATTGCAATAGTACAATTAAGTACAAGATACACAAGACTTTTGCAAACCAAATCATTTATTATGAAAGCTTAAGTGGTGTTGGTTTATGCTCCAAAGTAACTCAGCTTTGGACTGAATAATAATTTACTATCAACATTTTCCTGGAAGTATCTAATGAATGTTGAAATAACTGATGAAGTTTGAGAATATTTGCATTTTCAGAAGTTCTTGACAAGACTTCTAAAAGAACCTCTGAAATTTTTGCCATAAAGAAGAGTTAATGGAAACTGTTGCCTTTAACAGGCCTTTTGTCATTCAGATGTGGTTAGCAGCCACGTGTGGCTAACAGTCCTAACACCTTCAGCCACCCCTCAGCCCCCCAAACCCCCACAACAATAGCTTCAGCTCACAGTATTTGTGCTTTGCCTAATTCACATAACTTGAAATGTTTATCTAAATACTGTCTTACTGTAAGCGCTAAGAAATAAATTGATCTATATATGAAGCTCCATGTATGGTATATGTTGTAGAGACTATTTCTTCTGTGCATTTTGTTCTTGGTATGCATGGTGTGCTTAAATCACTTGCACTGGTAGAAGCTAAAAATACATTTGTCTGGAGTGGCTGTGAAATAATTGCCCTAAGAACTTAGGCAACTAAATGTAGAATGGCTATAATCTATGTTTTCTTTGACTTGCATTCTCATGACAAGAGGGGGGAAAAAACAAAATTATTTCAACACTAAGCTTTAAGGTGCCTTATCTGCCTTGTTAATTTGGGTTAGACTTTTTTTTTCCCCCTTATACTAATCACACTCATTTTGTCAGGTGTTTGATTCTTCAAGTGCATAGAAATAAGACAACTCTGTTTTGTGCATGGGAATTTCATAATGATGAAAGCTTTTAAGAAGAAACGATGGGAGAAATCTCACAGCCTGACTTTGATGAAGTCGTGGCACAACACTGCTTTGCTTAAAGTCGTTTCACACCGTTACCTTCACTGATAAGCTTTCTATCCCAGAAGTAGTTATACTCTGCTTAAGTTTCATTAATAAACTATTTTTCATTGCCTGTGTTTCTCTTTCTTATTGTTAACTTACTACATCTATGAGTATTTAATCAAAGTATGGGCTGAGTTAACGGCTTCATGTCTAGCTGCAGCACTGGGACACAGGCAAGCCTGCTTGTGTGGGGGAAATAGTGTTTGGTTTTGATTCTGCTTTAGAACAGACCTTGCTTTACATGGATTTGAGTTCCCCAAGTGATCTCTCTGGTGCCACTAAAATTTTGTTTAAAAACAAAATAGAACTCGACTGCTGGAGAAGACAATAGCTTTCACATGGGAGGAGCAAAGAGGTTAGGATGCAAAAAAAGTACTGCCACTCTTACTGGAGCATCACACCAGTTCTGTGGTGAATGAAATAACCCCTGCCTTTCTAAGAATGGCAGGGGCAGTTCTGGGTGGCACAGGAGCCATTCTTTCAAAGAGCGTTCTTAGCATTATCCTGAATTAGTAACTGTGTCTAGCAGGAGCAGGGCAGGGGATCATTCCCCTCCCCTCCCCATATATTTGACACTTGTGAGACAGCATCTCAAAGACCAGGTTCAGTTTTGGGGCCCTTACCCCAAGAAGGACGTTGGGGTGCTGAAGTGGATCCAGAGAAGGGCAGCAAAGCTGGAGAAGGGTCTGTAGCACAAATACTGTGAGGAGCAGCTGACAGACCCAAGGTTGTTTAGTCTGGAGAAAAGGAGACTGAGAGGAGGCTACCTGGATCTCAAAAATTCCCTGAAAGGAGATTGGAGCCAGGTGCAGGTCAGTCTTTTCTTCCAGGTAACAAGCCTCAAGCTGCACCGGGGCAGATTTAGGTTGGCCATGAGGAACAACTTTTTCCTTAAAAGAGTTCTCAAGGCCTGAAACAGGCAGCCCAGGACACTGATGGAGTCCTCATCTCTGGAGGGCCTTTAAAAGCTATGTAGATGGAGTGCTGAGTGGGGACATGGTGGTAGTGGATTAACGGCTGGACTCTTATGATTTTAAAGGACTTCTCTAACCAAAACGATTCTGTGATCTGCCCTGAGGACTGTGGGTCCTGCGTGGCCCAGTGTTGCAGCACTGATCCCCGTCTGGACGAGGAACCGCTTTCACGTTTTAAGAGTTTAATTCTCAGAGTAAGTGCCGCCCTGCACGCAGCATGACCGGCCGGCCCGAAGCCGCACCTACCCGCGACTGGCACTGCTCAGCCCGGCCAGGGGCACCTACCCGCGACTGGCACTGCTCAGCCCGGCCAGAGACACCTACCCGCGGCTGGCACTGCTCAGCCCGGCCAGGGACGCTCTGTCCCCGTCCGCCCCCACCGCCCGGGCCCTGCTCTGCCCATTGGCTGCGGCGGGGGGAGTGGCGGCGGCGGCGGCTCCTCGGCGGCCTTGGGACGTTTGGCTCGGCTCGGCTCGGCTCGGCTGCCATGCTACTGGGCCTACGCCGGGTGCGGGGCCCATGGAGGCTGCTGCGCGGCGCGGCGCCCGTCCGCGCCTACCGCGGCGAGGCGGTGGCAGCGGTGGGTTCGCCGCCCGATACGGGTTCCGCACTCTACCAGGTAGGCCAGGCCTGGCAGAGCCTTCGCGGGCGGACCCGGCTTCCTCTCCGCCCGATGGGCCGCAAGCCGTGGTGAGGGGGAGGCTCCAGCAGGCGGGGGCCGCCTCTCGCTGCGATGCGGAGGGCGCTGGGGGCGGGCAGCGGTGCCGAGGCCAGGGGAGCTGCGGGAGGCCGGGGCTGGCCGTCCGGCAGTCAGGCCGCGGCGGGGCCTTGCGGACAAGTGGCGAACCGCACGTTTGGTAGCCGCAGCCCGCCGCTCGTCTTCCATGCCTTCGCCGTGAGCAAGCTGCCGGTGGCGGAGGGGCGGCCCCAGCTGTGGGGCTTGGCCGGGGAGTCGAGTTGCGGGCAGCATGTGGCTGAGGGCCCGGGGTTGCCCTGCCCGACACTGTCCGCGGAAGAACAATAAAACGAGGGAAGGTGGGCTGTGTGTGAAAGTACAGTTTAACAGCTTCGGTGAATCATACCCAGGTCACACCAACACTGGCCGGGGGCTTAACGGTGCTGCTCCCCTTAAGGGCCAAGTTCTGATCATGTTGTTCACGCTTACTGTGGAGGTACCAGATAAAGAAGAACATGGATTTGTACCAACGTCTGCTTCTCGGATTTTTGGTGGGGTTTTTTGCGTGTTTTTTGGGGGGTTTTTTTGTTTGTTGGGTTTTTTTCCCCCTATGGGTTATTTTTAATCAGAATGCCAGCTCTGATTGCATTTTCAGTATTGAAGAGCTGATCGATGCAAAGTGGAGGCAGGCTGTTTGTAGGCTGTTTGAAGGTTGTGTGTCTGATGATTTTGAAGTTGGAAATTCAGTTAAAGTTGCAAATTCGGTCCTGAATTGAAGCAAGTGAGACAGTTTTACAGTTTTCTCCAGAAAACAGGACACCAGTAGAATTGCCTTTCAGTTATGGTGGCTTAGACAAGAGGACTTCTGTCTGGTTGTAGATTGGTTTTATTTTTTTAAAGTGATGTCATTATCAGCATCATATTCAAGATAAAAATAATGTACACAGTTAGCCTGGGGCAAAAACAGTATTCTGTGGAGTGGATCAGAGCTGGAAGGAGTTCGCGCCAGGCAAAGTAGCAAGCAGCAAGTGCGGTACAACATGTTGACAAAGACTCACAGAATCATGGCAGGGACGCGGAGTGCCCCACTCCAGGCAGGATGGAAAGGAAAGGAGCAGCTCTGGAAAAATCCATCCTGAAAAGGGGATGCAGGGTCAGCTGGTACCAGAAGTGCCACAAACAAGAAACCGCTCTCCAAGTCCTGGGGCATATTTGGGGATCCCAGCAGTTATATTTTGTGTACCCTGCAGCTGTTTTAGGGTTCATTGGAGCATTGGACCATTTTGAGTTGCAGGAGCCAAGGTTGGTTCTGCCCCAGGCTATATATGAATTCTGGAATCATTTTATGATTCCAGAGCAGGAGTTTTGGTAGGATCATAGAATCATCAAATGGTTTAGGTGGAAGGGACCTCAAAGATCATCCAGTTCCAACCCCTGCCATAGGCAAGGACACCTCCCACTAGAACAGGTCACTCAAGGCCTCATCCAACCTGGACCTCCTGGGAGGGAGCATCCACAATCTCCCTGGGCAACCTGTTCCAGTGTCTCACCACCCTCACTGGAAAGAACTTCCTCCTGACATCCCGTTTAAGTCTCCTCTCTGCCAGTTTAAACCCATTTCCCCTCATCCTGTCATTACAAGACCTTATGAATAGTCCCTCCCCATCCCTCCTGTAGGCCCCCTTCAGATACTGCAAGGCTACTATAAGGTCTCCTTGAAGCCTTCTCCAGGCTGAAAAGCCCCAACTCTCTCAGCCTGTCCTCATAGTAGAGGTGCTCCAGCCCTCTGATCATAATGTTTGAGACCTTGGGGGAAATTTTGGGTTCTGGGGGCTATTTTGCGATCCTGGTAGCCATTTTCATGTCCTAGTGAGGCATTTTGGGGTCCTATGGAGCTAAATTGGGGTCCAGCCCTGTGACAATTCTGTGGTTCTATGATTTAGATTGGAAAAGATTCTTCAGATCACTGATTCTACCACAAACGTAACACTACCAAGTCCACCACTAAACCATGTCACAAAGTGTTGTGTCTACACATCTTTTCAACTCCTCTGAGGATGGGGAATCCTCTGTTTCTCTGGGCAGCCTGTTCCAGGGCTTGACAAACCTTTTTTTTTGGGGTAACATTTCTTTCCTAATACAGTTTAGTTTTGCAAGAAACTGAATTTTGAGACAAAAGTTGGGTGACCATAATGTTGCTGAAACTCCTCTCTGTGTGTGTATATGTGTGGGTATATACATACCAGCCTTAAGCAGATGTTCCTATTTTGCATCCCAAAATAACTCCAAAGAGCAATATTTTAATAAGTGTGTTTGCTCAGCTGAGCTGTCACTAAATCCATGTTTGTGAGTGTATAGTTTTTGATTTCAGAAGCAAGGCTTGTCAGATTAGCCAGTATTGGTAGTATTTACTAGAAATAATTTACAGAGGGATATAAATGCAGGTAAGGTTTTACAGACAGACTCTCAGACCCTTAACCACCTAAAACAAAAGTGATGAAGGGAATAACAGTGTAAACACAGGAAGGTGTAATGATACCTGATGAAGGTCTCATAAACCCTTAACCACCTAAAATAAAAGTGATACAGGGAATAGCAGTGTAAACACAGGAAGGTGTAATGGTACTTGATTAAGGTCCTGCCTTTCTTAGCCAGTGTTGGCCTTTCTGGCTGTGGATTCAGCAGGACAGGCTGGCCTTCGTCATGTCCACTGTCTTTCAAACCAGACAGGTGAAAGCATAATTGAGAAATGAGTGAGTAAGGTTTGGAAAACAAAGGAATGTCTATGTGAGATTGCATAGATTAGCTCCTATGACTGCTTTGCTTGTGTAGCAGCAGTTGACTTTTCTTGTGCATTAGCTGTAGGGTTAGCTTGTAGGTTTTTAGAATTACAGAGTGGTTTGGGTTGGAAGGGATCATCAAAATCATCCAGTTCCATGGCCCCAGCCATGGGTGGGGACACCTCCTACTAGATCATGTTGCACAAGGCCTCATCCAGTCTGGCTTTGACCAATTCCAGGTTTAGAGCGTCCACAATTTGTCTAGGCAACCTGTTCCAGAGCCTTACTACCCTCATGGGGAAGAATTTCATCCTAATTACAGAATGGTTTGGGTTGGAAGGGACCTTTCAGAGGCGTTTAGTCTAACCACCTGCATGGACATCTGCAGCTAGAGCAGGTTCCTCAGAGCCCCAAACCACCTGACCTGGAATATCTCTAGAGATGGGGTTTCTTCTGTCCCCATATGCAGACATCACTTTGCACGTGAGTGGACTGCAAACATCATTTTCATAGAATTGTCAGGGCTGGAGGGGACCTCCAGGATCATCTAGTTGCAACCCCTCTGCCACGGGCGAGGACACTTTCCACTAGATCAGGTTGCTCAGGGCCCCATTCAGCCTGACCTAATCTGGATCTGGCTGCTTCGAGGTATGAAGCTATTACTCACCATTTGCCCCTTGAGTGTACTTTGAAGTTGGTGGAAGCTCTTGTAATTAATAGTGGAACTTCATAGAACTTAGTGCTGCTAGGGCCAGTTTCCAGAAAGAGCTTTCACACTTGTAGTCTTTGTGTCGTTAATGTAAGAGCCTACAGACTATTTTAGACCTAGCACATGGGATTCTGAAAGGAGCTTTTTGTGTGTGCATCCAAAACCTGCAGTGAGACTTAAGGGCAGGGTTTTTTTGTAATGCTTTGTAAAATACAACAATACCATGTTCTGGTTAAAGGCCTGAAAGAAAAAGAAGAAAATTAAGTGAATTTAAGTGCAGTATTTTGTATATCTTAGCTAAAGATTCCTTTCAGTTTTTCATGTAGAAATAGCTGAAATGTAGCTACAGTGAGTTGTTGATGGAGAATCTAATAGAAGAGCTTTGGGCTGTGGTTGCTGTGTCCCTTGTAATTTCCTCTGCCATTATTAGCTCCTTTTTCTTTTTAAGCTCAGTACTGTGGCAGAGGTGATTGCCTTTAAGGAAGACAGGCTGACTGAACAAAGAGAAACAGGGGAAGTGCTTGGTCTGTAATGCTGCAGAATGAGCCAGCTGGACACACTGAGCACTCACACACACACCAAAACAGAGTGGTGTGACAACTGCAGGGTTTTAAATGCATGGAATTATAACAGGTGTTGTACAGACTTTTCACAGGGAGGGAAAGTTGACTTGTAAAGAGAGTCTTTGGTAAAGGGTTAAAAGGTCTTTTAGTTCTCTTCAGTGCTGCTTGTCGTTATGTGGCTACAGTTACTGACTATAGGCTGTCCTGGACTGGTGCAGTGATTGTTGTCCTGTGCTCAGTACTGGTGAGGCCTCACCTCACATCCTGGGCTCAGTTTTGATCCCTTACTACAAGAAGGATATTGAGGTGCTGGAGTGTGTCCAGGGAAGGACAATGAAGCTGGTGAAGGATCTAGAGCAACAGTTCTATGAGGAGGCTGAGAGGAGACCTCATTGCTCACTATTGCTCCCTGAAAGGGGACTAGATCCAGGCAAGCATCATTCTCTTCCAAGTAGCAAGAGACAGGTCAAAGAAGAAACAGCCAGAAGTTGCACGAGGTAAGATTTAAGCTGAACATGAGGAACAGTTTTCTCAGTCAAAGAGTGGCTAATCCCTGGAAGAGACTACCCAGGTAAGTGGTGGAGTCACTATCCCTGAAGGTGTTCGGAAAACATGTAGCTGTCATGCTGGAGAAAATGGTTTAGTGGAGGACTTGGCAATGCTGGATTAACATTAGACTTGATCGTCTTAATGATCTATTCCAACTTAAATGATTCTATGTTTCTGGGAGCAGCAGAGTCAAAATAAAAGTCATACTTTGTTCTTGGTTTTTGGCATTCTGTGGCAGTGGTAGAACTGCCAATAGGCCATTGCAGTGTGGTTTCACATGTTAGGAGGGAGAAAAGCAGTTGAAGAAGTAGGTGTTGGAGCTGTGCAGTGGGTGGGGCAGAGACAAAGAGGTTTAAAGTAGCAAAATAAATAGTTTGAAAGGGGATTAAAGGGGTGCAGTCTTGCAAGGGATGAAGGAGATGTGGAAATCTGATTAGTTCTCATGTCCTCAGTAGTCGGAGGGCCACTGGGTAGCACCACACATCAGAGAGGCTTCATTATCTGAATTTGGTGTCTTGAAATGTGTTAGGTGTTGGATGTTGTTAGGTGAATAGTACAGAATTGGAACCAACTGCAGCCTGTTAGGGAAGTCCTTGCCAAGAACCAATGAAGGCACAGGAGCTGGACAGGAGTTGTTTCAATATGTCACTTTGCCAGACAACCTCTAAGTAGTTTAGGTATTAACTGCTCTGAACTGAAAATTGCTAAAACCTATTTTCACCTGCTTATTTTTACCTCTCTGTAGAGCATTTTTAATTAGTTTGTAGCATGGGAAGAAACTCCTTAGAAAATCTTCCAGTGTAGCTAACACAGTTTGGATGCAAGGTGTCTGTGTCTGTGTTTTTATTTTCTTCCTGCTTTGTATCTTAGTTCCTTTCAGTGACTGAGAGCTGAACAAACTTAACTGCACCACTTGTTGCTTTTAGAGAAAACCTTAATTCTGAGCGCTGAGGTTCAAATGCAGAGTTCAGGAAGTCGTGTTGTTTTTAATTTTTATTTTCTTTCAAAGTAGTCTCTTAACATCTAGATGAAAATTAGACAAGGCTGTGTGAGGGTTTTTTGTGTGCAGCAGTTATTATGTTCTTTTATCACATTTAGACTTTCCAGAGAAAAAGCCAAATTAAGCTTGACTAATACCTTTTCATTCCTAAGAAATTACAAAAAAAACTGATGTAATGAGTTTTGGATAATGCTGATAGCAACGGTGAGCTCAGTACTGGGTTGTCTATATTCAAAACCAAGAGTTTCTTGTTTTTTTCTAAGAGAAATATTGGCAAGGAGACCCAACCTTTTGGCTTTTAAAAGCTTTATCTTCACATTGTACCTAAACAGCAAGGTGTTTAACAAATTCTGTTGAGTCTGAGCCTTTCATCTATTAGTGCAAGAGGCACAGTAGCACTTAATTTGAATCCACATGAGTTTTTTTTTCAAAATTAAGCAAAAAAAGCAAATCTGTAACAAAAAATAAATTTAAGAACCTGAGAAATAGCACTTCAACTCTGAAATTACTAATTCTGCTTTGGTGTATTAAATTTGGATTTAATGTTTTGCAGCCTTAATGCACTTACAGTTTTTGTGAGACATGTTTATTAAATGCTTTGGGATACTTTAGGAAAGCCAACACATAGATAAAAATTACTATTTTAAAGACAGTTAACAACCAGTATTGAATAAATTAAAATGAAATTTGGAAGGCAAATAAATCTTGTTCTTTCTGAGTTTGACTGTTAGGAAATAATAATGTCCCTCTTGATTGAAGTATCCTGGTTTGTTCCCCCCCTAGGAAAACTATGAACGAATGAAAGCTCTGGTAACTGAACTCCAAAAGCAAGCAGAAAAAATCAGATTGGGTAAGTAAGTCTTGATTGTGGAACACTGGTTCCTGGTACACTGGAACACTGGTTCAAACTGTTCCAAAACCTGGGTTTGGGGTTTTTTTGTTTGTTTGTTTTTTTGTTTTTTGTTTTCTTAGTTTGGGTTAGTATGTTTGTTTGTTTTTGTCTGCCTATGGCTCTATATGTTTATTTATCAGTTCATTCAAATACAAGAAATTCAGATTGTTCAGCCAGCGGGAGAAAAGCCTCTGAGGAGACATTCTAGCATCCTTCCAGTCTTTTAAGGGGGCTGCAAGAGAGCTGGAGAGGAGCTTTTTGTAAAGGCATATAGTGACAGGACAAGGGGTGATGGCTTCAAACTGGATGGCGCTTGACTTAGGTTAGACATTGATAAAAAGTTCTTCCCCATGAGGGTGGTGAGGCACTGGAGCAGATTGCCCAGAGAAATTGTGGAAGCTGCAACTGTGGAAGTGTTCAAGGCTGGTTGAATGGGACCTTGAGCAATGTGGGGCCATGAGCACCTACTAAGAGGTGTCCCTGCCCGTGGAAGGGAGGTTGGAATTGGATGATTTTTAATGTGCTTTTAAACCCAAACCATTCTGAATCTGTGACATATTTGCTGGATTTTAGTAGTCACACTGCTGGTTTAGTTAATCTAGATTTAACCTGATTTTCCATCTTCTGTCAGTTTCAAACTTTAAAAGGTTTTGAGCTAGCTTGGTCCAGAGTTCAGGGGGTTTTGTTCTTAAGAAACAGAGGGTAGCTATGACAAATACTCATAGCATTAGCACTTTTTTGTCTCTCACAACAGAGCATGTTAACCTTTTTTTTGTGTGTGTGTGTGTGCGCCAGTTGAATATCAGAGCAATTTCCTAATGCAGGCAAGTCCATAAATTACTGGAATCAGACATCAAAGAAAGCAAGGCTGATTTAGTCAAAGGAAAAACTAATTTCATTGCCAGAGAGGCAGAAAGTAAGCAAGTAGTTAGTGAAAACTGGGTATTTTGAGTCAGTTTTTAATCTGGTAAGATTGTAGTAATTCATGGAGTGTATGTTTCTAATGGCAATATTTTAAACATAGTTAAGATTATTAATAAAAGGCTTTTAGTGATACACACTGCACTTCACCTGATGTCTTGTTTCACTCACTGCTGCCTGCTTTTATAACAAACTGGTTTTCAAAGACTTGCAGGCAAACAGAAGCAAGCCTGTAATAAGTTGAAAAGACTGAGATACTGTGTCTCGTCATCTTGACTTTTAAAACTACCTGAACTAATTACAATTGACTATCATTGATGTGGATGGTAAAATGAAAATGGTTTATTAATGCTCAACTGTGCTGCCAGCAGTTGAGCACGCAGCTTTAATTCTCCTCTTTTTGTGTCTGTCATGATACTGTTTGTCTCTTTTCTCTGTTCGTTATATAGTGTAGTTTTACTTCACAGCTTTGGAATGGAGGACAATTAAGATGCTATATTTTGTTGTTTTTATAATGTGCTTCACCAGAGTACAACTGATCCCTGCATTTGTTTGTCTAAGAGGAGACTGAGGCAGAGGGGTTGGACTAAATGATTTTTTCAGGTCCCATCCAACCCCTAACATTCTGTGATTCTGTAGAACCCATATCCCATATCTGAGGCACAGAGGGCACACTCAGCAGGTTTGCTTATGGTACAGAGCTAGGAGCAGTGGTTGGCACCCCCTCAGTCTGTGCTGTCATTAAGCCAGACCTACACAGGTTGAGAGCTCTCTGGAGAAACCTCATGAAGTTCAGCAAAGGTGAGTGTAGAGTCCTGCACCAGGACAAGTGAGGGGTTAGCCTGCTAAAAAGCAGCTTTGTGGAGAAGGACCTGTGAATGCTGGCTGATTAGAAGTTCCCCTTGAGCCAGCAATGTGCCCTTGTGGCCAAGAAGGCCAATGGGCTCCTGGTATGTGTTAAGAATAGTGTGGCCAGCAGGGCAAAGGAGGATCTCCTCCCCTTTTATTTTACCCTAGTGAGGCCACATGTGTAATATTGTGTCAAGTTCAGGAGAAAAAAGGGACTACTGGATAGAGGCTACAGTGATGCTGAGGGGCCTGGAGCATGTCTGTGAGGAGGAAAGGCTGAGAGCACTGGGGTTCTTGAGCCTGGAGAAAACAACCTTAGAGGGCATCTTCTCAATGCTTATCAATGTCTGAAGGACAGGGGTCAAGAGAATGGGGCCAGTCTCTTTTAAGTGATGCCCAATGAAAGGCAGACACAAGGGCAGTGGGCACAAACTGGAACCCAGGAGGTTCTTTCTGAAACAGAAGTAAAAACTTTAGGGTTCTGTACCCCTGGATGAGACTGCTGGGAGGAGCTGTGGTGTCTCCTTGTCTGGAGAGATTCTAAACTCCCCTGGCCATTGTGATCCTGTGCAAGATGCTGAGGGTGCTCTTGCTTTAGCAGGAGGATTGGACAGGATGATACTCAAAATGCCCTTCCTGCCTCTACTATTTTGTGATACCAAAAGCTTTGGATAGCTTCAGGTAGACAATTTCACCCGCTTGCCCCACGTCAACTGAGTAGGTTACTTCATTGTAGAAGGCAATCAGGTTTGTCAAGCAGGATTTGACCTTGGTGAATCCAACCACTTGCTTCGTTTGACTTGTGATAGCTCCCCAAGAGAATTTGTTCCATAACTTTCCCGGGGAGTGAAGTAAGATCAATGGGCCTGTAATTTTTAGATGTGGGATCGTGATGTGGGATGTAGGGAAATTGGATGAGAGTGTTGGCTCTGTGGGCGGAATGAGAGCTTATTTCTTAAGAAACTTCAACAGAAAGAATTACAGGATTTAAACTCAGCCTGGATATACAGACCTAATGAACAGACTAAATTAGGAATAAATTGTGGGCTTTCTGGCATGCCTGACAGATAGGAAGTGATGCACATAGTGGTGAAGGAAGGAGATGAGAAAAAGAGCTGGAAAGCTTAACAGCTCTGTTTTAGTGATGTTTAGCTGACAAAGAAATCTTAAAGCCTCAGAAGAAATGTTAGCAAAACAGCAGCTTCTTTACTTTGGACAAGGGAGACCATTTCAGAGTGATGAGGTGGATCAGTGATCTGTCTACATAGGGAGACAGTGTTTGTATCAGCTGTCACAGAGAGGCTGAGGTGTGTCAACAGATCTTAAGTACTGAATGACAGAAAGCTCCAGAGAACAAAAGATGATTTAGGATGACCTCAAGTAAAGAGTTGAAATGAAGCAAAGATACACCTGCTGTTAAATGCTGTGTGTCTGAACTTTGTTTACTCTTTTGGAGTGATGTAAAGAAATTAATCCAGACTGAATTGAATCCTTTAAGACTGAATTCACCTTAGCTATTTTGAACCAATTTTGGGGACTACTTCTTTTTATTCTTACTATTCTTCTTATTTTTAAAAATATATTAAAAATATATTTCTTACTGTTATGCTTTTCCTTGTGTGTTTGTTTTCAAATCATAGAATTGTCAGGGCCTTAAGGGACCCAAGGGATCATGTAGCTCCAAGGCCTCTGCTGTGAGCAGGGACACCTTACACTAGATCGGGATGTTCAGAGCCTCATCCAGCCTGGCCTTCAAACTTTCAGGGGTTGGGGCTTCCACCACCTCCCTGGGCAATCTGTTCCACTGTCTTACCACCCTCATAATGAAGAACTTCTTCCTAACATCTGAATCTTCCCTCCTCTAGCTTGGATCCATTTTCCCCAGCCCTATCAAAGTCCCTCAGCAGCTTTTTTGTAGCCCACTTCAGATACTTCAAGGCCACAATAAGGTCTGCTTGGAGCCTTTTCCTCTCCAAACTGAACAGAACCATCTCTCTCAGTCTGTCTCCATAGGAGAGGTGCTCCAGCCAGGTACTGGTCCCAGTACTGATCCTTGATGGATCCCTCTGTTCATTGCCAAGCAGTGAGGGAAAGTTTCAGACAACTGTATTAATGAAAGTCTTTACATCAGAACTAACTATTGAAAATGAGGAGGGAAATGGAGTAGATTCTGGGAAGGATTTTTTTCTGTACCTTAAATCTGTTTGAAGTGAAAACCATTATGTATTATATAAAGACCCATACTTCAAAACCTGAGAACTCTATCAATGCTTCCATTCTAAGTTTTAATATAAGTGGTGATTTATCTATCTCTGTCTGCAGTAAATCTTTAAAATTTACTGTTT
>VWZI01020830.1:17851-44636 GCA_013396835.1 Psilopogon haemacephalus | reverse complement strand
TTTAAAATTTACTCTTTTATCACAGGAGGTGGAGAAAAAGCTCGTAAGCTTCATACATCCAGAGGAAAAATGTTACCCAGGGAGAGGATTGACAGGCTTATTGATCCTGGGTAGGTATTTTCTTTTTTGTAAAGGAAAAGGTTTTCTTTTGCAGATAAATACTGCAACAAGATTGTTTTCTCTTTGATTTCCCTAAGTGCTGTCAAATAACACAGCTGAAAGTTTAAAAAGCTTTCTTTAAAGTACTCATTTCTTTTTAAAAATACTTAAACAATTAATTTTAAAATTTTAGCCTTTTCACTGAGGTTCAGTGGTAAATGTGGGTGGTCGCTTTTAAAAATTTTATCTTTGTTATTATCCAGGTCTCCATTCCTGGAATTCTCCCAGTTTGCAGGTTACCAGTTGTATGGCAATGAAGAGGTACCAGCAGGAGGCATTATCACAGGCATTGGACGAGTGTCTGGGTGAGAGATACCAGTGATAACATTATTGATGGTAGGAGAAGGAAAAAGTTATAATTCTGTTCAGTTTCAATTATCAAGCTGTAAGCACTTCTAGTATTTCCTTTTTGACACTCAGAAAAGTGTGGGCACATTAATTTGTTCAGTCTTGGCTAAATGGAAGTGATTTTATTTTTTTAGGTAGTGTATGCTGTATTAAAGGAGAACACACATAGAGGTCCTGGTATTCAGTGAAGGAGGTTAGTGGATCAGAAATGCCATTTTAAAAAATAGGAATTTATTTCCAGGCTAAGAATTAGTTTTGCTCACTAGAATCACCTTCAAGACTGTTGCTAAAATGAAATATGATGCTATACAGAATCATTTTAGGGAGTTAAGAGGACATCATAGTGCTAAAACTGATGTTAAAATGTGCACTTGAGGAAATGCAGATGAGGTGGGCTCTTTTTGTCTGTCACAGGATCATAGGATGTGTTGGAAGAGACCTCTGGTAATCTTTGGGTCCAACCCCCCTGCCAAAGCAGGACCATATAATATAGTGCACGTCGCACAGGAGCACATCCAGATGGGTTTTGAAAGTCTGCAGAGAAGGAGACTCCACTGCCTCTTTGGGCAGCCTGTTCCCGTGCTCCGTGATCCTTACAGTAAAGAAGTTGTTCCTCATGTTGAGGGGGAACTTCCTGTGCTGTACTTTACATCTACTGCCCCTTGTCTGATCCCAGGGCACAAGTGAGCAGAGACTGTCCCTGTCGTTTCCTTCCTGATCCCTAGCCCTCAGATATTTATAGACATTGCTCAGATCCCCTCTCAGCCTTCTCCTCTACAGAATAAACATCCCCAGGGCTCTCAGCCTTTTCTCATCAGGCAGTGCTGCAGTCCCTTCATCATCCTGGTAGGCCTCCATTGGACTCTGCAGTAGATCCCTGTCCCTCTTGAACTGGGGATCCCAGACTGGTGGAGCCTCACCAGTCCTTGGTGAGTTGGAGTTCTTCACCAGGAGACATACTTGCTCACAAAAAATAACTTTGGTCTCTCGAACTTTTTCTTGTTTTAGGGTGGAATGCTTGATCGTTGCGAATGATGCAACCGTCAAAGGTGGTACCTATTATCCCATCACTGTTAAAAAACATTTACGTGCTCAAGAAATTGCAATGGAAAACCATCTCCCTTGCCTGTATTTGGGTAAGTCTCACTGCATAAATAACAAATACCTTGTGCTGGGGCAGGTCAGGATCTCTAGTTAAGATATTAAAGACCAGGTTGGATGAGACCTTGAGCAGCCAAGTCTTGTTGAGAGGCATCCCTGCCACCCTGGGGAGGTGGAGTAGATGATCTCCTTCCAGCCTAAGCCACTCTGTGATTCTATGAAATGTTGAGAGCGATCTGTCCCCAGGTTTGACTAACCAGATATATATTTTAGACACTTCTGTAAGTTGGTAACAAGTGGTAACCGTAGCTTCTCGGCATTGTCTTCTGCACTGCTGTGCAGCTGAATTTGTAAGATACAGATATATTTAGGCCACTGTATCACTTACTTCTTACTCCTTTCTCTTCTATGATGATTGAGAAATCCATCCTATAGCCTCCTCCAAACTTTAATCAAAATGCAATTTAATAAAGAGAAGCTTCTTTGCCTTTTGATGAAGCAAGTAGTTGTGTAAGACGCCTTATCAAAGAAATAAAGTCTGAAATGTCAGTTTTAATTTGGATCAAGATATTTTTGTGATTTGGGGTGAATTTCACTGAAGCAGATACATCATTGTGTATTATTTTGCATTTTTAGCTTAGTTTATTAAATCAGCGTTCACACCAAACCCTCATTTACTTTTATTTTAATATACTATTATTAAGTATTAAAATCAGAAAGCCTGATGTCCTTAGTGCATTACAGGTAGTATTTTCTTAGCGTGGTTTTGTGGAAATACAAGAGCTTTCTGCCAGTGTTTGTCTTTCAGCTTCAATTCCCAATCTAATAACTTTTGAACCCATCAGCCAATTCTTGTGGATTGTTTTAAGTCAACATCAGAGGTTAAAGACCCTTCTGCTGTCTGCAGTTAAAAAATAGGGTGGGTTAGCCCTTGCTTGATCGCCTTGGCTTAGCTGCTTACACAGCAGCAGAGAGGCAATAATTGGTGTGCCAGTGGGACACTTGTACTAGTGACACAGTCAACATAATTGTGAGCCCTGGCTAGCATAAGCATTTGTAATTTCTTGTCCTGCTGACAGGCCAAACATGCAAAGAATACCAAGAGAAGGGTTATGTGAACCCAAGAGAAGGGTTATGTGAACCCAAAAATGTTGGTGAGATGGATACAGGAACAGTGTGAGTGAGGACTGTGGGATTGCCGTGCTGCAATAGAAAGAGTCTCAGGGTCAAAGGGGGCATTTAAATTTTATCTCATTAAAACACAACAAAACTCCAAACCAACACAAACAAATAAACAAACTCCCAAAACAACAAAACCAACAAAAAGCACTTTATGTTTGCTGTTTGCAAAACAACTGTGTGATTGTTTTTTTCTCCTTTGGTCTGGATTATCAGCAAATTCTACCTGTTCACATAACTTGTTTATTAGTGACTTACCAGTGAGTGATTATGTGTGATTCTGCTGTTGCGAGTCTTATGGACTGAAGAACTGTGAGACATAGACAAGGACTTGAAATCAAGTTTGTTTCTTTTTTCTGTTCCCCCTCGAAGATGTGCAGTCTCTGTATACTACTTGCCACTCAGACCTAGTTAGTTATTTTACATTTACCTGGTCATTTACTCTGTTATTTCAATTCAATTATGTTTTGTAATCAAGAGGGGCTTCTTTGTAGTCAGTCAGGACTCTGCTGCTCGTGTGGTTTTCATGCCACCTGAACTGCCTTTTTTCCTCAGTGATTGCTGCCTAGCTGTTTGTTCTGAGGCAGATATGCAGTGCCATTTGTCACTGAGTCAGTCATCAATGTGGGCATTTTCTTTTATGTTTATAGATGGCCAGTTTCACAGCAGTGGTATACTGAACGGTTTGGAGTTTGACTAGTCGCTGAATTGATGCTGGTTTGGGAGAGCAGTTCTGCAAGGGTAGGGGAAAGAGTCAAACCCCTGTTTGATGGTACAGCTGAATGCAGAGCATTACTGGCTGCCCTTGTGCAGCTTGAGAATATGCACTTGGAGTGTTGCTAGCAGATGAATATTAATTACCGGGAACCAGGATTCTGAGAGATACTTGGCCTCTCTGTGGATTCCCTTCTAGTCTTGTCTCATTTGGAGTCTTATGCCGTGATGCATTTTCATTATATGAGAGTGCAAAGGTAGCTGCAGGTGGAGACATCTGCAACCAGAAGGCACGTCATGGTTTGAAAGTTCCTTGGTTGTCTGTTTAAGGCTTAAGGGTTTTGGTATGTCTGTTTAATCAAGATATGAAAGTGCACATGCTGCACCTCTTGGTACTTAGTCTCAGCCTTTTCTGGAACTTGTCACAGTTGCAATGGAATAATTGAGTTAAAGTTGTACATTAAAATATTCTGAATTAAAAGCTTTAGCAGTAAGATGTATTTACCAGTAAGATCAGTTTAGAAGTTTGTATAGGGAGGTACAATTGCATCTCTAAACTGATCTAAATTTATTTCCCACTGGAATGATTGAGGTGGGTGTTATCTGGAGAGGGGGGGATGTCACTGTTTTTTTATTTCAAGAAGAATATCCTAATACACCTGAATTCATGTAGTATTAGTGATAGTAAATGTTGCCTGTTTTAAGTAACATGGAGATACTTTAGCAGCAGTTTCATTAACAGTCATATTAATGAGTTCCCATTCACTCCAGTTGATTCAGGAGGAGCAAATTTACCTCGACAAGCAGAAGTATTTCCAGATCGAGATCATTTTGGTCGTATTTTCTACAACCAAGCAGTCATGTCCTCACAAGGAATTCCGCAGGTAATTTCCTTTTATTTAGGAATTAAATGTACTAATCAGCTTTTTGTGCTTGCTGCCTTTATCTGGTTTCAAGGCTTGTATACAACCCTGCTTTGGTTTTGACAGTACTGTGTTGTGCTGACCTGATGGCCTGGCCTGGGCGTTGGAGGCACTGTAAACACAGCAACTGTCCACAAAGAAGGCATTATAGTTTTGGAGAAGATGTCTGCTTCCTTGGTCTTAGTGCTAATGGTATGACCTACCTGCTCCTGTCTTGGAGTGTGAGGAGAAGGGACTTGACAGCAAGGTGTATGTGACCACATGAGGAAGCACTAGGAAATCTCTTGGAGTAATTCTGTGTTCTGTTCAGTGTTCCTTTGATGGTAGCTGGTAAATGAGACCTTTATTTTTAGTCCCATTTTACACAGTGATAAAACTGCCCTAACAGTGAGGTTATTTTCTAATGTATTAATGATGCATAAAATTAGTGTTAGTCACAGTTCCTGCATGTAGAGGGGAGCTTGTGTCATAGGTGTTTCAGGAGTACAATGGGGTCAGTTTTTTGATGCAGCTGGTGTGCTAGATGAGGTGCTCTTCTGGATCTGTTATTCGTGGAGAATGTAGAACTGTCTGAGGATATGACTACTGATAGCAGCCCTGGCTGCAGGGAAAGTGGAGGGCAATGTCTAAGGTCTTGATGAAGGTGAGGAGGGCAGGTAGATGGATGAAGAAACTGGACTTCAGGAGAGTAGTCTTGGCCTTGTTAAGGGACTTACCAGCAGGGACCTGAGACAAGCTTCTAGGGAGGATGAGCAAGTCTGTGGTCTTGAAGATAACTTCTTCTAAATAAAAGAATGCTCCAGGAAGATAAACAATCAGGTTGTTCCTAAAGAGTAGCCGTCTAGCCAGTCAGCTCCCAGCCTCTTCATGTGGTTGTGTAGCCCTCTCATATGCCTGCCTCATAATCCCTTTTGCAGGTGAAAGAATGCAAGATTACTCAGCTGTTCCTCTTACAGAAAGTGTTCCATACCTTTGATTATTTCATCTTCTGTAAGCCTTTTTNTTTTTTTTTTTTTTGAGATCAAGACTTTTTTTCAGCGGTATGTCAGCTAATAGCAGAGATAGACACATATACCTCTATGTAGATATAATGATATGTGATATTCTCCTTTGTGATATTTTGTCAGTAGTTGCTAACATCTTAGATGATTTTTTTTTCCATTACTGATCACTTGTGTTTTCACTGGATTATGTTAATTTCAAGAACCTGCTCCTAGATGCAGTTGTAATTGCAGTGCCTATCACTTTATATTCACTGAGTGAAAGGTGGTGAAGGAAATTTTTAGGATATTCTGCCTGAAAAGAAAAATAGTTTTGCAACATTAGGCTTAGAAATAGATGCTGGAACTGCAAGCGGAGTAAATGTTTATCTAACTTGCTATTTCATGGAAGAATTACTCCGTGTTGCTTCAACATAGTTGGCTGTTAAACTCCTCATTTATGTAAAGTGGAAATGGGCTTTTAATTTTCTTACTTCTTAGCCAGTGTCTGTCATTGAGAGGTGTAGTTAGGCTGGACTCACTTTAATTTGTTCCGTGTGAGACGCTGTGCTTGTTTGATTCTACTAGTCCAAAAGCAGGAGATAAAAGCTTCAGTGTGAAGCAGATGCACTAGTCAGGACAATATACGACTCCTCTTTTACATGGCAGACACTGGCTTTTCATGATCTCTGAAGAAACAAATTTGTTACATTGGTAGCTTTTTGGCATGTTTTGGAAGTGGGTCTAACTTCAGATCTTCAACTGTCTTTCCTCCTACCAAAGAATCCTGAAATTCATTGGCTTTGTAGAAATACAAGCCTGAAATTCCTACAGCACATGTAAATCACTTTAGAAAATCTAACATGGTTTAGTTTTTGCAGATGTTTTCCTTCCAACAATAGGAGTGGAGCAATTGTAGTTGTTAGCTAGCTCTCCAGAGGAGCAGCTCTCTTAGAACAAAAATGTTTGGGAAGAAAGACAATTTAAAGCTGGCCATCTTGAGAGGTCACTTATAAGTAAGTCTAGGTTTTCATTCAGATTTGTGTGTTTGAATAAAATTGGCTCCCGTATTTTTGTGGAACAGAGCTTCTCAGAGGAGACAGTCACAGAACTGTTTTGCTGAATTATCTTTTTGAGACAGATTTTGATTAAATCTTATTTTTGCTAGAAACTTCAATCATCTGGTGTGAGAGTAGTGATTTTTTTAGATGCTTTGTCAAAAGATCGTAGACCCAATTTGCAAAGCAGAAATTATGGATGTTAAGCAGGACCTTTCCACCTTGAAACCATGCTGGTGTTTTCCTGAATACATTTCCACAGCTTTAAGGTATCTTAAAGTTCCATATCCAGCTGAACATGTTGTATTAAATGCTGGTTTTTGTTGTATTTGGTGTTGTGCTCCTATGCAATAAAAACTAAGTGCACTTAGATTAAAACACATTTCTGTTTGGTATGACACTGACAAAAGTTAGCTTCTCTTGGTGTGTCACTGATGAAAGTTTAGTTGTCTTGGTATGACGCTGATGACAGTTTATCTTTCTTAAAATATTTATGGAGAACTGAAGCACTTCCTTCATTTAAAGGATGTACCATGTCTGTATTTTGTCTGGGAGATGTTTCTACCTTTTCTTTTAAAAAAGTCACTCTTTAACATTTGTAAATCTGGTGTTGATTCTGTGCTAACAGACTGTGGTAACTGGAGTCATCCTCCCTGACATAGAGAAGGTTTCATTGAGAAGTGGTGTTAGGAAATTGTGTTGCCTTTTATGTCCATTCTGAGATAAGAGTCTGGATTTTTTTTGTTTTCTACCTGCTGTTTTTTGTTATGGCCTGCGTGAAGGTCTGTTTCACCAGCCCTTCTCAATTTTGTCCTTAAAACGCTTGCTCTTTTTGTCTGTTTGCTTGTCTTTATTGTTACTGGGTTTTGTTGTGTTTTGTTCTTTCTTTCTTTGGTTTGGGGTTTTTTGCTGGATATTTTTTGTTTGGTTGGTTGGGTGTTTGGTTGTTTTTTTTGTTTGGTGGTGTTTTTTTTTCCACACAATTTCTTGGGTTTGGTTTTATTTGGGGTTATTTTGTTGTTGCTGCTGGTTTTTCTGCCTGTAATGCTTTTAATTTTCCCCTCCACTTTCTCCTGTGACTAATTTATTATACTCCTACTACAGCTTTAAATTGCGTTGATGTCTGTGTGGCTGTGAATCAGAATGCTCTAATTAGCTTCTCAGCCACTTCTCACACTCATGTGCTGCATAATTGCGATGAGGAGCCGCTTAGTGGGTATAAAATACTGTATATGCACTTAGATCTGCTGTCTTTTGAGTAGTTTTCTGTGAAGTAATTCAAAGAATAGAGCCAGGAAGTAGCACATTAGTTGGGAAGTTGAGGTTGTGCTATGTAATAGATACATTTGGAGAGTTTTTCCCAATTTATGTTGAGAAAACGTTTAAATGAAGGCACCTTTTCAGCACAATCATGCTGAAATTGAGAGTAGGGAGAGAAGGCATAAATCCTGGGGGTGAAAAAATAAATAAGTTACCTTTTCTCCCAAGTTTCTTCTGTTTTTAGAGGCTTGTGTTACGTTTGTCTTTACCAGGCGGCATTTATCAAGTGCACAACAGAAATACTGCAAATTAATCATGTGACTCCATATAGCGTAAGAGATACTGAAACCCATGTGCTGAGGAAGCTGTTTGGTTTGATGATAGGTTGATGTGGTTCATCTGTTGCTGCTTTAGATACATGTAGCATACTTTGGAAGCTCTGTTTTTTAAACACTACTTTAGAAATAATCTAAAGTCATCACAAAATAACATTATTTTGTGTTGTTTCTCATTGTGGGGTTTTCTGGTGGTTGTGAAGGAAAATGTTACTTTTTTACTGTCTGCTTTTTCCATATGAATATTTAATTTCTTCTCCTTTAAAAGCTGTTTTTAAAGGATCTTTGGAGGAGCTCTCCTGAAGGAGAAGTCAAATGAGAAACTTCACTTTCCTGGTCTTAACACTACAGTATTCAGCACATCTGAGGGCCAGTCAGTTCTGTGAAAGTACCAGCAAAATATTCCTAGTAGGAAGTTTTTACTGAGTAGATGTTCATCTCAAAATTAGGCAAAAGGATGAAGCAGCAGTGAACAATCTTTAGAATGAGTAATGGGGTATTTTATTGCTGTAAAAGGTAATAAAAATCTTCCTATAAATATGTTCACAGCAAAAGGAGGACTAAGCAAGAGTCTTCATCCTCTTAGATGGAGGGGAAACATAGAGTCTAAGGGTGAGAAAAAGGCTGAGGGACTTAGTGCCTTTTTTGCCTTAGTCTTTGATAGTAGCACCAGTTGTTCTCTGAGTACCCAGGCCCCTGAGCTGGCAGACAGCAGAAAAAAGCCTCCATAATCCAAGAGGAGATAATCAGTGACCTACCATACCACTTAGACACACTCAAGTCTATAGGACCTGATAATGTGCACCCAAGGGTACTGAGTGAGATGGTGGAAGTGCTCACCAAGCCACTGGCAGCCCTGGCTAAGTGGGAAGGTCCCAGTTGACTGCAGGTTAGCAAATGGTGACAATCCAACTAGAAAAATGGCACAGAAGGAGGAGTCAGGACCTACACGCCTGTCAGCTTGCCCACAGAGCTAGGAAAGGTTGTGGAGCAAATGTGGAGGAAATACAATTTGATTGCCATCATGATGCATATACAGGACAACAAGGTGATCAGGCCCAGTCAGCATGGGGCTATGATCTGCTGTGACAAGGTGACACACCTAGTGGTTAAGGGAAGGCTGTGGCTATTGTCTACCTTGAGTTTAGTAAAGCTTTTGACACAATTTCCCATAGAATCTTCCTGGAGAATCTGGCTGCACATGGTTTGAATGGATGGACACTTCTCTGGATTAGGAACTGGCAGTGTGGCCAGGCCCAAAGAGTGGTGGTGAATGAAGTTAAATCCAGCTGGTGGCTGGTCACCAATCGTGTTCTTCAGGGCTCAGTGCAGGGGCCAGTTCTGCTTAATATCTTCACCTGTGATCTGAAGGAGGGGATCAAGGTAGGTAGTAGGTTTGCAGGTGACCACATTGGGCAGGAGTATTGATCTTCTTGAGGATCTACAATGGAAACTGTACAGGCTGGATCAACAGGATGATACCAGTGGGGTGGGGTTCAACAAGGCCAAGCGCCAAGTCCTGCACTTGGGTCACAACAACCTCCTGAAATGCTGCAGACTTGAGGTAGGGTGGATGGAAAGCTGCCCAACAGAGGAAGAGGTGAGGGTGCTGGTTGACAGCCAGCTGAGGATGAGCCAGTGTGTGACCAGATGGCCAAAAAGGCCACTAGCATCCTATCTTGGATGAGCAATAGTGTGGCCAGCATGACTAAGGTAATGATTTTTTTCCCCCCTCACCCTCTACTGGATACTGGTGAGGCCACATCTCATGCGCAGTTCAGTGTTGTGCCCTTCACATTGCGATGCTGGACATTAAGATGCTAGAGTATGTTCAGAAAAGAGCAACAAGGGTAGTGAAGGGTTTAGAACACAAGTTGTATGAGGAGCAGCTGAGGGAACTGGGATTATTCAGCCTGGGGAAAAAGAGGCTGAAGGGAGACCTTCTGGCTCTCTACAGCTCCCTGAAAGGAAGTTGGAGCAGAGTGGGGTTTGGTCTCTTCTCCCAGGTGATACAAGGAGATGGCCTCAAGTCCTGCCAGAGGAGAGTTAGGTTGATC
Source organism: Psilopogon haemacephalus (assembly GCA_013396835.1). NCBI lineage: Eukaryota > Metazoa > Chordata > Aves > Piciformes > Megalaimidae > Psilopogon > Psilopogon haemacephalus. The sequence continues at coordinate 34,522 of VWZI01020830.1, read as the reverse complement.
ACAAAGAACAATTTCTTCCCTGGAAGAGTTGTCATACTCTTCAACAGACTGCCAGAATAGTGATGGAGTCCCCATTTCTGGCAGGGTTTCAAAGCTATATAACTGTGGTGCTGAGGGCTGCAGTTTAGTTGTGACCTGGCAGTGCTGCACTAACAGTCAGATCTGATGATCTTAAAGGTCTCTTTGAACCAAAGCAATTCTCTGACAAGAAACATGCCTTGAAGGGGCAGAGTTTATTAGTGGATCCACTGAAGAACTGAAGTAGAACACTGGTGGATGTGAGGAATTTTCCTTGAAGGATGTTAACATTGTTGAAATACCAATAAGCAACAACTGAAGCTCTAACAAGCCTAAATAGCAGGAGCAACCTGTAGGTTTCAACCTTTTACTATTCATCAAGTCAAAATAAATTTCATGCATGCACCTCTTCAAATGTTTTACATACATAACTTGTGGTACTTCATGTACAAATTTTCATGCAGGATGGTATGAAGATAATAGTTTAAGAAAAAGAGAACTGGATCTGTTTAATCTGAGAAAGAGAAGGCTGAGAGGGGTTCTTATCAATGTCTATACTGTCAAGATGAAGGTGCCAGGCTCTGGTTGGTGGTGCGCAGGACAAGGAACAGTGGGTTCAAGCTAGAACATAGGAGGTTCCACCTCAACTTCTTTATTGTGAAGGTGACACACTGGACCAGGCTGCCCAGAGAGGTTGTGGAATCTCCTCTGGTAACTTTCAAAAGTTGGATGTGTTCCTGTGTGACCTTCTCTGAGTGATCCTACTTTGGCAGCAAAGTTGGACTAGATTATCTCTAGAAGTCCCTTCCAACGCCTAACATTCTGTGATAGTGTGAAAAGTTAAAGCATAAATAAATTGTTTCCTGTGTCAGGCAAAAACAATCCTGCATTGCTGTCCCAAAACCTGTGTTAAAATCATTATAATTGGTAACAGTGCCAGGTGCATTTGCTGTTTGTAAGATTTGGACAATCCGTTAACTTCTGTTTTTTTATTTTCCCGATAGATAGCAATAGTGATGGGATCCTGTACAGCAGGAGGAGCGTATGTACCTGCAATGGCTGATGAAAGCATCATTGTTGGCAAACAGGGAACAATATTCTTGGGAGGACCACCACTGGTAAGATTAAAAAGTTTTGGCACTGTAGACCCATCAAAATTTATGCCTCAGTTGTACAGCTTAAACTATTGAGACCTTTCTTGATGAGATATTTCCAGTTATTCCACAGGTTAGTTTGCACTTTTTTCAAGTTTATTTGAATGTTTTCAGGGGTGCCCAGTGATACGGCAAAGGGGTAGCAGGCACAAACTGAAACACAAGAAGTTCCATCTAAACATAAGGAGGAACTTATTTAATTTAAGAGTGACAGAGCACTCAGGCTGCCCAGAGAGGTGGTGAAGTGAAACAGCTTTAAAATTGCAGCAGCTTGGCTCCAGCAGGGAAGAGATTACTTGAGAGAGGGGTTAATATTTCTTGGAAGTGGGCCTAGCACTGCACGCTCAGTTTTATACTGATGCAAGCTGCAGTCTTGGCTAACAAAAATTATTTTGCTTAACACAAGCTTTATGAGGAGAAAGGAATTATCAGTAGTGAGTATGTTCTTAGTTCTAGAGCTAGCAGGTAGGGTAGCACCTAACACAACTGTTCTAGTCTCAACGAAGTCTGAGTGAATAAGCTTACTCTTTGGAGTTTTTTTCTCACTGAGCAAACTGGTCTGAGTCAGCAGTTTGGCTCTGTTTTGTTTACAGTCCTTTAGCAACTTTCAGGCATTATTCCCATGACAGGGATTGTTCAGCCTGGAGAAGAAAAGGCTCTGGGAAGGCCTTACAGCAGCCATCCAGTATTGGAAAGAGGCTATAGTATAGCTGTGGAGGGACTAAACAAAGGTGTGTTGTCACAGGATGAGGGATAGTGGCTTCAGGATGGAAGAAGTTTGATTTGGACTAAATATTAGAAAGAAATTCTTCCCTGTGGAGGTGGTGCAGCACTTGAGCAGGTTGCCCAGACAAGTTGTGGATGCTCCGTCACTGAAAGTGTGCAAAGGCAGGTTGGATGGGAGCCATGAGCAACCTGGTCTTATAGGAAGTGTCCTTGTGTTACAGTTTTAAGACTAGTGTCTTAATTGTAATTTATAAGTAATTTTTTCCAAAGCATTTTGGAGAGTCCAAGGATATACATCCCTGAATGAATGAATGAATGAAATGTAAGAGATGTATTTATCCCATTTCATTGGTCTGTTATTTTTCTGTATAACTGGGAGTTTGAAGTGTTCCTTCTGCCTTGCTTGCTTGCTGCTTACTTGCTTGCTTGCTTGCTTGCTTGTTTTCCCACCATCTCTTGCTCTGACCTTGACTGCTGTGCACCAGTCATTCTTTGGGCTACTGGTAAGAAGAGAGGGATAATATTGTGGCAGTCTGGGCTTTGTCCAGGGGCATGCCTGGGCTTTTGTCTAGTTGTGTGTGTATATATATATATATATGTGTGTTTGTGTGTTTGTACATGTTTATTGCCTTTTTAATTTAACCTACTTTTTGTAAATAATAATTTAGTTTTACTTCCAAATTCCAGGTATTGTCGTAATTTACCTTGAGGGGGTAAATCCCAAACTCTTAAGTGGTGTAAACCCACCACTCCCTGCCCATGGCAGGGGGTTGGAACTAGAAGATCTTGAAGGTCTCTTCCAACCCAAATCATTCATGTTTCTATGACAAAGAAATGTGCAAGTCAAATGTCGCTCAAAAGTTCTTCCAACTTGAGCAGGCCTAAATAAAGAGAAAACACATTGTAAAGGTGCTGTTAGTGAGGATAACTGCCTCACTCAATTCCTCTAGTAATGGAGGAAGAGTCTGCTGCAAATTTTATAACACTTAAAAAACTGGGCAAAGGTAGCAGGTCCTATAAACTGTGGGAAGACAACCACTGTCAGATGATTTTGTTGACTTGAGGCATTCTTGTGTTCATTTCCTTAAAAGCACAAAGAGCTTACCTACAATGATGTCATTTAGTGTTACTGCATAACACTGCTCCCATTCCCACAGTATCTTTTTGCATCTTATTCCTTCCCTTAACTTCAGAGTGTTTTATTCCCCACTCTATCATCTTGATGCTAGAAGTGGATTTATCATTTTACACCCTTTTTTTTTTTTGCTTCCAAAGTTCATTTTGCAGGTAGATACTGAATTCTTGGGCAGCTTTAAAAAAAAAAAAATGAAAAAAAAATTATGCAGACATAATTATTTTATGACTGGTAAATGCTAATTACCATTCCAGAACATCTTAATTAGATTTGTTATGTGGAAAGCAGGAAGGGGACACAGACATACAAGGATACTTTGTTATCTACCACAAAACAATGCATTTAGCTTGAAGTATATTAGTATTTGACTGAAGGCTTTCAAGGTTGACAAGAAGAACAGAGTAATTGGCAAAAGCAGATGAAGTAATTAATAGCAACACTGTCATTTAATGCCAATTCATTTACGGCTCATTAGAGTTTAGAATTCTATAATTTCTTTGTCTGTCTGCGTTTCTTTGGAAGTAATTGCTTCAAACATCTTAACCAGGTCTCTGTTCCTTACTATCTTATTTTTGGTCTCTTTCAGCTTGTTGTTTATATGTAAACAAAGACAAATCCTCCCTCAAAATTAACCAGTTTTCAGTAGATTTATCACTGTAGTTTAGATATTAGGAGTTTTTTTGTGAAAGTGGCTTAAATATGAATGAATGTATTAGTTGTGAATAATACTAGTTGTGCAAGTAGCATCTGAGTGATTCATGCATCCTTTTATTGAGATATGGAAATTGGTGTGATGAAAGAAATTAACCTCTGCATCATACTATTACTATCTTTGTTATTATATGACAAATAACTGCCTTGGTTGCAGGAACACCATACCTGTCTTAGGTACAAACCCTTCCTAGGTCCAGTGCAGTTCTTTAGCTCAGAGCCAGTGGCATATAAAGTGGCAATACCAGCCCCTGGGGGCATGCTCAAATTCAGACTAAGTTTCTACAGAAGCTTAGCTACTAATTCTGAAAGATCTGAGCAAACTCAACTCTTCTGACGTGGCATCTCCCTAGGCAAGGGCATCCAGAGTGATTCTCCTTGGAGCTATGTCAGAGCTGGAGAAGTACATCAGACTCTGGGATATGCCTTGGGTGCGCTAGGTAACATGTCCTGGAGAGCATAAAGCCAGTTTCTTTCACACTCCAGCATCAAGCAGGTTTTTACAAAATAAGATAGCGAATACCCAGTACTAACCAGGAAGCTGGCAAAATGGTAACCAGTCCTCTTCTTCTGTGAAGATGGTCATCATTTAAAATAGCAAGGGAATTTAAATCACGTGTGTCACCAAGATGTGGCACAGGAAGTCTTTGCCAAGAAAGGGGGCTGAAAAATGGTGGCCTTAGTTAGGACTTAAAGGGAAGATATGGCTAGGCAAGCCACAGACTACAAGAACATTGTGGAGTTAGAAAGGGTGAAAACTTCACCACTTCCAGAGGAAGACTTCACAACTATCCTACAGTTTAATTTGTTCTTTCTCAACATGCAGGTGTAATGATCCTTATCTTTGTGTGTGTAGATCAAACTTCACTATCACTGTATGTCAGCTTTTTTGTTTGGTAGAGGTTTTCATATTCTCACTGAAGATACTTTACTTGCCTTTATCTTAGATGCAAAATTACTTCAGACTCCCTTAGAAACTTACATTCCATGTTGTAGCAGATATTGTGGCCATTGCTGTGTATGCTCTGCTTCCCAAAATGTCTTTCCCATATGAAGAAAATTGGATTGGCTTTTATAGCTCAACTGCCTTAAAAAAAAAAAAAAAACCCCTGAGAAAGCAAAAGAAATTATGTGGAGTTACTTATAATTAGTTTTGGGGTGGGGATATTAAAAAAAAATAAGTGAATTGCATGTACAGTCCAAAGCTTAAAGTTCAGGTTTCCTTGGTCTTCTCTTTAGAAAGGTGAGGAGTAGTGACTTTGTGAACAGGTGGAAGTCAGTAGTAAGAAGAGAAGTGTCACAAGATGACTACGGGCCAGCAATGTGTTCTTGTGTCCCAGAAGGTCAGAGCTTGAGAGCATACAGCAGTGGGGTACAAAGATGACGATGAGACTAAAACATCTCTCTTTCCAAGAAAGGCTGAGGGACTTGGGGCTTTTTAGCCTGGAGAAGACTGAAGTGGGGTCTTACCAATGCTTATATATACTTAGAGGATGGACAGTCTTTTTTCAGTGGTGCCCGGTGACAGAACAAGGGGTAATGAGCACAAGCTTGAACATAAGAAGCTCCACCTAAGCGTGGGGTAGAACTTCTTTAGGCATGATGGAGCACTGGAACAGGCTGCCCGGAGAGATGGTGCAGTCTCTGTCTCTGGAGTCATTCAGAGCTCTCCTGGATGCCATCCTGTGCAACCTGCTCTAGGTGAACCTGTCCTGATAGGGCAATTGGACTCAATGATCTCCAGAGGTGCCTCCCAACTCCTATAATTCTGTGATTCTTTGTGAATTCTGTGTTCCCTCATACTGAGAAATCGATATCTCACCTTGGCAACACTGCTTGGTAGTTCAAGTGCTCAGGGACATGATTTGGTGGTGACCTGTCCGTGCTGGATTAATGGTTGGACTTGATGATCTTAACAGTCTTTTCCAGCCTAAATAATGCTCTGATTCTATGATTGCTAGCTGAAGCAGCTTGAACAACAATGTCTCTGATAATCCCGACATCTTGTCAGTCTGCTAGAATTTGATGAATGTTAATAAAGTTGTTTCTACTTAAACTACTGCTCATAGAATGCTCTATTGCACTGCAGTAGGGGGATAAGTGATGGAGCAAGTAATACTGAAAGCTCTTTCCAAAAACACTGTGCACAAGAAGGTGACTGCTAGAAATCAGCATGAATTTGCAATGGGGAAATCAGGCCTGACCAAACCAATAGTCCTTTAAGCTGAGATAACTGGCCCAGAGGAATCAGAGAGCAGAGGGTGCTCCTTGTGTTGACTTTGAGAAGACTTCTGATGCTGTCTTCAATAGCATCCTCAATGGATGGATAAAGAACTGACTGGGTGTATGGGCAGTGAGGTGATATGTTAACTGGCTGAATTGCTGGGCTCAAGCTGGAGGTCAGTCATGAGAGTTTTACCCTTGAGGTCAATACTGGACCCATACTGTTTAACATTTTCACTGATGACCTAGCCAGTGATAAAAAATTCACCATCAGCAAATTTGCAGATGGTAAGAACCTGGGAGGAATGGTTGGTAGAGGAGATGACTGTGCTACTTGTCAGAGGTAGAAAGGTAGCACAATAGAAGCTGGAAAAAGGGGCTGAACTTTTGAAGTTAAACATAGCACACAAATGCTTCCTGGAGGGAGTAATCCTGGGCACCGGAGCAGACTGTGAACCAGTCTGGCAGAAAAGGCACTGCAGGTTGTGGTAGACATGAAGCCAGTGAGCCAGCAATGTGCTCTTGTAGCAAGGTGCTGGGCATGCATTAGGGAGACTGTTCCCCGCAAGTCAAGCTCCGTCTTCCTTCCATCTACTCGGTCTTTGCAAGACACATTTAAGGTACTAGCTTCAGCTCTGGGCCCTTCAGACCAAAAAAGACATGGACGTACTCGAGTGAGTCAGGACTTTGATGATGATGAAGGGACTGGAGCATCTGTGATATGGTGAGAGTCTGAGGGAGCTAGGACTTTCCAGCTTGATGAAGAGTTGGCTCAGGGGGCACGTAACCATGTGCCTGGACACCTTGCCATGACAGAGCAAAGACAGTTAAGAGACAGGCTTCTAATTCTGCCTAGTGACAGGTCTGGAGGCTACATGGTACAAACTGAAACTCAGTAAACTCTGTCTAAATATAAGAAAACAGTTTTTTACTGCAGTGGTGATCGTGCTGAGCCCAGACAGGTTGTGGAGATACTCAGAAGTCAGCTATACATGGTCATGAGCAACTTCCTTTGTTTGACCTTGCTTTGAGCAGAAGAGTTTGTGTAGAAGTTGAGGAATGATAAATTTCAGCTGAGATGTTTGCTTGGAACAATGCAGGAAAGTATTGAAAATTGTTTGAAATTCTGAATTTCTGAATTTCAGAATGGACGCAGCAATAAATACAATTGTAAGTGGAGAATCTCAACTGAAACTAAGTGTTAGTGTTAAAGACACAAAGTCAGAGAAATTAAGTAATTTTGACACATTCCTGTGTCATCACATTTTAAATCCTCCGAGGGAGACTAAACAAAATCTTATTAATGAAGAAGCATTTTGCAAAGATCTCTTTTATTGCCATAATTAAGCTAGTATAAATATTAATGCAGTACAAGTGTCGACCTGAAATCTCATTTCCTTTTCTTGTAGGTTAAAGCAGCAACAGGTGAAGAGGTATCAGCAGAGGATCTTGGAGGGGCAGATCTTCACTGCAGGTTTAAAGGATTATTTTCTTAATTTCTTTAGTTGGCTACTTTGTCTTTTTTTCTTCCCTTTTTTTTTTTCCCCTTTGCCTCCCCCCACCCTTTTTTTTCTCCCCTTGTTTCTTCCCCTCATGGTTTCTTCCCCAAATGTCAAGGTTTTATTATGAGAGTAATTTCATAACAAAACATAGCTGTATTGTGGCATCTACATTTTAAAGACAAATATAAAACTTCAAAAGTCTTAGACACCTTCAGAAGCTCCAATTTTCATTGATTTATATTTTTTTAAAGTCTTCCTGTTGCTGTTTTTCTTTACATACAGAAAATCTGGTGTAACAGATCATTATGCTTTGGATGACAACCATGCACTTCATCTAGCAAGGAAAGTTGTGAGAAGTTTAAATCTCCAGAAGAAAGTGGATGTGAGTGCACAGAACCTGGAAACACTGCACTGTTTAACACAGAAAGGCTTCTTCTGTTCCCTTTCACACGCTTTGAAAATGGAAGTTATGGTTCTTGTCCCTAAATGTTTTTTTCTAAGGTTTCAGTTCTGCCGCAGTATTCCTAGTTACTGGGATTACATGCAAGAGTGGAGCAACTAGAGTAGTACTTCACAACCACAGACTTGTACCTGAAGATTAATTCAGTTAGTTCAATTTTTCAGCCTGTCTGTGGACTTAAATTAGATACCTGTCAAAGGATCTTTTTTTAACAAGCATCTCTCTGATTTTTTTAATGAAAAGTATGAAACTAAGTCATGTCATTGTGTTGGATTGATTTAAAAATCCCTTGAAACTAGAAAACAGGATGGAGAGCATCTGGGCAACAATCACATTAACTTATATTGTCAGGAGGTATGAGAGGGGGAGTTGAAGATTAAAGCACAGCAGCTGAAGGAAGGCAAGTTGCTGTAGCCAGTTGCGTAGCAGAAGTCTTCAGTATCTTCTCAGGCTACTACCAGCTTAAAAAGGCACAGGGTTAGAGTAAGGGAAACAGGGGGCATGCCTAGTTGTTGGTAACATGGAGGTATGGAGTTTTGGCATGGAGGTATGGGAGGAGTAGAAACAGAGTTATAGTAAGTGACAGTGTTGCCAACGTTCAGTTGCAAAATGACAACCCGTCTCCACAGGCATTTTGATGTGGCTGGTGAAGAGTGTGCTCGAAGCAGCTGGTCTGTAAACTGTTCTTTATTCTGCTAAGTCATAATGAGGACTAATAACTCCTTTGCTGTGTGCATTGTTTTGTTTATTTGCTAAAGGTGTATATAGAGCCATCAGAAGAGCCTTTATTTCCTGCCGATGAAATATATGGAATAGTTGGTGATCAGCTTAAAAGAAACTTTGATGTCAAAGAGGTATGAATATACATGCAAGATCATGCATGCCCGTATGTAGAATCATAGAATGATTTAGCTTGGAAGGGACCTCAAAGATCATCCAGTTTCAGCTGTCCACCATAGGCAAGGACACCTCCCACTAAAACAGGTTGCTGAAGGCTTCATCCAACCTGGCCATGAACACCTCCAGGGAGGGAGCAGCCACAACCTCCTGGGCAACCCATATCAGTGTCTCACCACTCTCACCGGAAAGAACTTCCTCCTAACATCCCATTTAAATCTCCCCTCTGCCAGTTTAAACCCATTACCCCTCATCCTGTCGTAACAAGACCTTGTCAGTAATCCCTCTCTGGCCTTCCTGTAGGCCCCTTTCAGATACTGTAAGGTCTCCTTGAAGCCTTCTCTTCTCCAGCCCCATCTCTCCTAGACTGTCCTCATAGCAGAGGTGCTCCAGCCCTCTGATCATCTTTGTGGCCCTTCTCTGGACTGAACTTCAACAGTTCAGTATCCCTCTTGTATTGGGGACTACAGAATTGTACGTGTGCATGAACTCAGCTTTCATGCAGGAAATCACTCTTTATGTCATCATAGTTTGTCTACAGAAACCTGATTTGGAGTGTTAAGTGAATATTTTAGAGTCATAGAATGGCTTGAGTTGGGAGCAACCTCCAAAGGTCATGTAGTCCAACCCCCTCTACAGTCCTCAAATAGATCAGACTGCCCAGAGCCCTCTCAAGCCTCGCCTTGAATGTCTCCAGGGTTGGGGCCCCAGCCACCTCACTGGGCAGCAACCCATTAGTGTTCCACCACCCTCATGGTCCAGAACCTGTTCCTAACATCCAATCTAAATCTGCTGTTTTCTAGTTTGAAGCGATTGCCCCGGTCCTGTCACTGCAGGCCTTTGGAAACAGCCTCTCTCCATTCTTCTTGTAGGCTGCCTTTCAGGCTGCTATTAGGTCTCTCTGAAGCCTTCTCCAGACTGAACAACCCCATCTCCCTCAGCTTGTCCACATAGCAGAGGTGCTCCTGCCCCAAGATCATTTTCATGGCTGTTCTCTGGACCCCCCCTCCATGTCCTTCCTGTGTTGAGGACTCCAGAGCTGGACTCAGTAAAAAGTTTTTTAATGTATTTTTAAAATATTTTTGTCCAGTCTATCCATTTCAATGGCAATGACATGTTGGAAATATCAGTATTTCTGGTTATACTTTCTGTGTAGATCCCACATTGATTGATAACATTATGAAAAAACTGCCAGAAAATAGGCAGCTTTGTGCTGGCAAAGTGTTCTATAGACTTGCCAAGTCACGTGGCAGCTTTCTTTTTCTGTTAATCCTGTGAAAGCAAAGATCAAATACTTCAAAAAAATACGGGTTATATTCACCCTAAACAATTCACTGCTTTCTCAACCATGTATCACAGAATCATGGAATCACAGAATGGTGTGGATTAGAAGGGTTCAAACCACCCTGCATGGGCAGGGACACCTCCTACCACACCAGGTTGCTGAAGGCCCTATCTAAACTGCCTTTGAACACTTCCAGGGTTGCAGCCTCCACAGCTTCTCTGGGCAACCTGTTCCAGTGTCTCACTATCCTCATTGGAAAGAACTTCTTCCTAATGTCTACTCTAAATCCAGCTTGAAGGCTTTGTCCTGTAAATCCATGCCTTTGTTTCAATCTATCTCCACCTCTGTCCTTCAAATACTGGATGCCTGCCAGAAGGTCTCCTCTATATGGAGGCTATTGTACTCTTCTGTGGTTCTAGTGTAATTATTTACATTGTTACCTTCATCCCAGACCACATATTTCCTCATATTTTACATAGATCCTGTGTTAAGAGCCTTTTTCACCACCAACCAAGATTTTATTTGTCATAAATCATTGGTCATTGCTTTGTGTTGAAGGAGAAGAAGAGGTGAATACTTCTATTGGGTTTCACACTATGCTCTCAAAAGCTGGAGTAACTTGGATTTATGTTCTTCTAAAGTTTCACAAAATATCTTCTGGCAAGTACATGTCACTAGCAGCAGATCTGTATTTGTGTAAAATGTCACCTTTGCACCTCAGAGAAACCTCAGAAGAGATCTTCTGTATTTTCTATGCCACAATATCAAGCTGGAAATACTTACCTCTAAGAAGGTGATTCCTGACTGTGTATTTTCCTCTTCCATAAATTTGAGTCTATTGATGAATATAACTGGATGTAGCAGAGTTTGTTTGAAATTTAACTAATCAAGAAAACTTTCTTCCTCTATAACAGGATCAGAAAAATTACTGTCCTCCATCAGCACTAGTGTGGCAGCATCTTGAGTACAGTGCTTCAGTCTGGGGGCCCTCACTACAAGAATATGTTGAGGTGCTGGAGCAGGTCCAGAGAAGGGCAATGAAGCTGGTGAGGGGCCTGGTGAGCAAGTCTTGTGAGGCTGAGGAAACACCTTCTGGCTCTGAAAGGAGGATCTAGGGAGGTGGAGATTGGTCTGTTCTCTGTAGTAACAAATGGCCTCAGGATGAGACAAATGGCCTCAGGTTGCACCAGGGGAGGTTTAGGTTGAATGTTACAAGAAACTTCTGCACTGAAAGGGTTCTCAAACACTGGAACAGGCTTCTCAGGGAGATGGTTGAATTCTTATACCTAGAGGTGTTTAAGAGACACAGAGATTTGGTGTGCAGGGACATGGTTTAGCACCAAACTTAGGTGCTAGGTGGTGGTTAGACTTGAGGAACTTAGAGGTCTTTTCCAACCTAAATGATTCTGTGATCCTGTAATTTAAACTGTTTGGTTAGAATCTGTATAATAATGAAATTCCACTTTTAGTAAACATAGATAATAGACACTTCAAAAAGTAGATAGGTTTTGCCTGCCATCCAGACTGTTTATATGGCAGGCTGGTTGGTGTTCTTTAAGTTGAGAGCATTTATTTTAAATTATGTATTAGAAAGGTCTTCCTTTCTAAACAAACTAAAAACAGTGCAGTATTAGGAATTTCGTAATCTTTTTTTTTTCTTTTAGGTTATTGCCAGAATTGTAGATGGAAGTAAATTTGATGAATTCAAAGCCATGTATGGTGATACTTTAATTACAGGTATCTAAAAATATAATTATTCTGCACATGCCCCCACTGGTTTTGTGGATGGAATAATTCTGTGTGGCTCACCCATTAATATTTTAATCACATTTTTCTTGAATAGCAGTTTACAATACCAAGAGAATGTGTTAGTTTCATATGCTGTGGTGAAAGAAATACACGTGCAAAATTTACTGATTTTTCTTTCTCCTTCAGGATTTGCAAGAATATTTGGTTATCCGGTAGGAATTATTGGAAATAATGGAGTTCTTTTCTCAGAGTCAGCAAAAAAGGTAATTAAAGAGGTCATTAGCTTCTTTGTCTTTGATAGAAACACAGGAAGTTATGGTAGACAGCTTGCTCTTGAAACGAGCAGCTTTTTTAGATAGGGAAAGTGGACTGGCTCCATCTTTTTCATGTAAACATGACACCACTTAATAAGATGTAAAAATAACTGGCTGTATCATAGGAGCGGTGTTGCATGGATTTTTCTGACAGGAAGTAGAATGGTCATTAGGAACATGCAGTTAGGAAAAACATCACTTAAATTTGTGTCACTGCAACACTATTGAAGTAGTATGTCCTGAAGCATAACAGCTATTACAAGTCCACTCTGATTGCATAAAATACCACACTGCTGATAATTCCTAACCTCTAATCTGTGCAGCACAACTAGAAGTCACATCACTGTTTTGGTAATAACTGGAAAATGTCAAACCTGGGCTGCAGAATTCAGTTCATTGCTTTACCAGAGATTTAATTTTCATACCTTGTTGCAGCAGCTCCAGGGCTTAGACTAATGAGTGAAAACATCTAGAGTCTCATAAAATCTGGGAACTAAAATACCCATTTGATGAATTAAAGAGCACCTTTGGTGGGGTATTGTGATTGCATTACAGTTAACAGTACTTTATAGATGAGGCTTGGGGAATTGGTTGTGATAAAGAGCTTCTGAGTATGGCAGAGTGATTACTTACCTTCTTCTATGTTGTTTGGTTTAGTTCTTTATTTTATCAAGAATCTACTTCCAGATTTTTTTTTTCAATAATAGTATTTAATGGTAGTCTTGTTCTAGCAGTCTGCTCAAACTAATGGTGAGGAAATCAGTATTGAAAACCTATAGGGAAAAAAAAAAAAGGAAGCTTTGATGAGAGATTTGGAGGAAAGAAGTAATTCTACTTGATTTATTGGTGTAATAAAATAGTGCACGAAATTGAGCTTCATGTGCTGAAGAGACAGTTTCAGCTTGGAGCACTGCAGTAAGTGGCATTGTTTTCAGCTAGCATTTGTTTAAACACAGATCTTTCCAATTGGAAAATAACTCTTCACTATTTCTCTTACTTCCTGTATTTTTCTGACAATTCAATGCTGTAACTTTTTCCCTACAAGTGGAAAAAAATGGATGTAAAGAATCTGCTCTTGCAGTCTTTTGCTGGCATATCAGTACCACAAGAGTCAAGTTTCACTAATTTCACTTTTAGGTGGGCCTTTGTCAGCTGCAATGCATTTTTAAACATCATAGTCTATCAGTATTCCTTTGTTTTTTTTCCTTTTCTGCATGATTGTCACTATGCTTTTGAAGTACTTCTTCGAAAAAGCTAGAGAGAGATTGTACTGTGTGAGTTTTTTATGTTTTCCATTGATAAATTCACTGGGTTTGTATTCTGAGGAGGTTAGAGGGTTGTTTTTTTTCAATTACTGTATCACATTCCTTTGGCTTTATTACTATAAAGGTGTGTAAACGCCTGAGGAACTTCATTGATTTAGGTAGGTTCTGGTTCTATCTTTGAGTTCCCTTCCAACATAAACCATTCTATGATTCTGCAAAGACGCACCACTGCCTTGGTCAGCCTGTTCCAGAGATTAACCATTCTTTCAGTGAAGGAATTTTTCCTAATGTCCAACCTAAGCCTCCCCTGATTGTTTCCTTGCATTCTGTTGTTTGTTCCTTGTGAGAAGTGATCAACCCCAGCCTGGCTGCAGCTCCTTCTGCTGCTCCTCGCAACCCATGTTCTAGACCCTTCACCAGCTTCATTGCTCTTTCTGGTTTGTGAAGTTGAGGGTTTCAGTATCAGGAATAATTTTTTCTAAGGATATTATTTCTACTTTACACTTGGACTCTTAACATTTTTGGTACTTTTGTACTTCTACTGGAGAGAACACATTGTTTGTAGTTGGCTTTGATGAAGCAGAAGTAGGCTGCACTTAATGATTAAGTACTTCCATGGACTTCAGTGGAAGGAAACTTGTTGCATTGCTGACATCAGAGTGCTGCAGTGACAGCTTCACCCATCCAACTTCTAATTGCCTTTTTTTATTCTTTCTCCTTTACTCTCCACAGGGTGCACATTTTATCCAGTTGTGTTGCCAGAGGAATATTCCCATTGTGTTTTTGCAGAATATTACAGGTGAATATGCTTAGCGTTTTGAGTTTTCATTATGTTTTAGGCTTTACTGTTGAGGCTGTGACATTCAGACAGCATCTTGTGTGCTTTGTTGTACTTCTGTGTCCAGCCTGTTTTGAAATCAGCCTGTTAGCAGGTGGAGAAGGTTTTGCCTTGTGATTTGTTATTTCTGTACATGCTACAAAGCACATAGTGTGACATGCAGCTAACTATGCTAATGTGAAGTTAGTGAGCATTTTTCTCATATTGTAATTCTTTAGGTTTCATGGTTGGTAGAGAATATGAAGCTGGAGGGATAGCAAAAGACGGTGCTAAGATGGTTACTGCTGTAGCTTGTGCCAGTGTACCTAAAATAACAGTAATTATTGGTGGTTCTTACGGAGCTGGAAACTATGGGATGTGTGGAAGAGCATATAGGTAAGTGGTGCTTAAAGCAATGACAGGAGATGAAACTAATTGAAGAGAATATAGCCTTGAGTAACACTACTTGACATTTAACTGTGCTGAGGTGTTTTACTGTTGTGCTTTTCTCCCAGTTTAACTATTGGAGAAAAAAAAAAATCTATGGTGTTAAACAGTCCTTAGGCAGTATAGGCTAGTCCTTTATGCTGCACTCATAGGAAGAACACCAGCTTGTGGAAAAAAATAAAGTCTTGATTCACTTTAATGAGCACTGTTTACTGAAAGATTTATTTCTCTGACACTTTGGACATGACTCACATAAATGTGTGTTTTAATTTTTCAAGTTGAAGTTGTTGTTGGTATTTTTAAGGAGAAGAATTCCTAGAAGGAGGTGTAAAAACTCAACAAAAATTAAATGAATTGTTAATACATTTGAATATGAGAAATTAGAAGAGTTTTCACACTTTCAAACTTAGTGCTGCAGTCATAGAAGGACATTGATTTGCATTCTCTCAAAACCATTGCATTGTAAAATTGTCATGCATAAAAATGAATGTTTAGCTGATTGGGAATTAATTCTTTAGTCTGAAATAAGGCAGCGACTTATTTTAATATTTCATATGTATTTTTCTCAGCCCAAGATTTCTTTATATGTGGCCAAATGCTCGCATATCAGTGATGGGAGGGGAACAAGCCGCAACCGTTCTGGCCACAATAGCTAAGGACCAAAAAGCAAGGGAAGGAAAGAAGGTACATTTCCACTCCCACATTTTTATTTGCAGTGATGCCATTATCATGTATTCTTTCACTGGAGTTGTTCACTTTATGAGCTGGGAAAGAATGTTACAGAGACACCAATGAACTATCATTTGTCAAATGTCAGATAGCGCACTGATGAACATGAAGCATTTGTAAAATATTACTGTCTACATGTAAATATGAAGATCGTTCACAGTGTTTCTTGTCTTTGCTTAAAAAGACTGAATGTATTTCATATCTGCTTCATTATTATTTTTATTATTTTTTGCTATTGTTGTTGTGGTTGTTGTGATTGTTATTACCGGATTATTAGTTCTGCCCAAGACAAGCAGGCAGGGTTGCACCTGGCTGGAGAATAAGAGGAGGAGCATGTGAGGACAAAGTTATTTTTGAAGCAGGCAGTTTTATAGGAAGCTGATCTTCAAATTACGCAGTGGCTGAGTATTATGAAACTCTTAACAGCAGAAGTCTGTAGAGGTTTGGGAAAAGCTTTGAGTCATTTCAACATTTTAAATGAAAATTAGTAATACTTTGTTTAATAACTTTGTACACTCCTCTGCTATGTATTTTAAATTATGTGGTTTATGTTTACACTGGCGCCTTGGTCCCACAAGAAGTGATTTTGGTTTAATGTCTTAAAATTGATTCTATTTATCATGAGTAGTTATTCAAAATAATGAAAAAGCATGTGCATGTTATCCCAACAGTTCTTTTTTCTACACTTTACTTGGGCTTCATGTGGGTAGAATGTATTCACTCTCATCTCTTTCTCTCTTGGTTTCCAAAATCCCTAAGATGGACAGGATATGCCCAGAATGAACTTTGAGAAAAGTCATTGTAGTTAATGCCAACAAAATGGTTTAGAAACTGGAAATTTTTCTGAATTGCAGTGATGTCTGCAGTAAAACACTGAGAAACCCAGTGTTGAAATAGTACAGACTTGTTTTATTTTAAAAGCCTTGCCAAGGGCAACTCAGAATGAGATTTATTCAGTACAGTAGCTGCAGTAATTTTTCAGATGCTGACCTCCAATTATTCTCATATCCAGTTATGTGTATTTTTCAATCTCTTTTCCCACCCCTCTAGTTTTAAAAAGTGGTATTTTAATTTTATAGTCAAATAGGCTGAATTGATAATTGTGTGTAAAAAAGGGGGAAAAGCTTCGGGGGGAGATCATTTAATCAATTGTTTGGGTTTGGTTTTTTTTGCATGTGAGCTCTGCTGTCATTGTGGAAGAAAATATTAAAGAATACTTTATCTGTGCTTCTTTGTCTT
>VWZI01020830.1:0-17823 GCA_013396835.1 Psilopogon haemacephalus | reverse complement strand
AAGGAGCCAATCATTAGGAGGTTTGAGGAGGAAGGAAACCCTTATTACTCCAGTGCAAGGTGACACATAAGTGTTACTACAACTTTGTTGTAGTGACAGTAATGTAACAGTAACATTATGAAGAACAGCAGAACACAGCAGTCTGGAAGAAAGATTGTGTTTAATGGGGCACAGCAAGCCTGAAATCAATGTTTTGTCTATCTTGTCTCTTTTTAGCCTGTAGGGCTTCAGAAGAAGGCATACACTTGCAGGAATTATTCTACTGGTTATTCAAGTAATTATATGCTAGCATGGAATTTATATTCTGTTTATTTTATTTTGGATAAGTTTTCTGTCATTCTCCCCAGCATAACATCTGCTTATTGAACAGTGTAGTAAGTGGCTGCATGTGTGTGAGGAAGAACGTGAGTGGGGTTCTGCAAGAGGAAGTGGCCAGTGCTAAAGGAGAAGTTTCAGAAAGAGCTGGGGCCGTTTGCAAATCTTGGGTCATGGTCGTGGTGTAGGTGACTGTACTGGACTTGGGCAGGGCATTTGCAGAGGACTGAAGCATATTCATCTTTGTTGAGAAGTCTTTTGCAGTAGTTTGTGTTAATGGAACGCTAGCTAATGCACAGAAGCTAGTTAGGCTGATGGATCATGGTGGCATCATGGAGCATCTCTGGAAGCTAGTGTGTAGGCCTGCTTGACCACTGCTTCTTACTCCACATCAGTTTCATCCTCTCTGTACTCATCTTCCTGCACATTTTTCTGCCTGTGGTAGCCAAAAGCTAATCCCCCACAGGCTGTCAGCTGCTAATGATGCAACATAGAGGGTAGCATAATAACAGGGCTTTACTGTGCCTCTGAGACTTCTCATTTTGCAGAAACAATATTGGTCTCATACAGCTGTGGAGTCTGCTGTATGTGTGGTTTAGTGTAGCTTGAATTAGGTTTATTGATGTTTTTCCTTACCTGCAATGTGGGAAGTCTGGAAATAAGCATCAGAGAGTCACTAGTGTATGATAAATTTCAATGTGGCCATCATGGACAGACATTATATGAACAGGTGGGTGCAAGATACTCTGTCAGTGTCACAGAGATGTCAATAAAAGGTGCTTGGAGACCTTTTTATTTAACTTTATCCCTGCTTAATCTGATGTATGACAAACTTGACAGAACAGAAGCACCAGCAGCATAGCATCAGTAAGCTCCTTTATGAATTGTTCACCATGACCTGAAGGAAGAGATAAAAATAATGGAAGCTTTTACTCTGTTCTCTTTTGGAATAGTGGAAAGAACTTAATTGAAATAATGACACTTGGTGATCCATATTCATTTTGATGTTTAATCACAGAAGTACCTTCATTAAACTGAAGCTTCTGCCATTTAGCCCTGGCTGATGCTGTGACAGAGTAAGCACCCTCCACAGGATGCATAGCACAGGTTTTGTAGTGTCATCTAGGTAGGTCATCGTTTTAGTCTTCTCCCTGTTTGGTGTCTGCTTCTGTCAGTGGCCTGTGTAGGTACCATTGCAGAAAGTCATGGATATTATCAATTTTGGAGGGTTTTATGCATGTGTACAGCCCCCACTGTTACTAAGCTATAGTTTATTGTTTTTTTTACACAGCACCAATGAGGATGCTTTTGTGAAAATCTAAATTGTTATTGACATGGACTTTCCAGTGGCAGGCTGGGTTTGAGGTTTGGGGTTTTTTAAACTTTTTGATATATTTAAATTTCATATATGTTTTTTATTCCCAAAATGGAAAGGTGGTATCAACTGTTTTTAAAAAAAAGTGCTTTTTTAAATACTTATTTAAAGATGAAGTCTAGTACCTGTGTCACAAAACCTTGTGCCCTGAATCAGGGAGGAAAAATTAAAACACATATTGTCATCTTTTATGACTGGATTTTAAGGAGAAATGTTTTCCACAATAACAACAAAAAAATGAGTCAAGATGTCTGTATTTAAAATTAATCCCATCCATGAAGGAGAAGAGGAATTATTTTATTTTTTTTAAACATTTGCTGTATCTTGAATATGTTCACTGAAAGCATAGTCATATTCTTTTTATACCCATGACTGAAAATAATTTGATTTATTTAGCATTCAATATATTCAATATATTAGTGATATAAAACCTTATCCTCACCCAAACCCCAGCAAAACATGGTCAGTATTGACAAAATTGAATTACTAACATGTGAGTAAGTAGTTTTTACATGTAAGATTGAGTGTAGAGTTTTTAAAGTTCTATGATTGTTAGACTTGAAACTGCAGTATTTGCAACCAGCTTTGTGTTGCTGAGGAAATAGAAATTTTTTTTACAGTACCTTTACCTAGGTTGCAGGTCCAGAAGGCACCTCAGTAAATAGCCAAAACTTGCCTAGCTTAGGGGTTAGAAAGTGCTCTTACTGCTAGGTGTCCTTAATTTAAAAACACAGGGTAGGTATGTAATTATTGTGCCTGTGATTTGGAAGGGAATCTTAACCTTTACAGACATGAGCTGGCTGAAAACTAGTCTGATTCTGGCTTGCATGTTACCAGGCTTTTGTGGTGCTGCACTCAAGCTAATAAGCCCAGCTGAGACAGGAAGTCAAATGTCAGAACTGAAATCCTGCTGAGGTTCCTCTGACTAAAAGCAATGGAAGTGAAATGCCCCTTGTCACTGAGGAATGCTTGCAAGAGTGACTCAGGTCAAGACAGTTCAGCTTGGCTTTTCTCTCTCTCTTTCTCTCTCTCTTCAGTCCATATAGGTACACTCTGCAATGTCTAGCAGCTCTTAATTGCTCTCTGCTGTCTTGCAGAGATAATTGGGATTCTATACCTTCCTGACAGTTTTACCGTGCCTCTGCCTTGTTCCTTCATTTGTTGCTAATGCCTGAGACAGTCTCAGACCCATAGCTCTAAAAATTATGTTTCTGTAAAGTAGAATGCCTCAGCAATCAAATTAATAAAAATCACAGCTTTTGCAGCAAGTGTTTATTATTGGTTAGGCCACACCTTGAGTACTGTGTCCAGTTCTGGACCTCTCAATTTAAGAAAGGTGTTGAGGTGCTTGAGTGTGTCCAAAGAAGGACACCAAGGCTGGTGAGGGGGCTGGAGCACAGCCCTGTGAGGAGGAGTGGCTGAGGAAGCTGCAGTTGTTCAGCCTGGAGAAGAGAAGGCTCAGGGGAGACCTCATTGCTCTCTACAACTACTTGAAAGTACGCTGTAGCCAGGTAGGGGTTGGTCTTCTTTCCCAGGCACCCAGTGACAGAAGAAGAGGACACAGCCTCAAGCTGCCCCAGGGCAGGTTTAGGCTGGACATTAGGAAAAAATTCTTCATGGAAAGAGTGATTGGCATTGGAATGGACTGCCCGGGGAGGTGGTGGAGTCCCCATCCCTGAAGGTGTTTAAGAGGAGTCTGGATGAGGCACTTAGTGCCATGGTTTAGTTAATTAGAAGGGTTGGGTGATAGGTTAGAGTCAATGGTCCTAGAGGTCTTTTCCAACCTGGCTGATTCTGTGATTCATGGACTTGAGAGAGAGCTTTAGCCACTTTGTACCTTAGAGCTAACCCCTTTTTCAGCTGTCAGCAACAGCAGATTGGGAAGTGTTTACTATAGGTCAGGGAGCAGCAGTTTGTTCCCTTTGCTCTGAAGGATGCTTCCTGCCTGGTCCCAGGCATGGTAAAAAACCCAGCTGACTGTCGAAACTGAATCTGGACAGGCTTGGTTCTGTCAGGTGCTAAGTAGATCCCTCTGCCAAAAAGACCAACAAGCAAATACCAGCACATATATTTGTGTTTCTGAGAGGAAGGCATGATAAAGGGGCAGAAGGGCTACTATCTGTATCATTGTTTGAGTGCAGCCTGTCTGGAGGCTCCCTCATGCTGTCCTCTTCCTAAGTGAGAGGAACCAGTCTGGCTCACCCCAAATGTCCACTGAGATGGATGTGACCCAGTTGACTTCATTAGGGTTTGCATCAATCTCTGAGCAGTAATAGTGAGAGGGGAGGGTAGGAAAGTGCCCAAATCATCTCACAATACAAGCAAATTTCCCTATTTACTTTGCTTATATAATGTTGCTTATAAATCATAAGCTTGGTAGATGTACAGGATGTCAATACTGTTCCCTGCAGTTGTGTTTCCTAATCAAACTTTAATCAATTATTTGATTAGAACCTTTCATGGCGAGCAGTCTTAATTAACAGGAGCCATTAGGCAGCACCCTTTTTAATGAGTTATATTAATCTGCTTACAGGTTTCTAAAAGGATTTCAGCAACTTGCATCTTAACAAATTACATGGGCATTTTACTTCTGGGGACTTTGTTTCTTTTACCCACAGTGTCTCGGTTACAAATATTTTATGAGTGTAGTTGTGACTCATGTTCTAGCCGTGGAGTTTTAATAGAGAGTTTAATTATTAATGTTGCATCCCAGCAGAGAGTGCGGTTTTCTTTAAACAAAGAGCAGCAGAAGCCAAAAGTGACCATACAAAAGCAGCTCAACTTCCATGCAATGTGTAATCTTGGTGGTTGTCAGTAGAAATTAATGGTGTTGTTACAAAAGAAAAAAACAACCCAAAGCTGTCATTGGAATATGCTACGTGTTTGGCACTGTGTATTATGGTGCCAGTCACTGTGAAGTTGCAGCTTCAAAGGGTACCACATTCAGTTGATGATTCATTTTTATTTGCCTCATCCCTGCCCTCCCCAGCCCTCAGCAGGTTATTAAGCACTTTTAAGAAGTATGAATCCCTTTATTCAGTTTCAGTGTGCTTCATAAATCAAAAATTGCAAGTCTCACAAGATTGCACCAGGTTGGAGAGGACCCTCAGAGGTCATCTTGTCCAACCCCATGCACTCCAACTAGGTGTCCCCAGGATGCCCAGGGTTACATTGAGTCTGGTCTTGAATGTCTTCAGGGATGAGGCCTCAACCACATCCCTGGGCAACATGTTCCAGTATTTTACCACTCTAATTATGAAGAACTTCCTCCTGATGTCCAGCCCTAATCTCCCCTGCTCCAGTTTCAAACCAGTGCTCCTTGTCCTGTCACCACAGGCCTTTCTAAAGAGTCCCTCTCCAGCCTTCCTGTAAGTCCTCTTCAGATACTGAAATCCAGCTCTAAGGTCTCCCTGGAGCCTTCTCTTCTCCAGGCTGAACAGCCCAAATTCTTCCAGCCTGTCTTCATAGGAGAGATGTTTCAGCCCTCTGATAATCTTTGTGACCCTCTCACATTAAATTATAAGTAATATTTAAAATTAAGTATTAAATTAAAAATTAAAAATAAGTAAAGAGGTTAATTCTTAAAAATTAATTTTAGAAAGCTGTCCATTCAAAAAGGATTGCACAGCAACAACCCTCTAACAGTCCAAAAACCCTAAACTAGCTTTAATATAGCTATTATTCTATTTGAGAATGTTCTTGTGGTTATTTTTTTCCACAGTTCTGAGAAGACAGGAAATTGTCTTGATTTGACCTCACAAAACTATTTTTCTCTATTACTGGGAATCTTCTCCAGTCACTTCAGTGGGTCAGTCTGTCTATATTCATCAAAGCTAAATCAAGATCTAAATACAAGAAGGAGAGAAGAGCATGTGAATAAAATTTGGTAATAGATAATTCCTGATGTTGAAACTGCAGGAAATACACTATCTCATCCATTCTGTCATGCTAGGATCTACAGAATCATAGAACTGTTTAGGCTAGAAAAGATCTTCAAGATCAAGTTCAACTGTTAACCCAATACTGCCAAGTCCATCACTCAGCACCACATCTACATGGCTTCGAAAGGTGACCTGCCCTGGTCACCTTGGCCCAGGACTTGACAATCCTGTTGGGGAAGAAATTGTTCTTCAAGTCCAACCTAAATCTCCCTTGGTGCAGTGTCAGGCCATTTCTTCTCATCCTGTTACTTGCTACATGGAAGAAGAGACCAATCTCCTCTGGCTCCAACCTCTTTTCAGGAGGCTGTGGAGAGCAATGAGGTCTCCCCTCAGCCTTCGCCTCTTCAGGCTAAGCAACTCCAGTTCCCTCAGCTGCATCTCTAGTCTCATTTCCCTTTACTGGACATGCTCCAGCACCTCAATGTCCTTTTTGAAGTGAGTGGCCCAAAACTGAGGCCAGGATTTAGATGCTGCCTTACCCATGCTGAATGCAGGAGGACAGTGACTGCCCTGGTCCTCTTGCTGATCCAGGGCACACTGCTGCCTCATCAGCCAGCTGGCAACCAGCACCTGCAGGTCGTTTTCTCTGCTGGGCAAGTTTCCAGCCACTCTGCCCCAAACCTGGAGTGTTGCAGAGGATTGTTGTGAGCCAGATGCAAGACCCAGTGTTTGGCCTCTTCCCACTGATCTCTCCTGCCCAGATCCCTCTGTAGAGTCTCTCTGCCCTCAAACAAATCAGCATTCCAACCGGCTTGGTGTCATCTTCAGACTTAGTGAGGGTGCCCTAGATCACCTCAGCCAGATCATTGACAAATACATACCAGAGAGCTGGCCCTGAGGGGCAGCTATAACCACTGACTTGGGGTAAAACAAGATAATTCAAACAACTCTTAAGTAAGTCTCAGTACAATCAAGGTACTTTGGTTATTTTTGACCCAAAAGGCTGGGTTTTTTTGGGTTTTGGGGTTTTATTTTGCTATATGGTAAAAATGGCTTAGACTCTGAGTCTCTTTTCAGTGGAGTATGGTTGAAATATGCCAAAATCTTTTAATGAGTTAGTACTTAAAATATAAAGCTACAGTTAGGACTTAACCAGTCCTGCAGTTAGGAACCAGACTGCAAAAAACTGATACCATGCACACGATCTAGAACATGATAGAGACAATTCTTGTGTTTCTTCTGCAACAGAACTTCCATGGAGAAACAAGTGTGCCTGTTAGAATATTCCAGGGCATGGCATATTAGCTCACTAAAAAGGAGGTAATTCATTGAGAATCCTAAAATGAGGGGAAAATAAGCAGAGCTACAGTTTCCTTATATTTCTAGTTTGGGTTTATGGCTTTTGTGTGGGTGTGCATTTTGGTTTGGTTTGGAGTTTTTTTCCCTTGAAAGTTCTTGTGTTTTTTGTGGTGTTTTTTTGTTTGTTTGTTTGGGTTTTTTTACCCCAGACTTCCTTCTGTGCTAGTTGCAACCCATCAGCTAGATCAGTGAGTGCCACAGCTACAGTGGTGTAACATTTCTTTTAATCAAGCTTTTCTTTTCAGTCCCAAGAAAGAAACAGTAAAGTTTTGCTCAGTTAGCAGCAAAGTTTTCCCTTGCCCAAACCTGTTTCTCCTTCTGTACTTTTGGGTTTGCTTTAGCACAGGGTAACAGCCGCCTCTACTTGAGGAACTGCACCATGATAAGATGCATTTATAGTAGAAAGTTGGTTTTGAGTGGGATTTGTTTTCATTTTTCTCTCTGCTAATTGAAGAACATGTTCCTAAGCTGAGCCTGAACTCTTGTGCCAAGGGTAGTGAGGCTGTCCAGAGAAGTTGTGAAGGCCCCAAGCTTGAAAGTGTTCAAAGTGAGGTTGGATGGGGGCTTGGGCAACACAGTCTAGCAGGAGAGCTGTTCCTGCTTTTGGCAGGGTGGTGGAAGGAGCTAGGTGATTAAGCTCCCTTCCAACCCAAACCATTCCGTGGTTTTATATCAGGTGTCCTTATTGCAACTCCACTTTGTGCATCCTAGTATAGATCTGTGTATTTGTTGTAAAATAAAAAATATACGTAGTCAGTCTCTTATTGTTTTTATCTGTTTGGGTAGATACCAATTTCACATCAAAAGATGAAATACAGCAAAGATGGAAAACACTCAAAAGTGTCTGCTGCTGCCTTGAGCTTGTCAGCATGTATTTATGCACTGCTTGCAGTCCTTTTTCTTTTGGGGGTGAGATTGGCACTTTTATTATTGAGGGGAAAGTGCTAAACACATTATTTTCTAATAGATTTTTTTGTTTGTTTCAGTTAGTCTTCAAACAACAGGAAATTTGCATCTGCAGAGGAAAGGCTGTGCTTGCTCTTGGCAGAGACAATCTTAGCTCCCAGTTCAGGACCCTTCCTTTTATTTTGGACATTTTCCACAGACAAGGAATTAAAAATTAACCAACACTGAAGTGCAAGGAAGAATGCAGAAGAACTCCCTTTGGGGAAAAGATGAGATGGAGGAGGAACATCTCTTTCCTCACCAGGGAAACTCTGCATATGTTTTGCAGATGCAAGTTGCAGTGCATGCTTAGTGAAGCATGTCTAAGTATCTTGCAGGGCAGTAGCAGTTACACGGTATTTACATTTGTTGTGGCCTGCTGGGAGTTTTCACACAGATTTTATTTAGGGTAGGATGGAGCTGTGATTGGGAACTGATGGCAGAAGTACGTCTTCATTTTGGGTAAAATCAAAGAGGCCATTTACAGGTGTTTGTGATTTTTTTTTAGTAGTTGCTCATTCATAACTGCCTTCAGGGCTGGGTTAAAGGGATGTCATTACCATTGTTTATAAGTGGACTTGAGAAAAAAAGATAAATACAACAAATGCTGTGGAGATACTTGAAATCTATATTGGTTCTTAATGATGAAAGAAAAATCTCTTGTGTTGTCCTCCTCATGGCAGCTGAAGTAACCTGAATAATGTAAATAATGATGTAACATAGTGATTAACATACTAGTATTCTTAATATTAAAAAAGAGCTTATGGACCAAAGGTCATCTTCCATGTGAATATTGAAAAACAAATCTATTTCCTCTCCTACTATAAGGAAGAATTTAATTTAAAACCTATAGACCTGATATTCCATATTAATTCAGACTTCACACTTTATTCTTCCACACAGTAATAAACACCACTTTGTTCTGTTCATGCTTGGGGTCAATTAAATCCATGGCTTTGTTAGCTCTTTAGTCCACTCCATTTAGAACAACGGTTCCCAGCTTCGTGCACTTGAAAACCTGCCTAATGTATATGTTGATTTCCCTAATTATTATTGTTTGATTTGCATTTGTTTCTTTGTTTTGTTTTGTTTTGTTTTAGATTATGGGATGATGGAATTATTGACCCAGCTGACACAAGACTGGTTTTGGGTCTCAGTCTCAGTGCAGCATTAAATGCACCAACAAAGAAGACACAATTTGGGGTTTTCAGGATGTAAACTTCAACATATGCTCACCAGAACTGCCTTTGTATATTTTGATTTGGGCTGGAGTAAAACCAGCTAAGCCCTCTGGGGATCATCTAAAGATGATCTTTAGAGGTCACTTCCAAGCCTTAGCCCTTCTGTGATTCTGTAAGTAAAGAAATAAAAGATTTGTACAATGCCACTGTTGAATGGAAATGTTATTATTTATTTTCACTGAGCAGTCATCATGTGGTCCTGCAGTGTTTTGAGATCAGTCACTTACAGTGTTTATATAACACTGCATGAATAAGCAGAATGTCTAATTTTTGACACATACCCCCTCCCCCCCCAAAAAATGGTTTTGGTACTAACTCTTAGATTAATAAATCTCTAAAGAAGCTATATATTTGGTGCTTATCAGTTTCTTTGTTTCATCTGATCCTTCTTTGCATGTCTCCTATAAATGCAAAATGTTTTTGCAATCCAACAATGAAAACCACCCATGTTTGCTAGTAAATGATTTTTGCCAAAGTGAAGTGCTTTGAAAGCAGCCAGAGAGCTCCACGCAGCATGAGATGACAGATTTCATGCAGTTGTTGGCATTTGGGCCTTTTCCCTGGTTTTCATAAAAAAAAAAAAAAACATTGCTCTTCTGTGTGGTTCTCTGCAGTCAAAACAAGAGAACCTGATGGATGCATCATGCAGGTTGCTGAGAGCACTTCTGAGAACAGAGGTTGACTTGCAGAGGTGTTTCAGCATCTTACTGTGTGACCCTTCTGGCAATGTAATGAAGACAGAGCTTTGTCCCTGTGTGGATTAGTACTTCATGCAGAGCACATGCCTGAATCCCACTGACCTGAGAACTGTTTAGATGCTGGAAATCTTTGGTTAATTTTATGTCTTTATCATAGTTTGTTGCTGTGCAGTATTTTTGAAGAATTCACTCTGCACCATTTCATCTGTTCTCTTTAGACATCCTGCACCTTGCACAAGCTAAATGACTGCTGTGCCAAAAATAAGAAGGCAAATACTATGCTAGTTGGGACTAGGAAGGTGATCTCACCTAGTTTTGCCCTGCAGGTGCCTAGATAAGTGTTGTGAGACATAGTCTTGCCTCAGAATTGAATCCCAGAAGGTAAGGTACATGGATGGAGGTTTTCTTCTGTGCTGGCCTGTAGGGAGAAGAAAATTTACTAAGAGAGCTAACAATCTTGGATAACATGCTAGCTGTATCCTTCCTAGACCTGTGTGCCAGAGGAGGTTCCGAAGGCAAGTGCCGAAGTGAAACTTAAACAATTCTTAGGAACAGAGAATTTCAGTGTAGGACACAGGCAGCCCAGCACATGATGAGCTGTGGGTGCACACCTGCATTGTGCCGAGTGTTTTTCTCTCCCATTTGACTGAAACCTACCCACACCCTGGTGTGTTCTGCACCACTAGGAAGATGCCTTCCACAGGCCTACACACATGTGAGCTCACATGTGTGTTAATGGCATATCAAACATTTAGCAGAGAGTGGTGTTTGAAATGCTGTCTCCTCACTGGACCGAGTCCAAGGGAGGGCTACAAAGATGCAGAGGAGCCTGGAGCATCTCTGTGAAGGTGCAGAGGCTGAGAAACCTGGGGCTGTTGAGCCTGGAGAAGAGCAGACTGGAAGGGTATCTGATCAATGCTGATGAATAGCCAAAAGTGGGGATCAAGTGGATGGGGCCAGACTCTTCACTGGTGCCCAGTGACAGGACAAGGGGCAATGGGCACAAACCAGAATCCAGGAGGTTCCATCTGAACAGGAAGAGAGAATTCTTTGGTGTATGGGTGCTGGAGCACTGGAGCAGGCTGCCCTGAGCATCTGGGGAGTCATTCTCTGGAGAGGTTCCAAATCGCCCTGGCCATTGTGATCCTGGGCTACCTGTTGTGGGTGCCCTGCTTTAGCAGGGTGGTTGGACTGGGTGATTTCCAGACATTCTGTCCAACTCCCACCATGCAGCGATTCTGTGAAAACATGCATTAAGTGCTAACTAGGCACAGAGCTTTCTGCTTCTGTGCCACTGATTCATGTCTTGCTACAAAAAATGTGTAAACTTGTTGGGTATAGCTCCAGGATTTTTTATCCTTGAAGTACTGTGCTGCTGAATGGCCTTCAGAACCACCTTTCTGATAAATATTTTTATGTAAAGTACAGCCAGGGAGAACAAAGCCTTCAGACCCTGAAATGATGGCTGTAGTGGCTTCTAAGAAAATTCAGTGCACTTTATTTTCTCCTGCCAGAGCTGAATAATCAGCTCAGGCACCTCTTGTCTTTCTGCTCTGAATGATGGAGATCACTCTCCCTAGACTGTTAGTCCCAAAGCCATGAGGGGCACTGCCTTTTTCTGCTGGAAAAAAAAAAAAACCAAAACACAGCTTATCACTTCAGATACAACTTTTGCTTTGAATATGTTCTTTCAACAAGACTGGTGATGAAGTTGTTCTGAGTTAGAGACAGTAACAGATAAGCTTTGTATGCAGGTAATGGAAGCAGACACAGAGGAGTCTTGCTTCAGAAAATGAAACGTCCCTGTCATGGGCTGGGTCTAAAAGGACAGCTATTGGTGTTTATCAAAATGTCTTCCTCTGAGTATGTGTGCAGGGCCAGCCAAAACAGAATCACAGAATGGTAGGGTTTGGGAGTGACCTCTGGAAATCACTGACTCCAAGCATCGTGCCAAAGCAGGGTCACCTTCAGATATTTGTAAACATTAGTAAGATCCCTTCTCAGCCTTCTTTTTTTCCCAGACTAAACAGCCCCAGGTCTCTCAGCCTTCCCTTCTCAGTCAGATGTTCTAGTTTATCATCCTAGTAGCCTGCATTGGACGCTGTCTGGTGTTATCACTGTCTCTCTTGAACTGGAGAGCCCAGAACTGGATGCAATACTCCAGATGATGTGGTCTCTGAATAAATAAAAATGTTCTGCCTTAATACATATCTTTGGGAACTTGTTACGGAAATGAAATTCATCAGCACAAGCTCAGCATCCTACTTGTACTGCAGACAAGTGGTTCAAGGAAACCAACAGCAGCTGTCCCTCACCTGCTCTAAGGAGCATAACTTTGTGCATGGTTGCACTCTGGTGGAGATGATTTCTTGCTGCCCAAAGGTTAGCTGAAAGTCTTGTTCTCTGTGGACCCACCAGGTAGGAGGAATTGGACCCTAGGCTTGTACAACACTGAATGATGTTGGTAGATATGTTTATGCTGTCTCAGAATAGTCCTCCATAGCTCTCAGGGTGCTTCAGCTGTCAGGAGTCTTTTGTCCTTATGGTGCTTTCTGCCTTTTATTTAGGTTTATTTCATAGAATCATAGAGTTGTTTTGGTGGGAAGGACAAGACCTGACCTACCTCCATGGCCATTAAACCATGGCCCAGAGTGCAATGTCTGCACATCTTTTGAACAAACTCGAACTAGAAGCTTCAGGCTTCTGAGGGACTTTTCTACTCCCATCTGGTTTTGGAGATTGCTCTTCTTAGCTGTGTGTCTCTCTCCTGCCTCAGAGCAGTGGCTTGGCTAGGAGGTTACCTGGTTCCAGCTCTCTGTGACAGCTATGGCCTGTTGAAGAGAGGACAACATTTGAGTACAAGGAGTTTAAAAGGGCCAGTACTGTGACTTTAGGGGTGCTTTCAAATGCTTCTGGAGAAGGAAGTTGAAAGCTGTGAATGAGGTAAAATAAGCTGTTAGTCACATCTCTAGGAACTGCATCTCAAATTACTTGGGCTGAGATGGGGAGTGCAGGACAAATCACGAACACCTACACATTTTTATTCTCCTGGCTGCTGGGAAGGTGCTGGGAACCACCAGGAGCTGCAGTGTGATCACTAACCAGAACTGGTGGCACTTTGAGTAACAGACATCAATGGCTGAGCCTCTGGTGTGCAGAAGCATGCCTGCTGCTGAGGCTGAAAGCATGTGGTTGGTGTGAAGCACCTCTGATAGTTCTGCCTAGAGAAATGGAGAGGCTGCAAATGTAATTCTTGAGAAACCACCGGGTGCCTGTTTCTACTCCTCTGTCACCCATTTTTGGGGTTAGTTTAATGGGGAGTATGTAGGCTCAGTGTTTGTGTAAGTGCTATTTTTGTGACAACCCATCTTTTATTTAGGTGACTCTTCTATCTGTTTCTCACCGAGATTAATTGGTATCTCCTGCTGAAACACATGTTCTCTTTCAAGTGTGCCTCAGGAATCTGTTACTGCTTCAGGTGTGGAAAAGCCTTGACTGATCTAAGCCCTTCCTCACTGTTCCAGGTTTCAGCCAAAGAAATGTCTCTATTTGGAAAACCAAAGGTGGTATTTTTGTTAACTAAGGTTTATAAAAGAGGGCAGCACAACAGAGCACTTACAAAAGCCTCAAAGCATCCACTTAGAGTCAAATGTCCACTTGCACACCACTGATTCAGCAGGGCACTTGAACCAATGCTTCACATTAATCTCTATGGGCTACTGGTAATAAAATCCATCCAGCTCTGTGTCTGCATCAAGGCAAAACCAAACAGGTAGATGCATCAGAGCTGCTCAGTGAACACTCTTATTTTGATGTGTCAGCAGAAACCTTTCTTTGTTTTCCCACTTTTAGAAGTACATTCAGTTAATTGGTCATGATCACAGAATCATAGAGTTGTTTTGGACCATCAAGTCCAACTTCCAACCCAACGCCACCACCAGTGCCATTAAACTATGTCCCAAAGTGCCATGTCCACAGGTTTCTTGAACATCTCCAGGGATGGTGACTCCACCACCTCCCTGGGCAGCCTGTTCCGATGCCTGACCACTCCTGCAGGGAAAACATTTTTCCTAATGTCCAACTTAACTCTCCCCTGGCACACTTTCAGGCCATTTCCTCTCATTCTGATGGAAGAGTATGATTATGGAAAGCACAGCCCACATACTACTTCACAAATCATCCACTCAAAATACGGCTGTTGATGTGCTTTGGCTGTGTCCTGCTCACACCCCATCTGCAAGAAAGTTTGTGTGGAAAAAGTCAGTTAACTTTGAGAAGCCTGAATCATGGCAACTGCCTGGCTCTGAGGTCTTAGGGCATTTCCTGTTGATTATCTGGATTTGAGCTCCATGGTGCCACTGAGTCCTCTGATTTTCTGGAAGCTCCAAGCTTGGAAGTGTCCAAGCCGAGTTTGGATGGGGCCTTGAGCAAACTGTTCTGTTGGGAGGTGTCCCTGACTGTGGCAGGAGGCTTGGAAGGAGATCATTTTTTGAGTTCCTTTCCAACCCAAACTGTGATTCTACGATTCTGATTTCAGAGCCAGTGTCTTAAAACTGCTGACAGACACAAAGACGTTTGTAATCACCTGCTCATTCAGCAGTGCTCTTATGGGAGGCACTGGCAAACCCAGCTTTTTACTGGAAGTGCAAGTTGGGAAGAAGAAAGGAATGCTTTTCTGAGTGTGTGTGTGGTGTTCTCTACACAGCACAAGTAATCCTCGTGCTATAAACCATAGCTGGAATTGTTGGTGCTGCTCTCAGAGCTGGATTGGCCCTGTGTCTGCTGGGAAGCTGGTGGAAGGTCTGGTGAACAGGCCTCATGAGGAGCAACTGAGGGATCTGGGGTTGTTCAATCTGAAGAAAAGGAAGCTAACAGGAGACCTCATTGCCTCTTTCAGCTCCCTGTAAGGGGGTTGGAGTGAGGTGGAGGTCAGTCTCTTCTCAGTAGTATCAGGTGATAAAATGAGAGGAAATGGCCTGAAGTTGTGCCAGAAGAGGTTTAGGTTGGAGGTTAGGAAAAACTTTTTTTCTGGAAGAGTGGTCAAGATTTGAAACAGGCTGCCCAGGGAGGTAGCGGAGCCACCATCCCTGAAGGTATTTGACACATGTGTGGACATGGCACTTTGGGACATGGTAGGCAATCAGTAGTGGTGTCCCCCAGGGATCAATACTGGGGCCTGTCCTCTATAATATCTTTATTAATGGTCTGGATGAGGACATGGAGTGCACCTTCAGTAAATTTGCAGATGACACTAAGCTGGGAGACTGTGTCCATCTGCTAGAGGGTAGGGAAGCTTTACAACAGGATCTGGACAGTTTAGACCCAAGGGCCAAGGCTAATTCCATGAAGTTCAACAAGGCCAAGTCCCAGGTCCTCCACCTGGGTCACAACCCCATGCCGAGTTCCAGACTTGGGGAGATGTGGTTGGAAAGCTGCAACTTGGAGAGGGACCTGCAGGTATTGGTTAACAGTCAATTGAGTCATCAGTGCTCAGGTGGCCAAGAAAGCCACTGTTATCCTGGCCTGGGTCAGAAACACTGTGGCCAGCAGGGACAGGCAGGTGATCATCTCCCTGTGCTCAGCACTGGTGAGGACACACCTGAGTATTGTGTTCAGTTCTGGGCTCCTCACTACAGGAAGGACATTGAGGTGCTGCACTATGTCCCAAGAAGGGCAACAAGGCTCGAGAAGGGCCTGGGCTTTGAGGAGCATCTGAGGGAGCTGGGAGTGTTCAGCCTGGAGAAGAGGAGGCCAAGGGGAAACCTCATGGCTCTCTACAGCTCCATGAAGGGAGGCTGGAGTGAGGAGGGGGCAGCTTCTGCTCCTTGGTGGCAAGTGACAGGACCTGAGGAAATGGTTTCAAGCTATGCCAGGGGAGGTTCAGGCTGGATGGTAGGAAATATTTCCTCACTGAAAGGGCTCTCAAACATTAGAATGGTCTGCCCAGGGCAGTGCTGGAGTCACCATACCTGGGGGTGTTCAAGAGTTGTGTGGACCTGTTACTCAG
Organism: Psilopogon haemacephalus; assembly: GCA_013396835.1. Lineage (NCBI taxonomy): Eukaryota > Metazoa > Chordata > Aves > Piciformes > Megalaimidae > Psilopogon > Psilopogon haemacephalus. Next base: position 2,002 of record VWZI01020830.1, on the reverse strand, counting down.
GTACATGGTTTAGTATTGACCCTAAATGGGGTTGAAGATTGGACTGGATGATCTTTGAGGTCTCTTCCAAACGGATGGATTCTGTGATTCTGTGTTAGGTTGATGGCTGGACTTGATCTTAGAGGTCTTTTCTATGATTCTAAGAGCTGGGAGTTTCATAGCCTGTGTTACTTCTCTGCTGTAAGGGACACTGCTTCAGGAAGTCCATCACATCCAGTTCTTCAGGCAGATGCATTTTTGCTTCAGCCTGGGAAGTGGGATCTGTGATGAGTGGTTCACCACCAGCCTGATGCCTGATATCTTTAGCCTGCCCTGTGGCAAAATGAGACTGGAGAATTCATGCAAATGCACAGAGGAGGTCTACTCCCAACAGCAATTACAAATGAGACCTTTGCTGGATGTGATGATCAATAGGAGCGTGTGGGAGGAGGTAACAGCAAGAGGTGAATATGCAGCTCTGAAGGCAATCATCATGATAGTCACAGAAACTGGCATCTTTTTGTTGTCTCAGACAAAATCCTGCTGTTGGAAATTTTCAAGCAACATTTTGCTTGGTCCCTTTCAATATAATTTTCTGACTGGAAAAATATACCTCCCAGGGCCTGGTGATTTTCTTTAAATAACTTACTTTCCCCCCCCCTCCCTCCCCTCCCCCCCCCCAATACTCACATTTCTTTGGCTTTTCAGGCTGGTCCTAGCTCTCCTACACAGAAGGGTTTTGATAGTGAGGTTTTCCAAATTCCTGCTTATCCAGATGATCTTTCCTCCACCTAAGGAGACACAGCCTAGCTCCTGCTGCCACTGGCTGGAGGACAGCAACATCTCCACACTACTGCAGAACTGGGAGTCAGGATTGGAGCCTCCTTGCAGGAAGACCATCCTTGTCCCCACAGCTATCATGCCAGAGGGCCAAATGCCTCCTGCCAGCAGAGTCGCTGCTCAGGTCCCACACAGTTTTGCCCCAGCCTTGGCACAGAGACACGAACGTGGAGAGGGCTGCCTCTCATCTTGTATGCTCTCCTTGGCACACCAGTGCTTTCCTCAGTGGAGGAGTTGCTCCTGTCTTACTCCTGCTCCCACCATGACCATGAAGACTGGGCACCTTTGGGCCTGCCAGGGAGCTTTTTGGCCATGGTGTTGATGGACATGAGGCTACTGAGACTGCAGATCCAGGTGTCAGTAGGAAGGTCTGAATGGAGGTGAATGCTCTGATGCTAGGTCTCCTTTGCAGCTATGCTTTTTCTCTCCCTCGAAGAAGGTGGCGTCACAGGATGGATGATGCTGACCGAGCACCTGCTCAGTATATGTAATATATGGTCCCCTGTCAAAGGAAGAGCCTCCCACTCTGCTAGCAAAACATGGGGACAGTCTGGCCCTCCCTTATGGACAAGACATGGTGTGTGCTGATGGGCAGGCAGAAGCCAATTTCCTGTTGTTTAGTTTTGGAGATGCCTTTGCTGTTTCTGCTGAGCCTGATTGAAACGAGGGCAGTCTGTACCAGAAGTCAATTTAGAGTCACAGAATCACTGAGTGGTTTGAGCTGGAAGGGGCTTTTAAAGGTCCACCCTCCCTGCACTCAGCAGAGACATCTGCAACTGAAGCAGGTTGCTCAGAGTCCCAAACAACCTACCCTGGAATTGTTCCAGGGATTGGTGCATCTACCATGTTTCTGATCAGCCTGGGAGAGGCTCTCACCAGCCTAAATGTCAGACATTTCTTCCTTCTCTCCAGCCTGATTTCACCCTCTCTTAGTTTCCAACCATCACCTCTTGTCCTGTCACAACAGAACCTGGAAAAAAAGTCTGGCCCCAGCTTTCTTTTAAGCTCCCTGAAGTCCTGAAAAGGCTCTCTGGAGCCTTCTCTTCTCTAGGCTGAACAAGCCCAGCTCTGTCAGCTTGGCCTCATAGAACAGCCATTCCAGCCCTGCCAGCATTGCTGTGGTCTCCTCTGGTCCCACTCCCTGTCTGTGCTGTGCTAAGGACTCCAGAGCTGGCCCCAGCAC
>VWZI01020829.1:52290-66272 GCA_013396835.1 Psilopogon haemacephalus | reverse complement strand
ACCACAGTAGGTGGCCCCAGGGTGGGAGGGCTGGGGGGCTAGAGGGTGAGGGAGCTCACCGAGGTGTGTCTCCGCAGCGTGGATTTGTCAGTGAAGGTCCTGCCACAGGCATTGCACATGAAAGGCTTCTCGCCGGTGTGGATGCGGTGGTGGCGCTGCAGGGCGTTCAGCTGGGTGAACTGCTTCCCACACTGGTCACAGCAGCACAGGGGAGCATGGGCCAAGGAGAAGACATCCTGCTCCTCTGCTCTGCCCTCCTGAGACCCCCACCCCCAGCACTGCCTCCAGTTCTGCTGTGCCCAGCCTCAGGGCATGGACATGAAAGGCTTCTCGCCAGCGTGGATGCAGTGGTGGGGGTGTTCAGCTGCGTGAACTGCTTCCCACACTGGTCACAGCAGCACAGGGGAGCATGGGCCAAGGAGAAGACATCCTGCTCCTCTGCTCTGCCCTCCTGAGACCCCCACCCCCAGCACTGCCTCCAGTTCTGCTGTGCCCAGCCTCAGGGCATGGACATGAAAGGCTTCTCGCCAGCGTGGATGCAGTGGTGGCGCTGCAGGGCATTCAGCTGGGTGAACTGCTTCCCACACTGGTCACAGCAGTAAGGGCGCTCGCCTGGAGAGCACAGCAGCACAGGGGGGCATGGGACAGAGAAAAGAAATCTCCTGCTCCTCTGCTCTGCCCTCCTGAGAACCCACCCCCAGCACTGCCTCCAATTCTGCTGTGCCCAGCCTCAGGGCATGGACATGAAAGGCTTCTCGCCAGTGCGGATGCAGTGGTGGCGCTGCAGGGCGTTCAGCTGGGTGAACTGCTTCCCACACTGGTCACAGCAGTAAGGGCGCTCGCCTGGAGAGCACAGCAGCACAGGGGGGCATGGGACAGAGAAAAGAAATCTCCTGCTCCTCTGCTCTGCCCTCCTGAGAACCCACCCCCAGCACTGCCTCCAATTCTGCTGTGCCCAGCCTCAGGGCATGGACATGAAAGGCTTCTCGCCAGTGCGGATGCAGTGGTGGCGCTGCAGGGCGTTCAGCTGGGTGAACTGCTTCCCACACTGGTCACAGCAGTAAGGGCGCTCGCCTGGAGAGCACAGCAGCACAGGGGGGCATGGGACAGAGAAAAGAAATCTCCTGCTCCTCTGCTCTGCCCTCCTGAGAACCCACCCCCAGCACTGCCTCCAATTCTGCTGTGCCCAGCCTCAGGGCATGGACATGAAAGGCTTCTCGCCAGTGCGGATGCAGTGGTGGCGCTGCAGGGCGTTCAGCTGGGTGAACTGCTTCCCACACTGGTCACAGCAGTAAGGGCGCTCGCCTGGAGAGCACAGCAGCACAGGGGGGCATTGGACAGAGAAAAGAGATCCTGACCCTCTGCTCTGCCCTCCTGAGACCCCCACCCCCAGCACTGCCTCCAGTTCTGCTGTGCCCAGCATCAGGGCATGGAGCTGCTGGAGTGGCTCCAGAGGAGGCAACAAATATGATCAGAGGGCTGGGGACAGGCTGAGAGAGATGAGGCTGTGCAGCCTGGAGAAGAGAAGGCTCTGGGAAGACCTTACCATGGCTTTCAAGTAGAATCACAGAATGGTTTAGGTTGGAAGGGACTTCAAAGATCATCCAGTTCCAACCCCCCTGCAGTATGTAGGGACACCTCCAAATACATCAGGCTGCCCAGAGACACATCAAGGCTGAACTTGAAGGTCTCCAGAGCTGGGACCTCAACCATATCCCTGAATCATAGAATCACAGAATGGTTTAGATTGGAAGAGACCTCAAAGCTCAGCCAGTTCCAACCCCCCTGTGCCATAGGCAGGGACACCTCCCACTAGATCAGGTCGCTCAAAGTCTCATCCAGCCTGGCCTTGAACACCTCCAGGGAAGGAGCAGCCACAACCTCCCTGGGCAACCTGTGCCAGTGGCTCTCCACTCAGCTTTCAGATCGTGACCTGAAACACAAAAGCAGCTCCCACCTGTGTGAACTTTGATGTGCTGGTAAAGGGAGTTCCTCTGTGCAAACGTTCTGAAGCAAACTTCGCATTTGAAGGGTTTGGATCCGGTGTGGATTCTGTTGTGGTGTTTCAGGTACTCCTTAGAGGCAAAGCTCTTCCCGCAGGTTTCACACATAAAAGGCCTTTCCCCTGCAGCAAGGGGGAGGAGAAGGAGAACTAAACATCACGTGCATAGAATCGTGGAAGGCACTGGTTTGGGAAGGACCTTGAAAGCTCATCTAGTCCAATCTCCCTGCAGCAAGCAGGGACACCCTTCATCAGGTTGCTCAGAGCTCCATCAAGGCTGACCTTGAATGTCTCCAGGGATGATTCTATGATTCTCCAGGGATCACAGAATCATAGAATCAGTCAGGTTTGGAAGGGACCACAAGGAGGAGCCAGTCCCAATCCTCCTGCCATGCCCAGGGATATCCTAGCCTAGAATCCAGCCTGGCCTTAAACACCTCCAGGGATGTGGCCCCAACCACCTCCCCAGGCAACCCATTCCAGGCTCTCACCACTCTCATGCTGAATGACTTCCTCCAGGCTGAATCTCCCCACCTCCAGCTTTGCTCCATTCCCCCCAGTCCTCTCACTACCTGATAGCCTAAAAAGTCCCTCCCCAGCTTTTTTGTAGCCCACTTCAGATCCTTGAAGGCCACCAGAAGGTCATCTGGGAGCCTCCTCTTCTCCAGCCTGCACAGCCCCAACTCTTTCAGGCTGTGCTCACAGCAGAGGTGCTGCAGCCCTCTCAGCATCCTCGGGGCCCTTCTCTGCACACTCTCCAGGATGTCCATGTCCCTCTTATAACAGGGTGAAACATGGGCTTGATTCTGAGGCCTCCACTACCCTCACAGTGAAGAGCTTTGTCCCAATGTCTACCTAAATCTATCCTTCTCTAGTTTCAAACCATTGCCTCTTGCCCTGTCACAAGCAGCCCTCATAAAAAGTCACAGAATCACAGAATTAAGCAGGTTGGAAGAGACCTCTGAGATCACTGAGTCCAGCCTAGCACCTAAACCTTCTGATTAACTAACCCATGGCACTGAGTGCCTCATGCAACCTCCTCTTCAACACCTCCAGGGATGGGGAATCTATGACCTTCCCAGGCAGCCCATTCCAATGCCAATCACTCTTGCTGGGAAGAACTTCTGCCTACCATCCAGCCTGAACCTGCCCTAGCAACAGCTTGAGCCTGTGTCCTCTTGTTCTGTTCCTGGGTGCCTGGCAGCAGAGCCCAACCCTACCTGGCTACAACCTCCTTTCAGGTAGCTGCAGAGAGCAATGAGGTCTGCCCTGAGCCTCCTCTTCTACAGGCTGCACACCCCCAGCTCCCTCAGCCTCTCCTCACAGGGCACTGCCTGGTGAAGAGAGGCTGAAGGACCTGGGGCTGCTTAGTCTGCAGAACAGAAGACTCAGAGGGGATTGAATCAATGTTTATAAATACCTGAGGGCTGGGGATCAGGAGCGGGGAGACAGGCTCTGCTCACATGCTCCCTGGGACAGGACAAGGAGCTGCAGCACAGGAGGTTGCAGCTCAGCACAAGAGGCAACTCCTTGCCTGCGTGGGTCCCAGAGCAGTGGCACAGGCTGCCCAGAGAAGTTGTGGGGTCTCCTTCTCTGGAGCCTTTGCAGACACTGTCTGGATGTGTTTCTGTATGACCTGACCTAGGTTGTCTGGTCCTGCTGTGGCAGGGGGGTTGGTCTGGATGATCTGTTTGGGTCCCTTCCAATCCCTAACATCCCGTGAGCCTGTGACCCTCTGAAGACAACCTGAAAGGGGTGAACTTTGTAGAGAGAAGATAAAGGTTGGACTTGAGGAGCCCAAGGGTCTTTTCCAACCTGAATGATTCTGTGATTTGGGGCTGCTCAGCCTGGAAATTAGAAGGCTCGGGGAGACCTTAGACCTAGATTGCTTGGTCCTGCTGTGGCAGGGGGGTTGGTCTGGATGATCTCTTTGTGTCTCTTCCAATCCCTAACATCCTGTGAGCCTGTGACCCTCTGAAGACAACCTCAAAGGGGTGAACTTTGTAGAGAGAAGATAAAAGGTTGGACTCGAGGAGCCCAAGGGTCTTTTCCAACCTGAATGATTCTGGGCTGCTCAGCCTGGAGATTAGAAGGTTTGGGGGAGACCTTAGACCTAGATTGCCTGGTCCTGCTGTGGCAGGGGGTGTTGGACTGGATGACCTCTTTGTGTCTCTTCCAATCCCTATCATCCTGTGACCTGTGATCTTTGAGGGTCCCTTCCAACCCAATGCCATCTGGGAATCTACCCTTGCAGCAGGGAAGCAGAGAGCAACTTAGGCTGATAGGGAAACATCCCAATTTCTCTTGCCTCAGTTCAAGAGGGACACAGAACTACTTGATAAAGAGTCCAGCACAGCTCACGCCTGTGAGCCTGAGATATTTAAAATAAATAAATAAACCACCCAAGACCACCAAACTAATTCTCTGGTTGAAGAGAAGATCTCCTGGTTGCACAGCAGGGTTCTCCTGCTAAAGGCAGCACCTGCCCAGAGGCAGCCTTACCTGTGTGGCAGCGTTTGTGATATATGAGCATGTGATTCTGAGTGAACCTGGCACCACACTCATCACAGACAAAGGGTTTTTCCCCAGTGTGGATTCTGAAACAAGAAAGCAGCATTAGAGAGCACCCAGGAGACTCCCCCTGGCCTTTGCAGCACCACGCAGGCCCTCTTTGCTCTGGCTGCTGTCTGAAGAGTCACCTGTGTGAGAAGTCAGCGCCTCCTAAAACGGAAAGGGCAGTTGACAGCATTATGGGCTCCAGTTTAAATTCTGGCTGAACTCTGGAGCCCAGGCAGAGCTTCAGGAACTCTTCTGAAGATGGCTGCAGGAGCAGGGCCACCACGGGCCAGTTTTGGTGGCAATCCCTCAACAGAAGGAGCGGAGAGGTCAAAACACAGGCAGAAAGCTGAGCAATTCTCAGCCCACAAGACAGCAGCCAGGACAGCACTGAGCTCGCAGCACTCACAGCAGGGGAGAAAGTCATGCCAAAAAACACCAATAACTGAATGGCAAAAACAGGGTAAAGAGACAGTTTTTGCCTTGATAAAGATCTCCTGCTTGAGGGGCCTGGAGCACAGCCCTGTGAGGATAGGCTGAGGGAGCTGGGGGTGTGCAGCCTGCAGAAGAGGAGGCTGAGGGCAGAGCTCATTGCTGTCTGCAGCTCACTGAAGGGAGGTTGTGGCCAGGTGGGGTTGGGCTCTTCTCCCAGGCAACCAGCAACAGAAGGAAGGGACACAGCCTCAAGTTGTGCCAGAGGAGGTTCAGGCTGGATGTTAGGAGGAAGTTGTTGGCAGAGAGAGTGATTGGCATTGGAATGGGCTGCCCAGGGAGGTGGTGGAGTCCCCATCCCTGGAAGTGTTCAAGAAAGGACTGGATGGAGCACTACTTAGTGCCATGGTCTAGTTGCTTGGATAGGGCTGGTTGCTAGGTTGGACTGGATGAGCTTGGAGGTCTCTTCCAACCTCTTGGAGACTGAGGGAGCTGGGTTGTCTAGCCTGGAGGAGGCTCAGGGATGACCTCATTGCTGTCTACAACCACCTAAAGGGAGGTTGTAGCCAGATGGGGTTGGGCTCTTCTCCCAGGCAACCAGCAACAGAAGGAGGGGACACAGCCTCAAGCTGTGCCAGAGGAGGTATAGGCTGGATGTTAGGAAGAAGTTCTTGCCAGAGTGATTGGCATTGGAATGGGCTGCCCAGGGAGGTGGTGGAGTCCCCATCCCTGGAGGTGTTCAAGAAAGGACTGGATGGAGCACTTAGTGCCATTGGCTAGGGCTGGGTGCTAGGTTGGACTGGATGATCTTGGAGGTCTCTTCCAACCTGGCTGATTCTATTCTACTCTAAGATGGGTCTCAGCACAAGTGATTCCATCAGCTCTGCGTGGGTGCCTTTCAGAGCTTCACTCACCCCCTGCCAACCCATTTACAGCCAGCCACCAGCTGCTTCCTATACTCAGCACCCAAATCTGGTGCTCTTCAGTTTAATAAATGGACAAACCCTCATCATTTTCATACTTCTCGCAACACAGTCCCAAATCAAATTGGCTGAAACAATTGAGGCCTTAAGCCTGCAAAGAATCCAGAGTGGGAGAGTTGCTTTGTTCAAGGAGGACATCTCAGGGCTGGCTCTCAGGAGAAAAGTTCTCTGTGCCCTTCAGCTACAGCACTCACACACCTCTACTTTGCCTTGAGTAAAATGACAGCAACCCCCTGAAGCTGAAAAGCAGGGAAAAAGAAGAAAAGGAAACCAAGCAGAGAAAAAAGAGGGGGGGAAAAAAAATCCCAGAAGTAAAAATGGACACTTGCTGGTCAGGCACAAAGAATGGTTTGGGTTGGAAGCTCAGCCAGTTCCAACCCCCCTATCATAGGCAGGGACACCTCCCACTAGAACAGGTCACTCAAGGCCTCACCCAACCTGGCCCTGGACACCTCTAGGGAGGTTGTGGAGCACAGAAGCACCGAACGTGATCNCTTACATCCAGTTTCAATCTCCCCTCTGCCACTTTAAACCCATTCCTCCTCATCCTCTCATTACAGGACCTTGTCAATAGTCCCCCACGGCCTTCCTGTAGGCCCCTTCAGATCCTGGAAGGCTACTCCAAGGTCTCCTCAAAGCCTTCCCTCACACCCTCACTTCACTTGAAGGCTTCAAGGTGCATTCCAGGGTGTAAAGGGTTAAGCCCTCCTGGGGGGCTTACCTGAATTGACTCCTGACTCCTCCCTGGGGGTGGTCTGACCTGCCCCCAGGTGTCCTGTTTAGCCTCTCCCACTTCCTGCTGAGACCCACTAGAAAGGGGAGATGAAGTTCTTGTTTCTCTCTCTTGGTCCCTGCTTCCTCATCAGCCAGTGTCTTGCTTTTCTGCTGCTGCTATTTACCACCTGCTCTCCAGCAAACATGTGGGGAGAGCAACCATATTTGGAACTCCAACTCGCTGCATCTCACCATCATCTTCAATCCATCTGCATCTACCACCAATTTCCAACTTCACCACTTGGATTCAACTTTCATCTGCTCCCATCTACAGGTTGTATACCTGTATTTTGGGGATTTTTTTCCCCTTCCCCCACCCTCTGTAATTCCTTACCATATACCTGTATCTTGTATTTTGTCCCCTTTCCCCCATCCTCTGTAATTCCCCTTACCTTATACCTTTATCTTTTATTTTGTTCCTTTTTCTTCCATCCACTGTAATTCCCCTTACCTTATACCTATGTTTTGCATTTTATTCCCTTCCCCCCTATCCTCTGTAATTCCCCTTCTTATACCTATATCTCATATTTTATCCTCTTTCCCCATCCTCTGTAATTCCCCTCACCTTATACCTGTATCTGTGTTTTGTTCCCTTTCCCCCATCCTCTGTAATTCCCCTTATACCTATGTCTTGCATTTTGTTCCATTTCCCCCATTCTCTGTAATTCCCCTTACCTTATACCTATATCTTGTATTTTGTTCCTTTTTCCTCCATCCTCTGTAATTCCCCTTACATCTTGCATTTTGTTCCCTTTCCCCTATCCTCTATAATTCCCCTTACCTCATACCTGTGCCTTGTATTTTTTGCTCCCTTCCCCCACCCTCTGTAATTCCCCTTACCTTATACCTGTATCTTGTATTTTGTTCCTTTTTCCTCCATCCTCTGTAATTCCCCTTACCTTATACCTATATCTTGTATTTTGTTCCTTTTTCCTCCATCCTCTGTAATTCCCCTTACCTTATACCTATATCTTGTATTTTTTGTTCCCTTCCCCCTATCCTCTGTAATTCCTCTTACCTCCTACCTGTGCCTTGTATTTTTTGTCCCCTTCCCCCATCCTCTGTAATTTCCTTTACCTTATACCTATGCCTTGCATTTTGTTCCCTATCCTCTGTAATTCCCCTTGCCTCACACCTGTGCCTTGTATTTTTTGTTCCCTTCCCCCTATCCTCTGTAATTCTCCTGACCTCATACCTATGCCTTGCATTTTGTTCCCAACCCTCTGTAACTCCCCTCACCTCATACCTATGCCTTGCATTTTGTTCCCTATCCTCTGTAATTCCCCTTACCCAAAATACCTTTTCTTTATTGTCGAAGTTTATCTTTTTGACTTCCAAAATCGAATTAAGTCTCCTCATTGAGCTTTTGAGCTCAGGGGGCCAGCTTAAACTTAAAACACAGGGGGCTCTGCCTCTCCCCCATCCCCCCCCCACCCCCAGGAATCTAACAAGGCCAATCAAGTCTGTTCATACCTCATGTGTGTTTTAAGTGCAGAAGGCTGAGAAAACTTAGCCTCACACTCTGTGCACCCATAAGGCTTGTCGCCTGTGTGCGTCCTTTCATGGAGCCTCAAGGCAGTTTTGGAGCTCAACCCCTTTCCACACTGTAGGCACTGATGACGCTCCCCACCACCCTCATGAACCTGGAGAATGTGCCTCTTGACGTCCTTCTTCCTCTTGAACTTCTTACCGCAGAGCTCACAAGGGAAGTGGCGCTCGCTGCTGTGGACGTGGCGCTGGTGGCTTTTGAGGTTGCAGCGGTTGGCGAAGGTCTGGCTGCAGGTTTCGCACCGGTAAACGATTTCGGCGGCGATGCCGTGGCTGTGCCTGATGTGCTTGAGGAAGCTCTTCTCGTAGAGGAACTCCTTCTGGCAGGTGCTGCACTTGAAGTTGCTGCCTCGCCTCTTTTTCTCCTCTTCGCATGGGGGCGGCTTCGCCGCCGACTCCAAGCCGCGCTCTTCGCTCTCGGGTTTGATGCTCTTCTCTGCCTGCTCTCCATCCCCTTCCTCCTCCTCCTCCTCCTCCTCCTCCTCTTCCTCCTCCCTCTCCACACGGCACACCTCCTGCTCTTGAGGACACCTGTCCTCTTCTGCAGCAACCCCTCCGTCCTTCTGCTGCTCCCTCAGCCTCCTCGTGTACTTCTTCTTGGGGATCTCCACGAACACTTTCCTCCCGGCCAGCCTCCCACTCGCCCGCCTGATTTTGGCGTAAGGAGGCTTCACCAGCTCCTTCTTCTTGTCCATCTTCTCTTTGGATTTGGCAGCCAGGACCTCGGGAGATGCTCTGCTGCTGGGCCTGTCTGCTGGGCAATCTGGAGGAGCCAGAGGACAGTCTGCCTGGTCAGCTGCTGCCAGGGCAGCTGCTTTGGACTCCAGCAAAGCGCTCGGCTGGGTAGAGCTCTCTTCCTCAGAGCTCTGCGACTCGGAGAAGTTCTGCAGCTCCAACAGCACTGACTCCAGCATCTGCTTCTTCAGCTGAAAGCAGGTTTCTGAGAGGTCTAAGCACTTCAGCTTCTCAGCTATTTCAAGCATACGCTGCACTCTGTCTTCTTCCACCTCTACCTTAGCAGTGTAGACGAACTCCAGGAACGAAGCAAAATCGGCGACCTGGACTTCGTTGAGGAAGACGTTGGTCCTGGGGCCGTCCATTCCCTTCTCGTTGAGGAACACCTCCTTGAAGAACTTGCTGGTGGCTGCCAAGACGGCCTTGTGGGCCACAAACTCTGCCCTGACACCCTGGTACTCCACGCTGACCGTCACGTCGCAGAGGTGGCCCAGGAGGCGCAGCTGATGCATTTCATTCAGCAGGTTGATGGGAGAGGACTTGGATTCCAGCAGCACCGCATTACTTTCCATCTTCCTTCTCTCTGTGAAAGGCTGTAAATGACACAGGTCGTTAGCTCTCTGCCCCAAAACTAATTGAACTGTGAGATGCCACCAACAGAGAGGCATAGACCTCCTGCAGCAGGTTCAAAGGAGGGACACAAAGGTGATCCAAGGGCTAGGGCACTTCTGTGTGCAGTTCTGGAGCCCCCAGCATAGGAAGGACATGGAACTGTTGGAGAGAGTCCAGAGGAGGGCCACAAAGATGCTCAGAGGGCTGCAGCAGCTCTGCTATGAGGACAGGCTGAGAGAGTTGGGGCTTTTCAGCCTGGAGAAGGCTTCGAGGAGACCTTATAGCAGCCTATCAGTATCTGAGGGGGGCCTGCAGGAGGGCTGGGGAGGGACTGTTCACAAGGTCTTGTAATGATAGGACGAGGGGGAATGGGTTCAAATTGGCAGAGGGGAGATTTGAACGGGACGTTAGGAGGAAGTCCTTCACAGTGAGGGTGGTGAGACACTGGAATGGATTGCCCCGGGGGAGGTTGTGTCTGCTCCCTCCCTGGAGGTGTTCAAGGCCAGGTTGGATGAGGCCTTGGGCAACCTGTTCTTTTGGGAGGTGTCCACGCCTGTGGTGGGGGGGTTGGAACTGGCTGAGCTTTGAGGTATCTTCCAACCTAAACCATTCTATGATTCTACTAATAGAATAGAATGCAAGCCTGGAAAAGAGAAAGCTTCTCCTAGAACCTTCTTCCTAGAGCCTGGAGAAGAGAAGGCTTCTCCTAGCACCTTCTTCCTAGAGCCTGGAAAAGAGAAGGGTTTTCCTAGAGCCTGGAGAAGGCTTTTCCTAGCACCTTCTTCCTAGAGCCTGGATAAGAGAAGGCTTTTCCTAGAGCCTGGAGAAGGCTTTTCCTAGCACCTTCTTCCTAGAGCCTGGAGAAGAGAAGGCTTTTCCTAGCACCTTCTTCCTAGAGCCTGGAAAAGAGAAGGGTTTTCCTAGAGCCTGGAGAAGGCTTTTCCTAGCACCTTCTTCCTAGAGCCTGGATAAGAGAAGGCTTTTCCTAGAGCCTGGAGAAGGGTTTTCCTAGCACCTTCTTCCTAGAGCCTGCATAAGAGAAGGCTTTTCCTAGAGCCTGGAGAAGGGTTTTCCTAGCACCTTCTTCCTAGAGCCTGGGGAAGAGTTTTCCTAGACCTTAAAGATGCATTTCAATATCTGAAGTGGACCTACAGGAAGGGTGGGGGAGGACTGTTTAGAAGGGCTTGTGGTGACAGGACAAAGGGCAATGGTTTGAATCTGAAGCGGGGCAGATTTAGGTTGGACATCAGGAGGAAGTTCTTGACCATGAGAGTGGGAAAATACTGCAAGTCTATCCTTGTACTGGAGATGTGGCTGAGGCCCTGTCCCTGGAGATGTTTAATAACAGATTTGATGTGTCCCTGGGCAGCCTGATGTAGCTGAAGGTGAACCTGCTGACTGCAGGGGAGTTGGACAAGATGACCTTCGAGGGTCCCTTCCAACCCAATGCAATCTGCAAAACTCAACAATTGCAGCATACAGACTCTCCTTCTCTGGAGACTTTCAAAGCCTGTCTGGATGTGTCCCTCTGTGATCTGTGCTAGATTGTCCGGTCCTGCTCTGGCAGCGGGGTTGGACTTGATGATCTCCTTGGGTCCCTTCCAACCCCTAACATCCTGTGATCTTGAGAGTGCTTCACTTCAGATTTAAGTGCTTGTGGACAAAGCAGCATTGTGAAAGCCTGGCTAGAAGCAGAGATTTCCAAAAGCACACAGCACCAGTCACAGAAATCTCATGTTAATTGCAATCTCAACTGTAATGTTACCTGGAACAGAAGAGACCATTAGAAACCAGCAAGGGGAGAAAGCAAACAGAGGAAGATCAAAAGAAATGTTCTCATTCAAGCAGGTGGAATGGAGAAATTATTCCTCCTCCTAACCAGGCAGTAAGAGAGAGGTAAGATAAAGCAGAAGTTCACTGCCAGGCCAAATAAACACTTCCCTGCAGGCTTCTGAGATAAGGCTTTTAAACAACCCCGGGATAAAACCCTCAACACCTAACCAACCAAAGCTTAAGAGCCTGCACAGTCACATTGTAACTGTGACTAAATGCAAACCTAAGCCAGCATAAAATGTCCTCTGACCAAAAAAAACAACAACAATTCATCACTCAGCCTGACAGCCTCTAAATCCTGAGTGCCCACTTACAGCTCTGCATGATCTTCATGGTTTCCACAAACATTTAGGCTAAGTCAAGCTTCAGTAAGTGTTCAGATGGAACCAAGCTGTGTGGTACAGTGGACTTGACAGAGGGCAGGGATCCATCCAGAGGGAGCTGCACAGGCTGCAGAGCTGTGCCCAGCCCAACCTCATGAAATTCAACAAAGCCAAGTGTAAGGTCCTGCAGCTGGATCAGAGCAATCGCAAGCACAGCTGCAGGCAGGAGGAATGGCTGAGAGCAGCCCTGAGGAACAGGACCTAGGGGTCTGGGTAGATGAAAAGCTCAACATGAGCCAACAGTGTGCACACACGGCCCAGACAGCAACTGTGTGCTGGGCTGCAGCAAGAGCAGCTGTGGGCAGCAGGGCAAGGGAGGGGATTCTGCCCCTTGGCTCTGCTCTCCTCACACCCCACCTGCAGCACTGTCTGCAGCTCTGCAGCCCCCAGCACAAGCAGCACATGCAAGTGTTGGAGGCAGTGCAGAGGAGGCCACCAAGATGCAGCTGAGAAGGCTGCAGCAGCTCTGCTCTGAACATAGGCTGAGAGAGTTGGGGCTGTGCAGGCTGGAGAAGAGAAGGCTGCCAGGAGACCTTGGAGTGTCCTTGCAGTATCTGAAGGGGCCTACATGAAGGCTGGGGAGGGACTACTGCGGTCTTGTAATGAGAGGATAAGGAGGAATGGGTTTAAAGTAGCAGAGGGGAGATTAAAAAGGGATGTTAGGAGGAAGCTGTTTGCAGTGAGGGTGGTGAGAAACTGGCACAAGTTGCCCAAGGATGCTGTGGATCCATGATCCCATTCCGTGCTTCTGTGCTCCAAAACCTCCCTGGAGGTGTTTGAGGCCAGGCTGGATGTGGCCTTGAGTGACCTGTTCTAGTGGAAGGTGTCCCTGTCTACGGCACAGGGGGGTTGGAACTGGATGAGCTTTGAGGTCCCTCCCAACCTAAACCATTCTATGATTCTCCTGCACCAACTCCCTCTTGATGAATGGATGAGGTCTTGAGCATCCTGATCTAGTGGGAGGTGTCCCTGCCTATGGCAGGGGGGTTGGAACTGGATGAGCTTTGAGGTCCCTTCCAATCTGGACCATTTTATGATTCTCCTGCACCAAATCCCTCCCGATGAATGGATGAGGTCTTGAGCATCCTGATTTAGTGGGAGGTGTCCCTGCCTATGGCAGGGGGGTTGGAACTGGCTAAGCTTTGAGGTCCCTTCCAATCTGGACCATTTTATGATTCTCCTGCACCAATTCCCTCCCGATGAATGGATGAGGTCTTGAGCATCCTGATCTAGAGGGATGAGTCCCTGCCTATGGCACAGGAGGGTTGGAACTGGCTGAGTTTTGAGGTCTCTTCCAATCTAAACCATTCTATGATTCAATGATAATAGATGTTACTGCTAAACACCACCCTGCTCTTTTCAGTGTGCCCCAGCTCTTGCCAGCTAAAGTGACACCACAACAGGCACAGTCTGCAGCGAGAAGTCGAAGTTAAACCTGAAAATTAAAGGTCATCTGCAGCACGATGTGGAAGTTAAACCTAAAAATTAAAGCTCAGCCAACACCCAGCTCGACTTTTAGGTCTAACGGGAAGAGAACCCCACAAAGACCCAGAAACCCCTGTAGGGAGGCACAGAGTGAGCCAGAATGTCCCTTGCAGGGAAGGACAGAGCATCCCCACTGCTCACAGGGGCCCAGCCGCCCTCCTTCTTACTGAGCATCCTCCTCGGAGCCACAGCGGCCCGAAAAAGATGTGCCTGGGGATTGCCTGAAGCACGGGCGCTGACAGAGCCCCCCCCCCCCAAAAGGCAACAGCCCAGGTCTTGAGCGACCTGATCTAGTGGGAGGTGTCCCTGCCTATGGCACAGGGAGGTTGGAACTGGCTGAGCTTTGAGGTCTCTTCCAACCTAAACCATTCTATGATTCTAAGAGGAGCAGGGCAAAGCCTGCCCGCACCGAGGGCAGGCTATCAGGCAGAGCCTACCCATCTCCCTGCCACAAAGAGATGCACGTCTCGGCCAACTCCCCAGGGCAGGGGCAGGGCGGAAAACAGCTCCACGCCGCGGGGAGGGAGCCGAGGCCCTCAGCGGCCACCTGGCTGAGAGGGGAAAGGTAGCGGCCGGTGGCTGCGGCCAGGCAGCGAGGCCAGAGCCGGCTCCGCGCATCGCTCCGCCGCGGCCCCCCGC
>VWZI01020829.1:25662-51349 GCA_013396835.1 Psilopogon haemacephalus | reverse complement strand
CGTCAGACCCCACCTGCAGCACTGTGTACAGTTCTGGAGCCCCCCATCATGTCCCTCCCAGCACAGCCAGGTCAGCACCCCCTTTGCTCTGATGTTGTCAGTCCCCACCTGGAGCACTGTGTGCAGTTCTGGAGCCCCCCATCGTATCCCTCCCAGCACAGCACAGCCTTGTTCTGCTCTCGTCAGACCCCACCTGCAGTACTGTGTGCAGTTCTGGAGCCCCCATCATAACAGGGACGTTGAACTGCTGGAGAGAGTCCAGAGGACAGCCACGAAGATGCTGAGAGGGCTGCAGCAGCTCTGCAGTGAGGACAGGCTGAGAGAGTTGGGGCTTTTCAGTCTGGAGAAGGCTTCCAGGAGACCTTACAGCAACCTTCCAGTATCTGAAGGGGGCCTACAGGAGGGCTGGGGAGGGACTGTTCACAAAGTCTTGTAATGAAAGGACGAGGGGGAATGGGTTCAAACTGTCAGAGGGGAGATTGAAACAGGATGTTAAGAGGAAGTTGTTTGCAGTGAGGGTGGCGAGACACTGGAACAGGTTGCCATAGGGAGGTTGTGGAGCACAGAAGCACAGAATGGGACCTTCTGTGCTCCACAAACTCCCTGGAAGTGTTCAGGACTAGGATGGATGAGTCCTTGAGCAACCTGTTCTAGTGGGAGGTGTCCCTGCCTATGGCACAGGGGGGTTGGAACTGGCTGAGCTCTGAGGTCCCTCCCAACCTAAACCATTCTATGATTCTATGCCCCTACATATTCCAACACTAAGAAACCCTAAGAAAGACAAAAATAACCTGGCAAGCCAAGATTCAGACCAGAGAGGTGATGAGCAGCTCTACCCCAAGCATGTCCCACCAGTGAGGACATGTATGGTTGTGGCAGACTGAATTATTCATGTGGTTGATTAAGAACATATAAAAATGTTGGTTACTTACTGCCATGTAGGGGAGTGTTAAGGAGTTTTGAGTTTCATGCAAATCTATGCAAAATAAGAACATGATGGCAAATTATGTAACGAGAGCTTCTTTATTAAGAAAAAAAATCATAATCAAAGTAAAAATGGACAGCAAAAGCACCACAGTAGTGTCTGTACACAGAGATATGAGGGTTGGTTTCTTTTCAGATCATTTACAGTCGTTTGAGGAGGAGAGGCAGATTTTGTGTTCCAGCACAGGAGATTGCAGCTCAACACAAGAGGAAACTTCTTGACTGGAAGTGTCCCAGAGCACTGGCACAGGCTGCCCACAGAGGTTGTGGAATCTCCTTCTCTGGAGCTTTTTCAGGCCTGCCTGGATGCGTTCCTCCGTGACCTCTGCTAGAGTGTCTGGTCCTGCTGTGGCAGAAGAGTTTGTCTGGATGATCTCCCTGGGTCCCTTCCAAGCCCTGGCATCCTGTGAGCCTGTGATGCGGTGAGGTCAGAAGTACAAAAGGGAGCGGTCGTTGTCTTCTGAGTTGCTGACACTGGGTGGCGCAGGTTCTGCTTTTTTAAGGACACCGCCGTCTGCTTCACGCAGTTTACCTTGCCCAACCGACCAAATTTCGGGTGCAGAGTCCTCATCCATGCAGGCTTCCGAGAAGGTCTCGATTTTGGACCAATTATGGTCTTTCTTGGTTGTAAGATCTATTAAGAAGCTTCTCCAGTGAGCATTCCTGTCATGAATCTAGAGGAAAGGAAAAAAAAAAAAAAAGAGAGAGAAAAATAATTAATAGAATCATAGAATGGTTCAGGTTGGAAGGGACCTCAAAGCTCATCCAGTTCATGAACCTAGAGGAAAAATAAAAGGAGAAAAATAATTCATAGAATCATAGAATGGTTCAGGTTGGAAGGGACCTCAAAGCTCATCCAGTTCATGAACCTAGAGAAAAAAAAAAAGGAGAAAAATAATTCATAGGATCATAGAATGGTTCAAGTTGGAAGGGACCTCAAAGCTCAGCCAGTTCATGAACCTAGAGGAAAAAAAAAAGGAGAAAAATAATTCATAGAATCATAGAATGGTTTAGGTTGGAAGAGACCTCAAAGCTCAGCCAGTTCCAACCCCTCTGTGCCACAGGCAGGGACACCTCCCACTAGAACAGGTCGCTTAAATCCTCATCCAGCCTGGTCCTGGACACCTTCAGGGAGGTTGTCGAGCAAGAAGCACAGAATGTGATTATATTCTGTGCTTCTGTGCTCCATAACCTCCCTGGGCAACCTGTGCCAGTGTCTCACCATCCTCCACTGCAAACAACTTCCTCCTCACATCCAGTTTCAATCTCCCCTCTGCCATGTTAAACCCATTACCCCCCTACCTGTTGTTACAAGACCTTGTGAATAGTCCCTCCCCAGCCTTACTGTAGGTCCCCTTCTTATAATGGAAGGCTACTGCAAGGTCTCCTCCAAGCCTTCTTTTCTCCAGGTTGTCAAAACCCATCTGGCTTTAGTCCTGTGTGGCCTACCCTAGGTGATTTTGCTTTGGCAGGGACTTGATGATCTTCAGTGGTCCCTTCCAAGCCCTACCATGGGGGAATGGAGCAAAGCTGGAGGTGGGGAGATTCAGAGTGGAGGTGAGGAGGAAGTTGTTGAGGATGAGAGTGGTGAGAGGCTGGAATGGGTTGCCCCTGCAGGGAGGTGTTTGGGGCCAGATCCCTGGAGGTGTTTTTGGCCAGGCTGACAGAGGCTGTGGTCAGCCTGATCTAGGGCAGGGTGTACCTGGGCATGGCAGGGGGGTTGGAATTAGATGATCTTTGTGGTTCCTTCCAACCCTGACTGATTCTATGTTTCTATGATTCACTCTTCTGCGTTTCTTTGTAACAAAGATCAGAAACTAAGCAGCACTGTGAGCCACCAATCTCCTTTCAGGAGCCAAATGTCACCAGCGTGGCCTGCCCGGCAAAACTGCAGCATACCAAGACGTGTCTGCGCAGGGTGGACATGTCGGTGAAGGTCCTCTCGCAGGCTTTGCACTTGTAGGGCTTCTCGCCGGTGTGAATGCGCTGGTGGCGGCGCAGCGCACCCTGCTGGGTGAAGGTTTTCCCGCACTGCTCACAAAAATGGGGACGAGTCTCTAAAAAAGAAAAACCCAAAAAAATAGCAAAGCAGGAGTTAGAAGGCAGGTTCTTCTGGCCCCGATTTCTAGACTCACAAAGGTCCTCTCCAAATCAACGAACCACAGAATGGTTTAGGTTGGAAGAGACCTCAAAGCTCAGCTAGTTCCAACCCCCATGTGCCATAGGCAGGGACACCTCCCACTAGATCGGGACACTCAAGACCTCATGCAGCCTGGCCTTGAACACATCCAGGGAGGGAGCAGGCACAATCTGCCTGGGCAACCTGTGCCAGTGTCTCATCACCCTCACTGTGAAGAACTTCCTCTTAACATCCAATTTCAATCTCCCCTATGCTAGTTTAAACCCATTCCTCCTCGTCCTGTCATTACAAGACCTTGTGAACAGTCCCTTCCCAGCCTTCCTGTAGACCCCCTTCAGATACTGGAAGGCTACTATAAGGTCTCCTGGCAGCCTTCTCTTCTCCAGGCTGCAGAGCCCCAACTCTCTCAGACTGTCCTCATATCAGAGCTGCTGCAGCCCTCTCAGCATCTTCGTGGCCCTCCTCTGGACTCTCTCCAACACTTCCATGTCTTTCTTGTGCTGGGGGCTGCAGAGCTGCAGACAGTGCTGTAGGTGGGGTGTGAGGAGAGCAGAGTAAAGAGGCAGAATCCCCTCCCTTGCCCTGCTGGCAATGCTTCTCTTAATGCAGCCCAGGACACTGTTGGCTGTCCTAAAGAGCTCCGGGATATCATGCACTGCTGAACAAGGCAGGATCAGCACAATCTATGCTTCTCCTCAGTCCCTCTCATGTAAGGAGCTTCGAAAAGCAGTGGCTCCACCACCCAAACTGGGAAGCACTTCAGACCCAAGCTTTCAGCCCCATTGATTCTCCCAGCCCCCTCCTAGCTTTGCTGTGTTACCTGCATGGACACTGCTGTGCTGGGCCAACGAAGCTCTCAGTCCAAATGTCTTCCCACAGACCTCACACTTGTAGGGCTTGGCACCCATGTGGCACCGTTTGTGGCACTTCAAGTACTCGTTGGTGGCAAAGTGCTTCCCGCAGACGTCGCACCTGAACAGGCGCTCCCCTGAGGGAAGAGAAAAGACCTTCAGAACGAAGCTGAACTGCTGCAGGGGGGCCTGAAGAGGCCACAAAGGTGATGATCAGAGGGAATTGGCCCACAGAGAGTAGCGCTCAAGGGCACAATGTCCACCTGGAGACCAGTGCCAAGTGGCATCCCTCAGGGTCAGTGCTGGGCCCAGTGCTGTTTAACATCTTTGTCAGTGCCATGGGCAGAGGAATCAGTGCAGCCTCAGCAAGTGTGCAGCTGGCACCAAGCTGTGTGGCACAGGAGACTTGCCAGAGGGCAGGGATCCATCCAGAGGGAGCTGCACAGGCTGCAGAGCTGTGCCCAGGCCAACCTCAGGGCATTCACCAAGGCCAAGTGTAAGGTCCTGCAGCTGGGTGGGTGCAATCCCAAGCACAACTCCAGGCTGGGTGGGGAATGGCTGAGAGCAGCCCTGAGGAACAGGACCTGGGGGTCTGGGTAGATGAAAAGCTCAACATGAGCCAACAGTGTGCACACACAGCCCAGACAGCAACTGTGTGCTGGGCTGCAGCAAGAGCAGCTGTGGGCAGCAGGGCAAGGGAGGGGATTGTGCCCCTTGGCTCTGCTCTCCTCACACCCCACCTGCAGCACTGTGTGCAGTTCTGGAGCCCCCAGCACAATAACTGCTGGAAAGAGTCCAGAGGAGGGCCATGAAGATGCTCAGAGGGCTGCAGCAGCTCTGCTGTGAGGACAGGCTGAGGGAGTTGGAGCTCTGCAGCCTGGAGAAGACTTCCAGGAGACCTTAGAGTAACCTTCCAGTATCTGAAAGGGTCCTACAGGAAGGCTGGGGAGGGACTATTGACAAGGTCATGTAATGAGAGGATGAGGAGGAATGGTTTTAGACTGCTAGAGGGGAGATTTAAACGGGATGTTAGGATGAAGTTGTTTGCAGCGAGGGTGGTGAGACACTGGCACAGGTTGCCCAGGGATGTTGTGGCTGCTCCTTCCCTGGAGGTGTTCAAGGCCAGGTTGGATGAGGCCTTGAGTGACCTGTTCTAGTGGGAGGTGTCCCTGCCTATGGCACAGGGAGGGGTTGGAACTGGCTGAGCTTTGAGGTCCTTTCCAGCCTAAACCATTCCATGATTCTATGACTCTATAAATTCTCTAAGCAGAATTCATAGAATCCTAGAATCAGTCAGGGTTGGAAAGGACCACAAGGATCAGCCAGTTCCAACCCCTCTGCCATACCCAGGGACACCCTACCCTAGATCAGGCTGCCCACAGCCTCTGCCAGCCTGGCTGCAAACACCTCCAGGGATCTGGCCCCAACCACCTCCCTGGGCAACCCATTCCAGGCTCTCACCACTCTCATGCTGAAGAACTTCATCCTCATGTCCAGTCTGAATTGTCTATCTCCAAGCTGGCTTTCACACACCTTTCCACCTCTAGCAACTCCCTCCTGGTACTTGAAGTCTGTTCTGTGAGCTACAAAAATAAACAGGCAGCTCCTTTGAATCCCACCTCACCATTTTTAGCAGTATGAAGGCATTGGATGAAGGAAACCAAATGGAAGGAGGAGAAATACTCAATGCTTACCCGTGTGGGTCCTTTTGTGGCCAGTGAGTTTGCCTTTATTAGCAAAGCAAGCCCCACAGTCCTCACAAATGTAAGGCTTTTCCCCTGTATGAGACCTAGAGTGAAGCAAAAGAGAGGCATTAACAAATCAGGTCTCACAGGGTCATGGAGGTGGTGTATTGGACATTATATTTTACAGGCAGCACACTTAAATTTTTTAATGAAGTTGGAAGAAAAAAATAAAGCAGCACATTCTGCTCACTCAGGAAACAAAAGTGTTTGAGCAGAGGTGCTCCACTGCAGCACTCAAACTCCCACTGCTGATTTAGCTTTTCCTCACTCCACACAATCCTCCTTTATTTCAGCAGTTACAGCTCCTAGCATCAGAAGGCAGAAAGCAGGGATGATGACAAGCTGCTGCTCTGCTAGAGCCTGCAAGTGCATCAAGATTTGCCTCTTGGGACACTGTGGGCCACATCCTTGGCTTCCTGCCACCACTCACAGCCTCATGTCCTCTGCTCTGCAAGTTTTAACTGGCAGAATATTCTTTTCAGGCAAAAGGCAGTGAGGAAAGTGAGGCAAGCAGCACTGCTGGACCTCTGCCTGGAAACCAGCTCAAATCAAGAGAACATCTGAGCCTAGCAGTGGGTTTTAACACCCTGGTGACCTCTCTGAATCCAACTCAAAGGGCACAAGGTGGAGGAACAGCTAATTTTTGAGTTGTCAGGCAAAAAAATGCTGCAAAGATGAGCCAGACAGTTACCCAACCCAAAGCATGTGAGTCACCTTTTGGTTGCAGTCACACTGCAGCTCTGCTGCAATTCAGTTGATAGAGCACATTTCAGATGTTCTTCTGGTCCTGAATCAGAAGACCTCAGAAGGTTTTTCAGCCCCTCTGTAAGAACACTGAAGAGGCTGAAGCAATCTGTCTCATCATATGGATCCATGGTTGCTAACAACGAGATTCCTCTTGCCTCTGACAGTTAACCTCCTCCTCTTACAAGCTATCTGCTGTGCTCCCCGTTTGGAGAAAGATGGGGAAATTCCATGGAATGATTCACTCTCTCTTGGGAGAGGACACATTTAAACCACCAGAGCATGATTCATCCAATGACTGGAGGGAGCCCAAATGACAAGCCCAGCTTCTGTGGCGGGTACAAGAAACCAAATCCCACACTCAGGAGAGATAAAGAGTGAGCAGGGCTCAGCATTTGGGTCTCTGAGGGCCTTGACTAATTTTTCAGCCCATGCTACTGTTTGTCAGTGAAGATCTACTTACTCTGGAGGCTGTCTCAAAGGAGTTGGGGTAGAGCATGTTTCAAAATCCTCACTCCAAGTAATGCAACCAGCAGCTTTACGCAAAAGAATTAATCACAGGCACTAGAGAACAGATGACATCCTGGTGCCTGGTGTTCCTGCTGGCAGGGCAGGCAAGGAGGATGACTCAGAAGAGCTGTGAAAGTTTGAGCTAGATTTCTAGCTCATAGAATCATAGAATCATAGAATCAATCAGGGTTGGAAGGCACCACAAGGATCAGCCAGTCCCAATCCTCCTGCCATGCCCAGGAACACCGTACCCTAGAGCAGGCTGCCCACAGCCTCTGCCAGCCTGGCCAAAAACACCTCCAGCAATAACCTTATAGTAACCTTCCAGTATCTGAAGGGGGCTACAGGAGGGCTGAGGAGGGACTGTTCACAAGGTCTTGTAATGACAGGACGAGGGGGAATGGATTCAAATTGGAAGAGGGGAGATTTAAATGGGATGTTAGGAGGAAGTTCTTCNCACTGGCACAGGTTGCCCAAGGAGGTTGTGGCTGCTCCCTCCCTGGATGTGTTCAAGGCCAGGCTGGATGAGGTCTTGAGTGACCTGTTCTAGTGGGAGGTGTCCCTGCCATAGGGTTGGAACTGGATGATCTTTGAGGTCTCTTCCAACCTAAACCATTCTATGATTCTATAATTCTATGATTCTATGAACATGGCCCCAACCACCTCCCTGGGCAACCTGTTCCAGGGCCTCACCACTCTCATGCTCAACAACTTCCTCCTCACATCCAGTCTGAACCTCTCCACCTCCAGCTTTGCTCCATTCCCCCTAGTCCTGTCACTACCTGGTAGCCTCAAAAGTCCCTCCCCAGCTTTTCTGTAGGCCCCTTCCAGATCGTGGAAGGACAGAAGAAGGATCCCTGGGAGCCTCCTCTTCTCCAGCCTGCACAGCCCCAACTCTTTCAGTTTGTTCTCACATCAGAGGTGCTGCAGCCCTCTGAGCATCCTCAGAGCCCTTCTCTGGACATGCTCCAGCATCTCCACATCCCTCTTGTCCAAGGGGCTCCAGAACTGGATGCAATACTCCAGGTGAGGTCTCACCAGAGCAGAGTAGAGGGGGAGAATCACCTCCCTTGACCTGGAAGCCTCCTCCAGACTGCACAGCCCCAACTCTTTCAGTCTGTCCTCATAGCAGAGGTGCTCCAGCCCTCTCAGCATCCTTGTGGCCCTATTCTGGACAGATTTTTTCAAATTCTGACTTGCAGTGTATTTCCTCTACAGGGGGAAGGAATCCACTCTTAACCCATTACAAGTGGGAAAGTTGGAGGAGGAAAAGGAAATGCCAAAGGGCAGTGGGCACGCAGGGAGCAGCAATGGGAGAATCACAGAATAGAATGGAATGAATGGGTTTAGGTTGGAAGAGACCTCAAAGCTCAGCCAGTCCCAACCCCCCTGTGCCATAGGCAGGGACACCTCCCACTAGAACAGGTAACTCAAGGCCTAATCCAGCCTGGCCTTGAACACCTCCAGGGAGGGAGCAGACACAACCTCCCTGGGCAACCTGTGCCAGTGTCTCACCACCCTCACTGTGAAGAACTTCCTCCTAACATCCCATTTAAATCTCCCCTCTGCCAGTTTAAACCCATTCTCCCTCATCTTGTCATTACAAGACCTTGTGAACAGTCCCTCCCCAGCCCTCCTGTAGGCCCCCAACAGATACTGGAAGGCTACTCCAAGGTCTCCTGGAAGTCTTCTCTTCTCCAGGCTGCAGAGCCCAACTCTCTCAGACTGTCCTCATAGCAGAGGTGCTCCAGTCCTCTGATCATCTGTGTGGCCCTCCTCTGGACCCTCTCCAGCAGTTCCATGTCGTTGTGCTGGGGGCTCCAGAACTGCACACAGTACTCCAGGTGGGGTCTGACAAGAGTAAAGGTGGAGAATCACCTCCCTTGCCCTGCTGACAACTAGAGCAGGTTGCTCAAGGTCTCATCCAACCCAGCTTTGAACACTTCCAGGGAGAGGGCATTCATAACCTCCCTGGGCACACAGTTGCTGTCTGGGCCACATGTGCACACTGTCAGCTCATGTTGAGCTTCTCATCCACCCAGACCTCCAGGTCCTGTTCCTCAGGGCTGCTCTCAGCCACTCACCACCCAGCCTGTGTTGTGCTTAGGACTGCGCCAACCGAATCATAGAATCATAGAATGGTTTAGGTTTGAAGAGACCTCAACAATCATCCAGTTTCAACCTCCCTGTGCCATAGGCAGGGACACCTCCCACTAGAAGAGGTAACTCAAGGCCTAATCCAGCCTGGCCTTGAACCCCTCCAGGGAGGGAGCAGCCACAACCTCCCTGGGCAACTTGTGCCAGTGTCTCACCACCCTCACTGTGAAGAACTTCCTCCTAACATCCTGTTTAAATCTCCCCTCTGCCAGTTTGAACCCATTCCCCCTCGTCCTGTCATTACAAGACCTTGTGAACAGTCCCTCCCCAGCCTTCCTGTATCCTCCTTCAGATACTGGAAGGTTACTTTGAGGTCTCCTGGAAGCCTTCTCTTCTCCAGGTCCTGTTCCTCAGGGCTGCTCTCCAGCCACTCGCCACTCAGCCTGTGTTGCACTTAGGATTGCATCGACTGCATCAGTAGTGGATAGGCTGACCTGGTGTGGATCTTTAGTTGAGAGGGCTGAGCAAATCTGGAGTGGCAAAGGGAGCACTGGTAAGGCTTCTCCCCGGTGTGGGTCCTCATATGGAACACCAGGGCCGTGCGGGAGCTGAGGATCTTCCCGCAGACGGAGCAGAGCGAGCGCCGGGCCCTGCCCTCGTGCTTGCGCAGGCAGTGGCCGCGCAGGTCGCGCTTCCGCTTGAAGGTGGCGTGGCAGAGGCTGCAGGCAAAGTGCCTCTCCTCCGTGTGGACGCAGGCCTGGTGCTCCTTCCAGCTGTGGTAGCTGGCAAAGGACTTGCTGCAGACCTCGCACTGGTAGGCTTTGCCGGGCAGGCAGTGATGGACGTCGCGGCAGTGCTCCACATACTTCTTCCGCGCCACGAACCGCTCCTGGCACTTCTGGCACCTAATGACATAGGCAGGTTTCTTATCCAGGCCCCTCTTGTGAGCCTTCTTCATCTGAATCTCTTCATCCCATCCACCTTCTTGGTGGCCCTTCTCCTTAGGGCACTCCTCCTCCTCCTCCCTGTCGGGGCAGACCTTCTCGTCTCTGCTCTCACGTTCTGAACAGCCTCCTTCATCGTCTGCCTCCTCCTCGCCCTTCACGCTCGTTTCACCTTTGTCTTCTTCACCCCCTTCACTACTTCTCTCAGCTTCCTTCCGTTTCTGCTCCTCCTGCTCATTGCTACAGTCTGCTTTGGGCTCAGATGAGGCCCCAGGTCCTTCCTCACATCTCGTGGCCTCTTTGTTCCTCAGACCTTTTTGTCTTTTGGGCTCTGCTGCCACGCTCCACCTCTCCCTTTCAGGGTCCTTGTCACAGCTTGTCACATCTGGTCTATGCACAGGTGAAACCACCATCCAGTAGACAGGCAGAAGCTCCCTCTCTTGCCTAGACTCATGGATTTTTCTGTTAAAAGAAATTAAAAAAAAAAAAAACCAGCACAACTTCAATTGGTTTCTTTCAATTCAAACAAGTTTGCCTTGGAAGGAGAGTCACTTAGAATCACAGAATCGTAGAATCAGTCAGGGTTGAAAGGGACCACAAGGATCAGCCAGTTCCAACCCCCACTGCCATGCCCAGGAACACCTTACCCTAGAGCAGGCTGCCCACAGTCTCTGCCAGCCTGGCTGAAAACATCCCCAGGACATGATGTGGCCCCAAACAGCTCCCTGGGCAACCCATTCCAGGGCCTCACCACTCTCATGGTGAAGAACTTCCTCCTCACATCCAATCTGAATCTCCCCACCTCCAGCTTTGCTCCATTCCCCCTACTCCTGTCACTGCCTGATAGCCTAAAAAGTCCCTCCCCAGATTTTCTGTAGGACCCCTTCAGATGCTGGAAGGCCACAATAAGGTCACCTGAGAGCCTCCTCTTCTCCAGCCTGCACAGCCCCAACTCTTTCAGTCTGTCCTCACAGCAGAGCTGCTGCAGCCCTCTGAGCATCCTCGTGACCCTTCTCTGGACACACTTCCTTTTAACCATTCATGAACTATAGGCAAATTCCATGTAGAGTTGGAAAGACAATTAGAAGGTCTCAATTTATCAAGGATGGGGTCTTCTCATTGTATTTTCCACCTAACTAGTAACATGGGATGGACTGGACATTTTCTTCCACAGCCATGCTGGAAAGGTAAGAGATTCTGGACTTAAAGCAAGAGAAGCATAAATTCAGTGGTGACAGGACAAGGAGCAATGGATACAGTCTGGAACACAGGAAGTTCCACCTCAATGTAAGGAGAGACTTTACAGTGAGGGTCACAGAGCCCTGGAGCAGGCTGCCCAGAGAGGCTGTGGAGTCTCCTTCTCTGGAGGCTTTCAAGACTCATCTGGATGTGCTCCTGTGTTACCTGCCCTAGGTGATCCTGCTTTGGCAGGGGGGGGCTGGACTGGGTGATTTTCAAAGGTCCCTTCCAACCCTCTCCATTCCGTGATTCTGTTGGACCTTCACTAGTATATCCCTGTCCCTCCTGAACTGGGGAGCCCAGAACTGGACACAGTTCATTAGTATATCCCTGTCCCTCCTGAACTGGGGAGCCCAGAACTGGACACAGTTCATTAGTATATCCCTGTCCCTCCTGAACTGGGGAGCCCAGAACTGGACACAGTTCACTAGTATATCCCTGTCCTTCCTGAACTGGGGAGACCAGAGTTGGACACAGTTCACTAGTATATCCCTGTCCCTCCTGAACTGGGAAGCCCAGAACTGGACACAGTACTCCAGCTGTGGTCTCACCAGGGTAGAATAAATGAGGAGAAGAACCTGACCTGCTGGCCACACTCTTAATGCACCCTGGGATGCCATTGGCCTTCTTGGCCACAAGGGCACATTGCTGTCCTGTGGATAACTTCTTGTCCACCAGGACTTCAAAGCCCTTCTCCATGGAGCTGCTTTCCAATATGTCATCCTCCTACTCTGTACTGGTTAATGCTTCAGATCAGATCCAAGAAATTCTGGAACTAAAATAGCAAGGACTTTGGGGAGGATTTTATCCCAGTGCATGCAGTACCTCATGTGAGTATTGTAAGCAGACCTCTGAGCAAAGCTGGCAGGGCAGTGCTGGCACTGGTAGGGTTTCTCCCCAGTGTGGGTCCGGATGTGGACTGTCAGGCCACACTTGGAACTGATGAGCTTGTCACAGTAGGGGCAGGCCTGAGGATCCCCTTTCTTCTCCTGCACCCTGCAGATGTGCTCAGCAATGTCCTTCTGGCTCTTACACCTCTTGTTGCAGAAAAGGCAGAAGAAGCCTTGCTCATGGCTGTGAGCAGCAAGGAGGTGCTGGTGGAGGTCCTGGGGTGTGGAGAAGAGCTGTTGACAGGTGTTGCAGCAGTACTGGACAGCCAGATTGACACGGTGCTCAAGCTCCATGTGGGCCTGGTACTGCTTGATAAGCTGGAAGGATTCACTGCACTTCTCACAGGCAATCTGTGGCAGAGCTCCAGTCTCATGCCCTGGGGACTTCCTGCGGTCTGCTTTTCTGGAAAATTTGGCCACTAAGCTCTTTTCATCTTCCCACTGCTGAAGCAGAGCCTTCTTAGTTACTACACAGGCTTCCTCTGACTCCACCTGACTTAAGAGAGAACGACTGGTCTCATTTTCCAGACTAACAAGATCCACACCCAGCCTGGTTCTGGTGCTATCTGTCTTGCTGCACTTTACCAGCTTTCCTGTCCTGGATTTTGGGCTTGGGAAAGCAGTGTCCTCTTTCTCCAGGCTTGCTGGCTGGCCTTCAATGAGCTCAGAGCCAGACAGCAACTTATTATGCTTCTGCCTATCCCAAAGTCTCCTCTGCACAGGTACTGCCACGGCTTGGGAAGAGTTACTCTGTTTGTGGTTCGCCTCTTGCTGAACGTGAGCCCAGGCTGCCCCACCGTTTTCACACAGCTGCCCTTTCAGATGGAGGCTCAAATCCAAACCCTTCCTGCCCTCTGCTTTCACTTCTTCACAGATGTCAAGCAGGTCCTTGCATTCCAACCTCTCAGCTATTTCTTTCATCCGCTGCAGCTTTTCCGCTTCAATCTCCACCTCTGCGGTGTAAACGAACTCCAGGAAGGAGGTGAACTCCTCCTTGTAAATGTCTTGCAGAGTCACCGTGCAGTTCTCAGTGTCCAGCATCTCATTGTGCAGGAAAAGTCCCTTGAAATAGTTGCTGGAGGCTGCCAAGACAGCTTTGTGAACCAGAAATTCTTCCTGGATCCCCAGATGTTGTGTGTGAACGGTCACATCGCAGAGGTGCCCAAATTGGTACAGAGAGTGCAGTGCCCTCAGGAGGTTGGGAGCAGCTCCCTTGGATTTCATCCGAATTTTCTTCTTCTCCATCCTGCCAGAAAAGCAGAAAAATGTTTGAGCACCTGCTCTGCTTTTTTTTTCAGAGTGGTAAAATACTGGAACAGGCTGACCAGGAGTGCAGAAAAGACTCTGTCCCTGGAGACATTCAAAATCAGATTTGCTGTGGCCCTGGGCAGCCTGACCTAGTTGGAGATATCCCTGCTCAATGCAAGGGTGCTGGACAAAATAACCTTTGAAGGTCCCTTCCAAATTAATGCAATGTGTGAATGTGAACAGCCTCAATTCTTTCAGCTTGCCTGTGTTTTTAGTGTCCACTGTCTGTGGACACTGTGGCAAAGCAGAGGAGAAATCTTTGGATCTGGTTCTATTTTGCTTTATTTTTTCCCCTCTCCATGTAAGCAATCAGATATTCAAAATCATATTTGCTGTGGCCCTGGGCAGCCTGACCTAGCTGGAGATATCCCTGCTCAATGCAGGGGTGCTGGGCAAAATAACCTTTGAAGGTCCCTTCTAAACCAATGCAATCTGTGAATGTGAACAGCCTCAATTCTTTCACCGTGCCTGTGGACACTGTGACAAAGCAGGGGAGAAATCATAGAATCACAGAATGGTTTAGGTTGGAAGGGACCGCAAAGCTGAGCCAGATCCAACCCCTTCCTGTGCCATAGGCAGGGACACCTCCCACTAGATCAGGTCCGCTCAAGGCCTCATCCAAGCTGGACTTGAACACCTCCAGGGAGGGAGCAGCCACAACCTCCCTGGGCAACCTGTGCCAGTGTCTCACCACCCTCACTGCAAACAACTTCCCCCTAACATCCCATTTAAATCTCCCCTCTGCCAGTTTAAACCCATTCCCCCTCACCATGTCATTACAAGACCTTGTGAATAGTCCCTCCCCAGCCCTCCTGTAGGCCCCCACCTCCAGCTTTGCTCCATTCCCCCTAGTCCTATCCCTACCTGATAGCCTAAAAAGTCCCTCCCCAGCTTTTCTGTAGGACCCCTTCAGATACTGAAAGGCTACTTCAGATACTGGAAGGCTACTATAAGCTCTCCTAGAAGCCTTCTCTTCTCCAGGCTGAAAACCCCAACTCTCTCAGCCTGTCCTCATAGCAGAGCTGCTCTTTGGATCTGGTTCTATTTTGCTGCTTTTATTCTTCCCCCCCTCTCCATGTAAGCAATCAGACTTAGAGGTTAATAATGATAATTAGGAAGCTTCTACTGTCTTTGGTGACCTACTACCCAAGAACCCCAAGCTCCAGAGAAGACATCAGCTGTAACTGCAGTAAATAGGTCCCAGGACCTCTGTGGCTACGACATCGATTCCACCACCCTTGTTCACGAAGCACAAACGGTGCCCTCAACCCTCCCGGAGCCCTTGGGATGCTCCAATCCGATCCTCTAAGCTGATCTTCCCGATCCAGCAGGGTTTTAAATGTCTGTTACTCAGCACATGCTTACAAGAGCTTTGTAACCAAGGGAAGAACCTCAGGCCAAAACAAACAGACAAAGGCAGTTTGTTATCGCTGAAAGGCTCCCCTTGAGCTCGGCTTTGCTGTGCTTCCCTCCGAGGGCAGTAAGGGCTGCCAGAAAACCACCCCGAAAGCAGGCTTTCACTTCTCAACTCAATGGTGTTTGACGTCCCATTAAACATATTCCTGGCAGATGCAAACTGCCTGATTCAAGGCACAAATGCACCTTTGACACAAAGCACCACCAAGTCGAATAGGAGGCAGAGCCAGGGAGTCAAATAGGTTCAAAGGGTCAGCTCCAGAGATGGCTTTTGAGAATTTTCACCCTGCTACAAGCTACTGTAGAGGATAATCACCTCCTAATCGAGTCCCTGAATGCTTGTGACATCCCAAATTAAGTGGTTTAAACGGTTTAAATTGATTTTCTAGCCACCCCACAGGGTGTGGCTGGAATGTGTCTCTAGCCAGGAAACAATAAAACTTCTATTAGATATAAAAGGACTGTCAAGGAGTTAGGCAACAACTGCAAACATTCAGACTTCATTGGGAGGTTGATGCTGAGTACTCAATGTGCCCAGCAGATCAAGGGAGGTTCCCCTCCCCCTCTACTCTGCCCTGATGAGACATCTTGAGTACTGCCTTCAGTTTTGGGTCTTCCCAGTTTAAGAGGGACAGGGAGCTGCTGGAGAGGGTCCAAGGGAGGGCTGTGAGGATGCTGAGGGGACTGCAGCACTGCCTGGGGAGGAGAGGCTGAAGGACCTGGGGCTGCTTAGTCTGGAGAAGAGAAGCCTGAGAGGGGATTGAATCAATGTGTCTAAATCTCTGAGGGCTGGGGGTCATGAGTTGGGAACAGGCTCCGCTCATTTGCTCCCTGGGATAGGCCAAGGAGCAATGGATGGAAGCTGCAGCATAGGAGATTGCAGCTCAACACAAGAGGCAACTTCTTGCCTGTGTGGGTCCCAGAGCAGTGGCACAGGCTGCCCAGAGAGGTTGTGGAGCCTCCTTGTCTGGAGCCTTTCAAAGCCTGTCTGGTTGTGTTCCTGTGTAATCTGAGCTAGATTGTCTGGTCCTGTTCTGGCAGCGGGGTTGGATTGGATGAGCTCTTTGAGTCCCTTCCAATCCCTGACATCCTGTGAGCTTGAGATCAACGAGCAAGTTCCACTGCAATCAATGGAGCTGCTTCTATCTTTGCAATAAGGGTGGTGAGACCCTGGAACAGGTTGTCCAGAGAGGTCATGGATGCTCCTTTTTTT
Source organism: Psilopogon haemacephalus (assembly GCA_013396835.1). Classification (NCBI taxonomy): domain Eukaryota; kingdom Metazoa; phylum Chordata; class Aves; order Piciformes; family Megalaimidae; genus Psilopogon; species Psilopogon haemacephalus. The sequence continues at coordinate 35,268 of VWZI01020829.1, read as the reverse complement.
TAGCTGTTCAAGGCCAGCATGGATGAGACCTTGAGCAACCTGCTCTAGTGGAAGGTGTCCCTGCCAATACCAGGGGGCTTGGAACTGGATGATATCTGAAGGTCCCTTCCAAACCAAACAATTCTATGAATCTGTGACTCTCAGCCTCCTCACCTGGCTGGTGCAGAACTTCCTCCTGCCAGCAAGGCTGAGGTTGTTTACTCAGAGAAAACAAAAATACTGCTACAGGAAAAACAGGGAAAGTGACTAGAAAATAAAGCAGGTGGTGAAACATCCCAGGGAAGGTGGAAATTGAGGAGGGGGATGTGAAAAGAATGATCCAAGGAGACCTTACAGCAGCCTTCCAGGACTATAGGAGGGCAGATTTAGACTGAAGGTAGGAAGAAATTCTTTACAGTGAGGGTGGGGAGACACTGGAACAGGCTGCCCAGGGGGTTGTGGATGCCCTCTCCCTGGAAGTGTTCAAAGCTGGGTTGGATGAGGCCTTGAGAAACCTGCTCTAGTTGCCAGCAGGGCAAGGGAGGGGATTCTCCCCCTTTGCTTTCATCAGACCCCACCTGGAGTACTGTGTGCAGTTTTGGAGCCCCCAGCACAAGAAGGACATGGAAATGCTGGAGAGAGTCCAGAGGAGGGCCACGAAGATGATCAGAGGGCTGCAGCAGATCTGCTATGAGGACAGGCTGAAGGAGTTGGGACTTTTCAGCCTGGAGAAGAGAAGGCTTCAAGGAGAAATTATAGCAACCTTCCAGTATCTGAAGTGGGCTACAGGAAGGCTGGGGAGGGACTGTTCACAAGGTCTTGTAATGACAGAACGAGGGAAAATGGGTTCAAACTGGCAGAGGGGAGATTGAAATGGTATCTTAGGAAAAAGTTCTTCACAGTGAGGGTGGTGCCCAGAGAGGTTAGAGAGGTTGTGGCTGCTCCCTCCCTGGAGGTGTTCAAGGCCAGGCTGGATGAGGCCTTGAGCATCCTGATCTAGTGGGAGGTGTTCCTGCCTATGGCACAGGGGGGTTGGAACTGGATGAGCTTTGAGGTCTCTTCCAACCTAAACCATTCTGTGATTCTGTGATTTGGAGAAGACCTTTGTGAGTCTACAAAACAGGGGCCAGAAGAACCTGCCTTCTAACTCCTGCTTTGCTATTTTTTATGATTCTATGATTCTAGTGGAAGGTGACCCTGCTAATGCCAGGGGAGTTGGAACCAGATGTTCTTTAAGGTCCCTTCCAACCAAAACCATTCTGTGAAAATAGTGTTGCCTCTGGTAGGTCAGAAAAGGACTGCTGGCATCCAGACTCCTACAGCAATTATCAGTCTCTACCTTATGAGTTGTAGCCACCAGGCATTTTTCTAAAGCTTCCAACTCAATCTCTGCCAACTATTTGCCACCAATCATCATCAGCTATACTGAGACGTAATCCTAACAGCAAGAATCATAGAATCATAGAATGGTTTAGGTTGGAAGAGACCTTAAAGATCACCCAGATCCAACCCCCCTGTGCCATAGGCATGGACACCTCCCACTAGATCAGGTCACTCAAGACCTCATCCAGCCTGGCCTTGAACATATCCAGGGAGGGAGCAGCCAGAACCTCCCTGGGCAACCTGTGCCAGTGCCTCGCCACCCTCACTGTGAAGAATTTCTTCCTAACATCCTGTTCAAATCTCCCCTCCACCAGTTTGAACCCATTCCCTCTCATCCTGTCATTACAAGACCTTGTGAACAGTCCCTTCCCAGCCCTCCTGTACACCCCCTTCAGATACTGGAAGGCTACTATAAGGTCTCCTCGAAGCTTTCTCTTCTCCAGGCTGCAGAGCCCCAACTCTCTCAGCCTGTCCTCATTGCAGAGCTGCTGCAGCCCTCTGCTCATCTTTGTGGCCCTCCGCTCATCTTTGTGGCCCTCCTCTGGACTCTCTCCAGCAGTCCAGAAGAAGCAGCACACACCTGGAGGTTAGTACCTATATTCCCTCCTGAAATTCCCCAAAAGCTTCCACTTAAATCTGTCCCCTGGCTCAGCGTCTTCCAGCAGGGTACCCCTGTTCAGGGCTGAGCTCCAGGCTGCAAAGCTGGCTGATCAGTAGCACTTCAAGAAATCAATGAGCAGAGAGCATGGGCTAATTTCCTCCCCATCCTCCCTGAGATTCCCATCTGTGATAAACTCTTGATACACACTCCCATGTGAGCTCCAAGGCTGGTATCTGATACCATGTCAAAGAGGGAGGCACATTCCAACATCATCTCTTTAGTTCATCCTGTTCTAGATTAGATCAATCCCCAAATGCTTTGCTGAGTTCTCTTTCCAATGAAAACATTGAATCACAGAATCCTAAGACTTTGGAACTGTCCTGCCACAAATCCTGCTCTCCAAGCCTTGGAACATGGGTCTGATGGGTGGAGCACCACATGGCTTGATGGCTACAGCCAAAGAGTGGCTGTCAATGCCTCCATGTCCAAGTGGAGACCAGTGCCAAGTGGAGTCCCTCAGGGATCAGTCCTGGGACCAGTCTTGTTCAGCATCTTTGTGAGTGCCATGGACAGAGGCATTGAGTGCAGCCTCAGCAAGTTTGCTGAGCACCCCAAGCTGTGTGGTGCAGCAGCCAGGCTGGAGGGCAGGGATGGCATCCAGAGGGACCTGCACAGGCTGCAGAGGTGGGCACAAGACAACCTCAGGAGGTTCAACAAGGCCAAAGGCAAGGGCCTGCAGCTGAGTCGAAGCAATGCCAAGCATAAATCCAGGCTGGGCAGGGAGTGGCTGGAGAGCAGCCCTGAGGAGAGGGACTTGGGGGTGCTGGTAGAGGAGAAGCTCAAGATGAAGCAGCAGTGTGNTCAGGGCCTCATCCAGCCTGGCCTTGAACACATCCAGGGATGAGGGAGCAGCCACAACCTCCCTGGGCAACCTGTTCCAGTGCCTCGCCACCCTCACTGTGAAGAACTTCTTCCTAACATCCCGTTCAAATCTCCCCTCTGCCAGTTTAAACCCATTCCCCTTCGTTCTGTCATTACAAGACCTTGTGAATAGTCCCTCCCCAGCCTTCCTGCAGGCCCCCTTCAGATACTGGAAGGTTAGATGGTCCTTGTGGTCCCTTCCAACCCTGACTGATTCTCTGGCACAGCCCAGCTGTCACCCCCCATCCCCAAGCCGAACATGCCACCCCCTGGGCCACCTGCAGGCCTGCTCCCTGCCGCCTGGGACTGAATAGTCCCTCCCCAGCCTTCCTGTATGCCCCCTTCAGATACTGGAAGGTTAGATGATCTTCGTGGTCCCTTCCAACTCTGACTGATTCTCTGGCACATGCCAGTTGTCACTCAGCATCCCTGAGTCAAGCCTGACATGTCACTCCCTGGGCCACCTCCAGGCCTGCTCCCCACCGCCTGGGACTGAATAGTCCCTCCCCAGCCTTCCTGGAGGCCCCCTTCAGATACTGGAAGGTTAGATGGTCCTTGTGGTCCCTTCCAACCCTGACTGATTCTCTGGCACAGGCCAGCTGTCACCCTCCATCCCCAAGCCGAACATGCCACCCCTTGGGCCACCTGCAGGCCTGCTCCCAGCCGCCGCCACCCCTGCCGGTGAGGCGTCGAGCCTCGGTTCGGGCCCCGAGGGCGGTAGGCACCCTCCCCTCCGGCAGGGCAGGGCTGGCAGCGGCCGAGCTCACATCCCACCCTCCTCGGGGTCCTCCCCAGCATCTCCCGGAGCCCCTTTCCCGCCCAGCCTTACCCTGCCAGGAGGGCCGGGCCGGGCCGGGCCGCCCCACTCCCGCCTCAGCCGCGCTCCTCCCGCCCGGCAGCCCGCCCTGGGCGAAACCACCACCGCCCCCTCGCCTCCCCCTGCCTCCTCTAGCGGAATGGTACGGCCTGGCAGGACCCTGCTGCCCGACAGCAAGATGGCCGCCGCGGCCTCACCCCATGGGGCTGCCTGGCTTTAGCGGCCATCTTGAGTGAGGGAAGCGGCGCCCCTCAAGCCGCCTGCCATGCTGGGAGCGGGCAGGGGTTTGGCGCCTTCGCTAAGCAGGGTCCCTGCTGGGCTCCCGCTGCTGTAAATCCCTCAAAGTGCTCCAAAATCGCAGGCGGATGCGAGTTTTACCGCGTTAATTGGCCTGCCTCCCGCCGCCCTGGCCCTTATTTTGTCTAAAGGCACTGCGGCAGCTCCCCGGTGAAGTCAGGAGTCTCACAGGAATCTCCGCGAAGATTTGCTGTGGGAAATGTGCCTGCCTCAGGGAGAAGAAAGGGACACAGCTGGGGACGAGTTCTTCTGGCTCCAGGCAGACAGCACAGACCTCTACTGTGCCCTGCTGAGGCTGCAGCTGGAGTCCTGTGGCCAGTCCTGGGCCCCCCCAGTTCAAGAGGGACAGAGAAAGGCTTGAGGGAGTCCAGCACAGAGACACAAAGATGAAAGTGGCCTACAAAAAAAGGCTGGGGAGGGACAAGAAGGTCACCTTAAAGCCTTCAGTCAGGATCTGAAAGGGACCTACAGAAAGTCTGGGGAGGGACAATAAGGTCACCGTGAAGCCTTCAGTGTGGAGGGGTCTCCAAGGTGATCTTCTTGTGGCCTTCCAGGGTCTGAAGGGGGCTACAAAAAAAGCTGGAGAGGGACAATAAGGTCACCTTAGAGCCTTCAGTGTGGAGAAGAGGAGACTCCCAGGTGACCTTACTGTGGCCTTCCAGGATCTGAAGGGGACCTACAGAAAAGCTGGGGAGGGACAATAAAGTCACCTTAGAGCCTTCAGTGTGGAGAAGAGGAGACTCCGAGGTGACCTTACTGTGGCCTTCCAGGATCTGAAGGGAGAAGAAAGCTGGGGAGAGACAATAAGGTCACTTTAGAGCCTTCAGTCAGGATCTGAAGGGGACCTACAGAAAAGCTGGGGAGGGACAATAAGGTCACCTTAGAGCCTTCAGTCTGTGGAAGAGGAGGCTCCCAGGTGACCTTCTTGTGGCCTTCCAGGGTCTGAAGGGGACCTACAGAAAAGCTGGAGAGGGACAATAAGGTCACCTTAGAGCCTTCAGTCTGTGGAAGAGGAGGCTCCCAGGTGACCTTCTTGTGGCCTTCCAGGGTCTGAAGGGGACCTACAGAAAAGCTGGGGAGGGACAATAAGGTCACCATGAAGCCTTCAGTGTGGAGGAGTCTCCCAGGTGACCTTATTGTGGCCTTCCAGAATCTGAAGTGGGCTACAGAAAAAGCTGGGGAGGGACAATAAGGTTGAGGACCTACAGAAGAGCTGGGGAGGAACTCTTTTGTCTATCAGGTAGTGACAGGACTAGGGGGAAATGGAGCAAAGCTGGAGGTGGGGAGATTGAGATTGGAGGTGAGGAGGAAGTTGTTGAGCATGAGAGTGGTGAGAGGCTGGAATGGGTTGCCCCTGCAGGGAGGTGTTTGTGGCCAGATCCCTGGAGGTGTTTTTGGCCAGGCTGGCAGAGGCTGTGGGCAGCCTGCTCTAGGGTAGGGTGTCCCTGGACATGGCAGGGGGGTTGGAACTGGCTGCTCCTTGTGGTCCCTTCCAACCCTGACTAATTCTATGATTCTATGATTAAGGGAATGAAGCAGTTCTCTTATGGGGAGAGATTGAAGGAGCTGGGACTGTGCTGCTTGGAGAAGAGGAGCCTGAGAGGTGTCCTCAGCAGTGGTTCTCAATATGTAAAGGTGAGTGCTAGGAGGCTGGAGCCAGGCTCTGCCCAGGGACAGGCCAAGAGGCACTGGGTGGAAGCTGAGGCAGAGGAATTTTCATCAAAAGATGAGGAGGAATTTTGCCCTGTGAGGGTGACAGAGCACTGGAACAGGCTGCCCAAGGGGACTGTGGAGTCTCCCTCTCTGGAGATACTCAAACTCTGCCTGCATGTGTTCCTGTGTGATCTGGTGTAGGAGATCCGGTTCTGGCAGGGGGGGTTGGACTGGATGAGCTTCGGAGGTCCCTTCCAGCCCCTGACATTCTGTGATTCAGTGAGATGAGGTTGCAGGCCTTCAGCCCTGGAAACCAGTTCCAGCTGCTTGCCAGGACTCAGTTCACTCAGCTGTAAAATAAGCAGTTCCTGTGGGGACTTGATTTTTTTTTTCAGTGATCCAGACACGTCTTCGTTTGGAAGAGCCAGCTGAAAGAAATCCATGGATTTTCACAACTCATGCTTAGTTGTTTCCACAAAACTGAGAAATCCAAGACCAATTAGTTTTGCAAAGCAGTCTTTAAATGCATTTAATTGCTCCTGTTGCCAGTGCTGGCTTTTTTGGCTGGAGAGCAGCCAAGCAGAGAGGGACCTGGGGGTGCTGGGACATAGGAGCTGAAGAGGAGGCAGCAGTGTGCCCAGGTGGGCAGCAGAGCCAATGGCATCCTGGGCTGGCTGAGGAGCAGTGTGGGCAGCAGGAGCAGGGCAGTCCTTGTGCCCCTGTGCTCAGCACTGCTCAGGCCAAACTTTGTGTGCTGTGTCCAGTTCTGGGCCCCTCAATTCAAGAGAGATGTTGAGGTGCTGGAAGGTGCTGAGAGAAGGGCAGCAAGGCTGGGGAGGGGCCTGGAGCACAGCCCCAAGAGGAGAGGCTGAGGGAGCTAGGGGTGTGCACCCTGTAGAAGAGGAGACTGAGGGCAGAGCTCATTGCTCTCTGCAGCTACCTAAAGGGAAGTTGTAGCCAGGTGAGGTTGGGCTCTGCTGCCAGGCACTCAGGGACAGAAGAAGAAGAAATAGGCTCAAGCTGTGCCAGGGCAGGTTCAGGCTGAATGTTAGGAGGAAGTTGTTGGCAGAGAGAGTGATTGGCATTGGAATGGGCTGCAGGGGAGGTGGTGGAGTCCCCATCCCTGGAGGTGTTGAAGCAAAGCCTGGATGGGGCACTTAGTGCCATGGTCTAGCTGATTGGATAGGGCTGGGTGAGAGGTTGGACTGGATGAGCTTGGAGCTCTCTTCCAAACTGGTTGATTCTGTGATTCTATGTTCCTCAGGTGCATTAAATATCTTTCCTTATCATGGAATAGTCTGAGTTGGAAGGGACCACCAAAGGTATCTACTTCAATCCCCTCTGCAGTGTAAGCCCAGTTCACCTGTATCACCTAGATCCAGGTCCTCACCATCTCTTAGTATGTGTACGAGCAGATTATTTCCTGTGCTGAGTACTGTGTGCAGTTCTGGAGCCTCCAGCACAAGAAGGACATGGAACTGTTGGAGACAGTCCAGAGGAGGGCCACAAAGATGATCAGAGGGCTGCAGCAGCTCTGCTATGAGGACAGGCCGATGGAGTTGGGGCTTTTCAGCCTGGAGAAGAGAAGGCTTCGAGGAGACCTTAAAGCAACCTTCCATTATCTGAAGGGGGCCTACAGGAGGGCTGGGAAGGGACTATTGACAAGGTCTTGTAATGACAGGATGAGGAGGAATGGGTTCACACTGGCAGGGGGGAGATTGAAAGTGGATGTTAGGAGAAATTTCTTCACAGTCAGGGTGGTGAGGCACTGGAACAGGTTGCCCAGGGAGGTTGTGTCTGCTCCCTCCCTGGAGGTGTTCAAGGCCAGGCTGGATGAGGCCAACCTAAACCATTCCATGATTCTATGATGACCTGTTCTAGTGGGTCTCTAGGCTGGATGAGGCCTTGAGTGACATGTTCTAGTGGGAGGTGTCCCTGCCTATGGCACAGGGGGGTTGGAACTGGCTGAGCTTTGAGCTCCCTTCCAACCTCAACCATTCTATGATTCTATGACTATGATTCTGTAGTGGGAGATGTCCCTGCCTATGGCACAGGAGGGTTGGAACTGGCTGAGCTTTGAGCTCCCTTCCAACCTAAACCATTCTGTGATTCTATGAATAGGATAGAATAGAACAGCATCGAATAAGCCAGGTTGGAAGAGACCTGAAAAATTTGTGGGCACTCACCCAAGGCCCTGCACTCTGCTGGGGTGAACATGAAGCACTCTTGGGGGTATCACATCTCCCAGAAGTGCTGCTGCTGCAGAACAGAGCTGCTGCTTCTCACCACTGCCCCCACACTGCTGTCATTCATCACACCCAGTGATGTTAAACAGCCCCAATGGATGGGACAAGGCACTGTGGCCTGCCAAGAACTTCACCACACACACGTCCTGTTTTCCAGATAAATTCCTCCTTGGAAGCATTTCTTTTTTGCTTAAGTGCAGGTTTTAATCTTCAACTTTTAACAGCTTGCAGAAATGTTGGATGGTGATAGCAATTCCTTGAGGTAATGTAAAAATAAATGCCTCCACTAAATAAAAGCGGAACCTAACCTAAAGAGGTAGACATCACAGATTCACAGATGACCTCAAGGTCATCTTGTCCATCCCCCCTCTGCTTTCAACAGGGACAACTCCAACTAGATCAGGCTGCCCAGGGTCACATCAACACTGATCTTGAATATCTGTGGCAATGGAGCCTCAACCACATCCCTGGGCAACCTGGTCCACTAGTTCACCACTCTCATTGTGCAGAACTTCCTCCTGATGTCCAACTTAAATCTCCCCTGCTCCAAACCATTGCCCCTGAAGATAAATATTCCACCCAGTATAATCAAATTAGTAGATACTGTCAAGTTCTTAAAGGCACCAACAGGAAAGTGCTAATGGCATCCTGGGGTGGATCAGAAGGCTTATGGTTAGTAGGTCAAAAGAGGTTTTCCTCCCCCTCTACTCTGGAATATTGTGTCCAGTTCTGGGCCCTTTGGTTCAAGAAGGACCTCAGAGAGCTGCTTGAAAGAGTCCAGCCCAGAGCCCCCAAGCTGCTGCAGGCAGGGGAACATCTGTTTATGAGGACAGGTTGAAGGAGCTGGGGCTTGGAGCTTGGAGCAGAAGAGCCTGAGAGCTGCCCTCATTGCTGTGCTAAAGATGTGCAGGGCAGTGTCAGGAGGACAGAGCCAGGCTCTGCTCAAAGATGTCCAGTGACAGGACAAGGGGCACTGGGGAAAAGCTGGAGCAAAGAAGGTGCCACAGGAACATAAGGGAAGACTTAGTGACTGTGAGGATGGCAGAACCTTGAAGCAGGCTGCCCACAGAGCTTGTAGAATCTCCTTCTCTGGAGACGTTCAGAGCCCACTCCTATGTACCTGCTGCGTACCTGGGTGCAGTCCTGTGTGACCTGCTGTAGGTGATCCTGCTCTGGCAGTGGGGTTTGGCTGGAGATCTTTTGAGGTCTCTTCCAACCCTTGATATTCTGTGACTGTGTGACAATCATAGAACCATGGAATGGTTTAGATTGGAAGGAACCTCAAAGCTCAGCCAGTTCCAACCCCCTGCCATAGGCAGGGACACCTCCCACTAGAACAGGTTGCTCAAGGCCTCATCCAGCCTGATCCTGAATATCTCCAGGGAGGTTGTGGAGCACAGAATCACCCAATGTGATCTTTGATCACACTTGGTGATTCTGTGATCCACAACCTCCCCAGACAACCTATGCCAGTGTCTCACCACTCCCCCTCCTAACATCCAGTTTGAATCTCCCCTCTGACAGTTTAGACCCATTCCTCCTCATCTTCTCATTACAAGACCTTGTCAATAGTCCCTCCCCAGACCCTCCTGTAGGACACTTCAGGTCCTGCAAGGCCACTCCAAGGTCTCCTGGCAGCCTTCTCCAGGCTGCAGAGCCACAACCCTCTCAGCCTGTCCTCACAGCAGAGCTGCTGCAGCCCTCTCAGC
>VWZI01020829.1:12584-25648 GCA_013396835.1 Psilopogon haemacephalus | reverse complement strand
CAGCCCAGACCCCCAGGTCCTGTTCCTCAGGGCTGCTCTCAGCCATTCCCCACCCAGCCTGGAGCTGTGCTTGGGATTGCACCCACCCAGCTGCAGAACCTTACACCTGGCCTTGGTGAATGCCATGAGGTTGGGCTGGGCACAGCTCTGCAGCCTGTGCAGCTCCCTCTGGATGGATCCTGCCCTCTGGCAAGTCAACTGTGCCACACAGCTTGGTGCCAGCTGCACACTTGCTGAGGCTGCACTGATTCCTCTGCCCGTGGCACTACAGAGTCAGTTTGCTTGGGACTGGCAGAGGCCTGACAGAGAGCTCCCACTCAGGCCTTCACTCTTCCACCCTGAATTTGGTTTTCAACCCTGATTATTTTGTTTGTGCTGGGGGAATGTTTCTATTGTCCAGATGGGGCTGTAGGAGGGGAGGGAAGCAGCAGCAATCTGAGTGATCCATGCTAAAATGTCAGGATAATATTCCTGCACCTCAGCAGAAAGGGGATGGTGTTTGCTTTTACTTTATCAGAAACCTGGGCTGCTCAGCACTTCTCACCCAGAGGAGTTGGGAGGGAAGATGAAGTGCAGGCTGCTGGCCAATTTAGTCTTTGCTTTCAGAGGAGCTGAGTGAATTGCTGAGGAGGTTGGCAGCCCTGGGCTCTATCAGCCTGTCAGTCTGCACTGGGGTTGGGAGGGGGGTGGGTTGCCCAGGAGGGATTCTCCCAATGTTCCTTTGGCACACCTCAGGCTGAGTGACTCCAGACTGGGTTTCATGGCACCCTCTGCCACCAGCCTCGTTTCTCAGGCTGCAGGAGTTGAACTTGACTGTCTGAAGCAAAGTGCCCAGGTATACTTTGGGCCCCCAAACACAAAAAGGACATGGAAGTGTTTGAGCCAGTCCAAAGGAGGGCCATGAAGATGATCAGAGGGCTGCAGCAGCTCTTCTCTGGGGACAGGCTGAGAGAGTTGGGGCTTTTCAGCCTGGAGAAGAGAATGCTGCCAGGAGACCTTATATTAGCCTTCCAATATCTGAAGAAGGCTACAGGAAGGCTGGGGAGGGACTATTGACAAGGCTGAGAAAGTTTGGGCTCTGCAGCCTGGAGAAGAGAAGACTTTCAGGAGACCTTGGAGTAGCCTTCCAGGATCTGAAAGGGGCCTGCATAAAGGCTGGGGAGGGACTATTGATTGACAAGGTCTTGTAATGAGGGGATGAGGAGGAGTGGGTTTAAAGTGGCAGAGAAGAGATTGAAAGTGGATGTTAGGAGGAAGCTGTTTGTAGAGAAGGTGCTGAGACACTGGCACAGGTTGCCTAGGGAGGTTATGGAGCACAGAATCACCCAATGTGATCCCAGTCCTTGATCACCTCCCAGGAGGTGTTCAAGACCAGGTTGGATGAGGCCTTGAGCAACCTGTTCTAGTGGGAGGTGTCCCTGCCTATGGCACAGGGTGGGTGGAACTGAATGAGCTTTGAGGTCCCTTCCAACCTAAACCTTTCTATGATTCCATGATTCTATCTGGAGAAAGCTCTTTACAATGAGATTGGTGAAATACTGGAACAGGTTGCCCAGGGAGGTTGTGGCTGCTCCCTCCCTGGAGGTATTCAAGGCCAGGCTGGATGAGGTCTTGAGCATCCTGATCTAGTGGGAGGTGTCCCTGTCTATGGCACAGGGGGCTTGGAACTGGCTGGTCTTTGAGGTCTCTTCCAACCTAAACCATTCTGTGATTCTATGATCTATGTTTATGTCCTTGCTTTTGTACATCTCAGTGAACCTATGAGTGACGTGGACATCTCCAGTGTTTCTTTTTCACATCCTATCATCTATTTTTTTCTCATTAAAATATCCCAATTAGCCTCAAAGCAGCAGAGAGGATGGGACCAGGCTTTGTTCAGTGGTGCTCAGTGACAGGACAAGGGCAAATGGGCACAAACTGGTACACAGGAAGCTCCATCTAGACATTAAGAAGCACTTCTTTAATTTAAGGGTGACAGAGCACTGGAGCAGGCTGCCCAGAGAAGTGATGGAGTTTCCATCTCAGGAGGCATTCCAAACCCATCTGGAAGTGTTCCTGCATGACCTTCTCTAGCTGAACCTGCCTTGGCAGGGGGGGTTGGACTAAATGATCTCCAGAGATCCCTTCCAGCCTCATGCCCCTTACTCCTGATGAGTATCCTGATTACTAGGTGGGGAATAGGACAGAAGTTTGCCTTGTTTGCTCTCTCTGAATCATGAGTTCTTTCCTGCACAGTTTCAACAGGAAGGATGAAACACCTGGGAGTCAGCAATAGGTGTCTGAGTCTTCTTGGGCTGAGAAAGACCCTGATGAACCCAGGTGGCCCATCCATGAAGCAAGTGCTCCAGACACCAGGCTGTGAGACAACAACCTGGTTTGCCCTTTGGGCTAAAACACAGCAAAGAATCCCAGCCTGAGAACTCAGATTTTTATCTGAGCACTTCATTTGGCCAGGAGTGAAGAAACACCTTGGGCTCTGGTCATGCTGACTAAGACCAGGAAAAAGAAGTTGGGAAGCAGCTCTGCCAGCCTGGTTACTCCACTCTGCATACAGGCTCTGCTCCTGCAGCACTGAACTGTCAGGAAGTTGCAGGCACTTGCCCATGGTCAGCCAGGACATCTACAGCAAAGCAAGGAATCATAGAACTGTTTCACCTGGGAAGGACCTCTAAGATCACTGATTCCAACCATGAAACACCTCTAAGGTCACTGAGTCCAACCGTAAAACACCTCTAAGACCACTGAGTCCAACCATAAATGACCCCTAAGGTCACTGAGTCCAACCAGAAAAGACTTCCAAGATCACTGAGTCCAACCAGAAAAGGCCTCTAAGATCACTGAGTCCAACCAGAAAGGACCTTTAAGGTCACTGAGTCCAACCAGAAAAGACCTCCAAGATCACTGATTCCAACCATAAAATACCTCTAAGACCACTGAGTCCAACCATAAAAGACTTCTAAGGTCACTGAGTCCAACCAGAAAAGGCCTCTAAGATCACTGAGTCCAACCACAAGAGACCTTTAAGATCACTGAGTCCAATGATAAAAGACCTCCAAGATCACTGAGTCCAACCAGAAAAGACCTCTAAGCTCACTGAGTCCAACCATTGACCTAACACCACCATGGCCACTGAACCACATCCCAAAGTGCCATGTCCACACATGTTTTGAACACCTCCAGGGATGGTGACTCCACCACCTCCCTGAGCAGCCTGTTCCCATGCCTCACCACTCCTGCAGGAAACATTTTTTTTTTCCTGATACCCCTCCTAAATCTCCCTGACACACTTTCAGGCCATTTCCTCTTGTTCTATCACCTCATACTAGGGAAAAGAGACCTCATGGAAATGTAGTCCCCAGGGACTTCTTAGGCTATCAGGGAGTGACAGGACTGGGGGGAATGGAGCAAAGCTGGAGGTGGGGAGATTTAGATTGGATGTGGGGAGGAAGTTGTTGAGCATGAGAGTGGCGAGAGCCTGGAATGGGTTGCCCCTGCAGGGAGGTGTTTGGGGCCAGATCCCTGGAGGTGTTTGGAGCCAGGCTGGCAGAGGCTGTGTGCAGCCTGCTCTAGGGTAGGGTGTCCCTGGGCATGGCAGGGGGGGTGGGAGTGGCTGGTCCTTGTGGTCCCTTCCAACCCTGACTGATTCTATGATTTTATAATCCCTGCTCTCTGGAGGAACATCACCTGCTTGACATTAGAATCATAGAATCATAGAATGGTTTAGGTTGGAAGAGACATTAAAAATCATCCAGTTCTAACCCCCCTGTGCCATAGGCAGGGACACCTCCCACTAGATCAGGTCGCTCAAGAGTTTGCCATTCTGGCTCTTTCCAGTCATGCTGCAGATGAGTGAACCTGGGGTACATTTATAGAGGCCTCAGATGCAGGGCATAAGCCTGCAGCAATGTGCTCTGACCCCAGCAGTGTGGCCAGCAGGTCAAGGCAGCACCTGGAGTGCTGTGTGCAGTTCAGGAGCCCCCAACACAAGCAGGACATGCAAGTGTTGGAGCTAGTCCAGAGGAGGCCACCAAGATGCTGAGAGGGCTGCAGCAGCTCTGCTCTGAACATAGGCTGAGAGGGTTGGGTCTGTGCAGTCTGAAGAAGAGAAGGCTGCCAGGAGACCTTGGAGTGGCCTTGCAGGATCTGAAAGGGACCTACAGGAAGGCTGGGGAGGGACAACTGACAAGGTCTTGTAATGAGAGGATGAGGAGGAATGGGTTTTAAGTATCAAAGAGGAGATTAAATCTGGATGTTAGGAGGAAGTTGTTTGCTGTGAGGGTGGTGAGACACTGGCACAGGTTGCCCAGGGAGGTTGTGGCTGCTCCCTCCCTGGAGGGGTTCAGGGCTAGGCTGGATGTGGCTCTGGCCCGCCTGGTCTAGGGTAGGGTGTCCCTGCCTATGGTGGGGGGTTGGAACTGGCTGCTCCTTGTGGTCCCTTCCAACCCTGACTGATTCTATGATTCTATGAAAGATTCCTTCCTTCTCTCCAGTCTGTTCTAGTGGGAGGTGTCCCTGCCTATGGTGGGGGGTTGGAACTGGCTGATCTTTGAGGTCCCTTCTAACTTAGACTATTCTATGATTCTAAGTCCATCTTTTCCTTGCAGCTCCACCAGAGGATGCTGCAAGACTTTGGAAGGAGCAGCTCAAGACTGCAGCCCTGCTCACCCTTTCCAGCATCCAGAGATCTACAGCCTCTGTGTCGCCGACATCGGCTCCTCCTCGGGGAAGGTGTTTAAAAGGAGATTGGATGAGGTACTTAGTGCCACGGGTTAGCTAATTAGAAGGTGTTGGGTGGTAGGTTGGACTCGATGATCCTCGAGGATTGTTCCATCCTGTGATGACAGAACGACCTGAACGGGTTTGCAGTCAGAGAAATGAACCCTTCAGCTTTGCTCAGGATAGGCAGCAGCTCCCACTCCTCTTTCACCACCAGCTTGTGGGTACTTCCAGTACCACTGCAGCATGCTGGTGGCATTGCCAGACCCGTGTGTGGTAGCAGCAGACCTCTAAACGAGATGCCTGTGTGACAGCCTCACAGCAGGAGCTCAGCCTGTGCCAAGGAGAAAGGCAAAAAAAGGCAGGAACAGAGTGAAGCACTGCAGGAGGGCAGAGTTAGACGGAAAATTAGGAAGAAATTCTTTCCAGTGAGGGTGGTGAGACACTGGAACAGGTTGCCCAGAGATGCCCCCTCCCTGGAAGTGTTCAAACCCAGGCTGGATGAGGCCTTGAGCAATCTGGGCTAGTGGGAGGTGTCCCTGCCCATGGCAGGGGGTTGGAACTGGCTGAGCTTTAAGGTCCTTTCCAGCCCAAACCCTTCTCTGAATCTATGAATGAGGATATTCTGAGAAGGATTTTAAAAGGCCAGTTTGAGGTTTCCTTGAGGGACAAATTTATCCCCAGTGCTGTTCAGCTGACCATTACTTTGGGAGCAGTCTGTCCACAGACCCTGCAGAGCCTTTGAGGAGCTTCAAAATGCCTGTTTTTTTTTTTTTGTTTTGTTTTGTTTTTTTGTTGTTTTTTTTTTCCTTCCCCTGAGATTGCAACTAATGAAACTGAAGCTGTGCTGAACAGGAGCCAAGTCACCACTCAGCAAACCTTAGTGTTGTCCCCAAAAGAGAGACAGAGCTTTCAGCATAGGCTAAAAAAAAATGCAAATTCCAGACAAAATCCTAATGGAAGACAAACAACAGGCTCCTGGTCCGTCTGTCAGTCCTGTGTGTGCTGCTTAGCCTCTAATGCTGCTCTGCATAATGCTTTCTGGCACATGATTTTGCTACAAATCAAACAGATCTACTCCCCCTCCTGCTGCTCACATGCTGAGTCTGAAGAAGCTGTGGCTCACAGAAACACAGAATTGTCAGGGTTAGAGGGGACCTCAAGCATCATCCTAGTTCCAACCCCCCCTTGCCAACCTTACACTAGATCAAGTTGCTCAGAGTCATATCCAGCCTGGCCTTAAAACCTTCCAGCAAGGCAAGAGAGGAGATTCTTCCCCTTTGTTCTGCTCACAGTTGCTGTCTGGGCTGCACTCACACTGCAGCCTCATCTTGAGCTTTTCATCACCCCACACCCCCAGGACCTGTTCCTCAGGGCTGCTCTCAGCCATTCCCCACCCAGCCTGCAGTTGTGCTTGGGATTGCTCTGACCCAGCTGCAGGACCTTACACTTGGCCTTGTTGAATGTCCTGAGGTTGGCCTGGGCACAGCTCTGCAGCCTGTGCAGCTCCCTCTAGATGGATCCCTGCACTCTAGCAAGTGACTGTACCAACCTCTCTCAGCTGGCCACACTCTTCTGCTTGCACCCCAGGAGACCATTTGCCTTCTGGGCCAGAAGAGCACACTGCTGGCTCATGGTGAGCTTCTTGTTCCTTTCTGCTGCTGAACCAACAGTTTTCATGTTAAGTTGATGTGGGGACACATTTAAAGCCTCTAAAAAGCCATTGGCAGGGATCCCACGATGGTTTTGGGCAAGACCCTTATAGGAGGTGGCCTCTCAGAAGTGAACTTGGAGCCAGGTCCCCACCACCTGGTTAGCCTCTCTGGTTTAGCTTTCACCTCTAAATCCCTGATGCAGAGCAGCACTTCTCCCATCTCGTTTTCCTTCATAGTTCATCCTTGCATTTAGGCATTTGCAGCAGGATCTGTTCCCACAGCTTCTGTGGAGAGATGACTTTGGAGTGTGATGATCTTCAACCCTGACACTGTGCTGCTGGCAAGTGGCCTGTGAGGTCGAGAAAACTCAACTGTAAGAGGATAGTTCCCCTTTGGTACCAAATAAATCCCCCCACAGCAGCTCGTTTGTGACATGCCCTTGTTTGTTCCACATATTTAAGCTCTTAGCACATGGTAAACTTTGATTATCTCACTCTGCCTTCCAGAGAAGCAAAATATTTTAACCCATGAAGAGCTGCAAGCATCAAACCCAACAACATCTCTGTGGGAACAGGCTGATGAAGTTTGGGGCTGTTCAGCCTGGAGAAGAGAAGGCTCCAGGGAGACCTTAGAGCAGCCTTCCAGTAGCTGAAGGGGGCTACAGGAGAGCTGGGAAGGGACTTTTGACAAGGGCTTGCAGTGATAGGATGAGAGGGAATGGATTGAAGCTTGAGAAGGACAGATTTAGACTGGAGATTAGGAAGGGTCTCACCACCCTCTTTACAGTGAAGGTGGTGAGACACTGGCACAGTTTGCTCAGGGAGGTTGTGGATGCGCCCTCCATGGAGGTGTTCAAGGCCAGGTTGGCTGAGGTCTTGAGCAGCCTGGGCTAGTGGGAGGTGTCCCTGCCTAAGGCAGGGGATTTGGAACTAGAGGATCTTTGAGGTCGCTTCCAACCCAAACCATTCTATGAATCTGGGAATTGTCTTTGGGATCATAATTTTCTAGCACATCCCCAAGTGTGTCTAAGGTCTGATGCCTCTCTGCAGGGTTCAGGAATGTTTTCCTTCTCTGTGCAAACCTTTTTGTCCCCTCTAAGACTCTTCACCTTTCCACTCACACCCATCTCCTAATTGCTCATGGAGTCTTTGTGAAGGGTTATCAAGGTTCACAGACTGCACTGGGTTGGAAGAGACCCTCAGAGGTCACCTCCCTGCAGTTAGCAGGGAAACCTCCACCTGCATCAGGCTGCCTAGACCCACATCAAATCTGATCTTGAATGCCTCCAGAGATGGGGCCTCAACTACATCCCTGGGCAACCTGTTCCAGTATTTCACCACTCTCATTGTAAAGAGCTTTCTACAGATAGAATCATGGAATCATAGAATGGTTTAGGTTGGAAGGGACCTCAAAGCTCAGCCAGTTCCAACCCTCCCTGTGCCATAGGCAGGGACACCTCCCACTAGAAGAGGTCACTCAAAGCCACATACAACCTGGTCCTGAAAATCTCCATCCCTGGTGAGGTGATCAAAGATGTGCTTCTGTGCTCCACAACCTCCCCAGGCAACCTGCGCCAGAGTCTCACCACCCTCCCAGCAAAAAACTTCCTCCTAATATCCAGTTTCAGTTTCTCCTCTGCCACTTTAAACCCATTCCTCCTACTCCTGTCATTACAAGACCTTGTTGATAGTCCCTCCACAGCCTTCCTGTTGGCCCCCTTCAGATAGTGAAGGCTACTCCAAGGTCTCCTGGCAGCCTTCTCTTCTCCAGGCTGCTGAACCCCAACTCTTTCAGCCTGTCCTCACAGCAGAGCTGCTACAGCCCTCTCAGCTGCATCTTGGTGGCCTCCTCTGCACTGCCTCCAACACTTGCATGTCCTGTTTGTGCTGGGGGCTGCAGAGCTGCAGACAGTGCTGCAGGTGGGGTGTGAGGAGAGCAGAGCCAAGGGGCACAATCCCCTCCCTTGCCCTGCTGCCCACAGCTGCTCTTGCTGCAGCCCAGCACACAGTTGCTGTCTGGGCTGTGTGTGCACATTGCAGCCTCATCTTCAGCTTTGCACCAGCCCACACCCCCAGATCCAACCTAAATCCACCCTGCTTCAGATCCTGTCTCTCCACCCAGAACCTCAGAAGCAGGTGGATGATGTTTGATTTCTGGCTAGCAGAGACTGCTGATATCTCCTCTTGGACACAAGCTGCCTCCTGTTTAGTTACAGGCAATTAAATACACCCAAAAAGAAAAAAAATCGACAGAGGGGACAAAAAGAAAACATTTTTTTTCCCCTCTGTCTTACATTGGACCAAATGGACTGCAACAGATCACAGAGAATAAATTAATATTAGCACCTCACTCCCAGCCAAAAGAAACAAAGTAGGAAAACTCCAAAGTTATTCTTAGTGGACAAGAGAATTGCAATTTCTTGCCAGATTTCCAGTCCCAGCCTTTGCTAATGTCAGCATCCTTTATTTTGACCAAGACTTCAGTTAAAATCACTGCTGATTTGGTGGGGGTGATGCCAGAGAAACTCCACCTGATGATCATAGAATCATAGAATCATAGAATGGTTTAGGTTGGAAGAGACCTCAAAGACCAGCCAGTTCCAACCCCCCTGTGCCGTAGGCAGGGACACCTCCCACTAGAACAGCTTGCTCAAGACCTCATCCAGCCTGGCCTTGAACACATCCAGGGAGGGAGCAGCCACAACCTCCCTGAGCAACCTGTGCCACCCTCACTGTGAAGGAATTCCTCCTAACATCCAGTTTCAATCTCCCCTCTGCCAGTTTGAACCCATTCCCCCTCGCCCTGTCATTACAAGACCTTGTCAATAGTCCCTCCCCAGCCCTCCTGTAGGCCCCCTTCAGATACTGGAAGGTTGCTATAAGTCTCCTGGATGCCTTCTCCAGGCTGAAAAGCCTCAACTCTCTCAGCCTGTCCTCATAGCAGAGCTGCTTCAGCCCTCTGATCATCTTCGTGGGTCTCCTCTGGACCCTCTCCAGCAGTTCCATCTGATCCCAGCTGTTGACTGAGGAGACGCTGTCAGACCCCACCGGGAGTTGTCAGACCCCACCTGGAGTAGTTAGTCAGAGTGTGTCCAGCAGATCCACGGAGGTTCCCCTCCCTCTATACTCTGCTGTGCAGAGACCTCATCTTGAGCATTACCTTCAGTTTTGGGCTCCCCAGTTGCAGAGGGACAGAGACCTCCTGGAGAGGGTTCAGGGGAGGGCTGTGAGGATGCTGAGGGGACTGCAGCACTGCCTGAGGAGGAGAGGCTGAGGGACCTGGGGCTGCTTAGTCTGCAGAAGAGAAGCCTGAGAGGGGATTGAATCAATGTTTATAACTATCTGAGGGCTGGGGGTCAGGAGCAGGGGGACAGGCTCTGCTCATTTGCTCCCTGGGACAGGCCAAGGAGCAATGGATGGAAGCTGCAGCACAGGAGGTTGCAGCTCAAGACAAGAGGCAACTTCTTGCCTGTGTGGGTCCCAGAGCACTGGAACAGGCTGCCCAGAGAGGTTGTGGAGTCTTCATCTCTGGAGCCTGTCTGGATGTGTTGCTGTGTGCCTTGAGCTAGACTGTCTGGTCCTGCTGTGGCAGGGGGAGTGTTGGACTGGATGAGCTCTTTGGGTCTCTTCCAACCACTGACATTCTGTGAGCCTGTGACTGCAGCACTGTGCTGAGACCTCATCATGAGCTGAGGATCTGGTCACTCTCTATGGAGTTGTAGGACCAAAGATCTGAATCACAGAATGTCAGGGGCTGGAAGGGACCTCCAAAGCTCATCCAGTGCAAGACCCCTGCCAGAGCATAATCTCCAAGAGCAGATCATACTGGAACACATCCAGGCAGGTTTGGAATATCTCCAGAGAGGGAGACTCCACAACCCCCGTGGGCAGCCTGTGCCTCACAGGGAAAAAATCCTTCTCGTGTTTCCATGAAGCTTCCTCTGCCTCAGCTGCCACCCAGTGCCCCTTGGCCTGTCCCTGGGCATCACCCAGCAGAGCTGGCTCCAGCCTCCTGCCACTCACCTGCACATCTTGAGAACCATTGCTGAGGTCACCTCTCAGGCTCCTCTTCTGCCAGCAGCACAGCCCCAGCTCCCTCAGGCTCTCCTCCTAACAGAGCTCTTCCATTGCCTTCAGCATCTTTGTGGCTCTGTGCTGGACTCTCTCCAGCAGTTCTATGTCCCTCTTGAACTGGAGGGCCCAGAACTGGACACAGGACTCCAGACACAGCCTCACCAGGGCACCTGGACCTGAGTGTCCTGAGGGAGCTGTGATCTGGCCCTGAACTTTTGCTGTGGGCATGTTCATGCCTCCTACAGCTCTTGCTTGTTCCCTGCTGTGATGAGAAAGCACCAGATTGGGCTTGGAGCCTTCTGCTGCCCTGAGTGAACATGCAATGTGCAGCTGCCTGGAGAAACAAAACACCTGGCAAAGTATTTTTGGGAGTTCCAGGATTAGTCATCCTCTGTGTGCTCATGAAGGTCGTGTTGCAGCTGCACAGCTTGAGATTTGGAGACGTTCCTGGAGGCCGCAGCTGTAGTCAACAGGTCTTGGACAAGAATGGAGCTTTGGCTCTTCAGCATAGCTTCTGGTCTAAAGATGTCCCTTTCCTACATCAGTTAATGGGAAAGTTGGGAATGAGGCAACCTTGCTTAGAATCACAGAATGGTTTAGGTTGGAAGGGACCTCAAAGTTCAGCCAGTTCCAACCTCCCTGTGCCATAGGCAGGGACACCTCCCACTAGAACAGGTCGCTCAAGGACTCATCCAACCTGGCCTTGAACACCTTCAGAGATGGAGCAGCCACAACCTCCCTGGGCAACCTGTGCCAGTGTCTCACCACTCTCACCACAAACAACTTCCTAACATCCAGTTTCAATCTCCCTCTGCCACTTTAAACCCATTCCCCATTTAAATCTTGTCATTACAAGACCTTGTCAATAGTCTCTCCCCAGCCTTCCTGCAGCCCCCTTCAGATCCTGGAAGGCCACTCCAAGGTCTCCTGGCAGCCTTCTCTTCTCCAGGCTACACAGCCCCAACTCTCTCAGCCTGTGCTCAGAGCAGAGCTGCTGCATCCCTCTCAGCTACATCTTGGTGGCCTCCTCTGCACTGGCTCCAACACTTCCATATCCTTGTTGTGCTGGGGTCTGCAGAGCTGCAGACAGTGCTGCAGGTGGGGTGTGAGGAGAGCAGAGCCAAGGGGCACAATCCCCTCCCTTGCCCTGCTGCCCACAGCTGCTCTTGCTGCAGCCCAGCACACAGTTGCTGTCTGGGCTGCACTCACACTGCAGCCTCACCTTCAGCTTTGCAGCAGCCCAGGCCTCCAGGGCCTGTTCCTCAGGGCTGCTCTCCAGCTTATGTTGAGTGATTGTCCTCCTATATTCAGT
Source organism: Psilopogon haemacephalus (assembly GCA_013396835.1). Classification (NCBI taxonomy): domain Eukaryota; kingdom Metazoa; phylum Chordata; class Aves; order Piciformes; family Megalaimidae; genus Psilopogon; species Psilopogon haemacephalus. The sequence goes on along the minus strand of VWZI01020829.1, from coordinate 13,892 downwards.
ACAGGTTTGTCCCCTTGCTCCCAGGAGGACACTGAGGTGCTGGAGTATGTCCAAAGGGCAAGCCAAACCTGTTCTTTTCTCTTGCTTTATACTATCCTAGAGTGGTATTACTGGTGCTGGAGTGTGCCCAGGGAAGGGCAAGGAAGCTGGAGAAGGGTCCAGAAAGCAGGTTTGGTGAGGAGCAGCTTAGGGAGCTGGGGTTGTTCAATCTGGAGAAAAGGAGGATGAGAGGAGACTTCGTTGCTCTCTACAGCTCCCTGAAAGAAGCTTGGAGTGAGGTGAGATCAGCAATTGTGTGACCAAGGCTGTTGAGGGGGCTGGAGCACAGCCATGTGAGGGGAGCTGGGGGTGTGCAGCCTGCTGAAGGGGAGGCTCAGGGCAGACCTCATTGTTCCCTGAAAGGAGATTGCAGTGAGGTAGGATTTGGTCTCTTCTCTCTAGTAACAAGTGAGAGGATGAAAGAAAATAGCCTCAAGTTGCAGCAGGGGAGGTTTAGGTTGGATATTAGAAGACAGTGCCTCACTGGAAGCATTATCAGACACTGGAACAGGCTCCTTAGGGAGGTGGTTGAATCACTGCAGATGTTTAAAAGAAGCAGGGTGCTAAGGGATGATGTTTAGCACCAGACTTGGTAGGCTTAGGTGGAATTGATGATCTGAAAAGGTCTTTTCCATCCCAAACAATTCTGTGATGTTATGATTTCATCCAGCTGAGATATTTCACTGCTGGAAAAACCTGGACTCGAGTTTCCTGGCTGCAGAATCATCCCACTGCACTTTGTGGCAGATTTATTCCATCTTTGTGTGTGCTCTTTTCAGCTGTCTGCTCAGAAAAGGACCACATTGGATGGGGCCACCAGGGCTGGTGCTCTGCTCCAGCTGTGCTGAAGCTGCTGTGATGCCTCACTTCTGCACGAGCTCTCCATGTAGATGGGACTGGTCACTCTTGTAGGTATTGATTAGAATCACAGAATCATAGAGTCATAGAATCATAGAATCATAGTCATAGAATCATAGAGTCATAGAATCATAGAGTCAGAGTCATAGAATCATAGAGTCCTAGAATCATAGAATCATAGAGTCATAGAACCATAGAGTCATAGAATCATAGCATCATAGAGTCAGAGAATCACAGAATCATAGAGTCATAGAATCATAGAATCATAGTCATAGAATCATAGAGTCATAGAATCATAGAGTCATAGAGTCAGAGAATCATAGAATCATAGAGTCATAGAATCATAGAACCATAGAGTCATAGAATCATAGTATCATAGAGTCAGAGAATCATAGAATCATAGAGTCATAG
>VWZI01020827.1:11094-22607 GCA_013396835.1 Psilopogon haemacephalus | reverse complement strand
TGGCAGCTGAACATGAGCCAGCAGTGTGCCCAGGCTGGGGAAAGAGTAGCTGGAGAGCAGCCAGGCAGAGAGGGACCTAGGGGTGCTGGCTGGCAGCTGAACATGAGCCAGCAGTGTGCCCAGGCTGGGGACAGAGTAACTGGAGAGCAGCCAGACAGAGAGGGACCTGGGAGTGATGGCTGGCAGCTAACCATGAGCCAGCAGTGTGCCCAGGCTGGAGAAAGAGTGGTTGGAGAGTAGCCAGGCACAGAGGGACCTGGGGATGCTGGTAGATAGTAGCTGAACATGAGCCAGCAGTGTCCCCAGGCTGGGAACAGAGTGACTGGAGAGTAGCCATGCAGAGAGAGACATGGGGGTGATGGCTGGCAGCTGAACATGAGCCAGCAGTGTGCCCAGGGTGAGGACAGAGTGACTGGAGAGCAGCCAGGCAGAGAGGGACCTGGGGATGCTGGTTGGCAGCTTAACATGAGCCAGCAGTGTGCCCAGGCTGGAGACAGCATGGCTGGAGAGTAGCCAGGCACAGAGGGACCTGGGGGTGACGGTTGGCAGGCGACTGACCATGAGCCAGCAGTGTGCCCCAGGTTGGGTCAGAGTGGCTGAGAGCAGCCAGGCAGTGAGAGGGACCTAGAGGTGCTGGGAGATAGGAGCTTAAGAGGAGCCAGCAATGTGTCCAGCTGGGCAGCAGAGCCAATGGCATCCTGGGCTGGAGCAGGAGCAGTGTGGGCAGCAGGAGCAGGGAGGTTGTCCTGGCCCTGTGCTCAGCACTGCTCAGCACACACCTTGAGTGCTGTGTCCAGTTGTGGTGCCCTCAATTGCAGAGAGATGTTGAGGTGCTGGAAGGTGTTGAAAGAAGGGCAGCAAGGCTGGGGAGGGGCCTGGAGCACAGCCCCAAGAGGAGAGGCTGAGGGAGCTGGGGGTGTGCAGCCTGCAGAAGAGGAGGCTCAGGGCAGAGCTCATTGCTCTCTGCAGCTCCCTGAAGGCATATTTCAGCCAGGTGGGGTTGGGCTCTGCTGCCAGGCAGCCAGGGACAGAAGGAGGGGACAGAGGCTCAAGCTATGCCAGGGCAGGTTCAGCCTGGATGTTAGGAGGAAGTTGTTGGCAGAGAGAGTGATTGGCATTGGAATGGGCTGCCCGGGGAGGTGGTGGAGTCCCCATCCCTGGAGGTGTTCAAGAGGAGGCTGCATGAGGCACTTAGTGCCATAGGTTAGTGTTAAGGTTTAGGTTGGACTCGATGATCCTAGAGGTCTTTTCCAACCTGATTAATTCTGTGATTTTATGTGAAGTATGACATAGACACAACTGTGCATGAACAGCCACATCAAAAAAAGCATTTTTTTAATATAGTAATATAAACATAGGTGTGCATATGGACAGAGACACAAATGTGTGTCCAACCTAAACCATTCAATGATCTTTGAGGTCCCTTCCAACCTAAACCATTCCATGACCTTTGAGGTCCCTTCCAACCTAAACCATTTTATGATTCTATGATCTTTGAGGTCCCTTCCAACCTAAACCATTCTATGATTCTATGATCTTTGAGGTCCTTTCCAATCTAAACCATTCTATGATTCTGTGATCTTTGAGGTCCCTTCCAACCTAAACCATTCTATGATCTTTGAGGTCCCTTCCAACCTAAACCATTCTATGATTCTATGATCTTTGAGGTCCCTTCCAACCTAAACCATTCTATGATCTTTGAGGTCCCTTCCAACCTAAACCATTCTATGATTCTATGATCTTTGAGGTCCCTTCCAACCTAAACCATTCTATGATCTTTGAGGTCCCTTCCAACCTAAACCATTCTATGATTCTATGATCTTTGAGGTCCCTTCCAACCTAAACCATTCTATGATCTTTGAGGTCCCTTCCAACCTAAACCATTCTATGATTCTATGATCTTTGAGGTCCCTTCCAACCTAAACCATTCTATGATCTTTGAGGTCCCTTCCAACCTAAACCATTCTATGATTCTATGATCTTTGAGGTCCCTTCCAACCTAAACCATTCTATGATCTTTGAGGTCCCTTCCAACCTAAACCATTCTATGATTCTATGATCTTTGAGGTCCCTTCCAACCTAAACCATTCTATGATCTTTGAGGTCCCTTCCAACCTAAACCATTCTATGATTCTATGATCTTTGAGGTCCCTTCCAACCTAAACCATTCTATGATCTTTGAGGTCCCTTCCAACCTAAACCATTCTATGATTCTATGATCTTTGAGGTCCCTTCCAACCTAAACCATTCTATGATCTTTGAGGTCCCTTCCAACCTAAACCATTTTATGATTCTATGATCTTTGAGGTCCTTTCCTACCTAAACCATTCTATGATTCTGTGATCTTGCACTGACGATCCAGTGCCACAAATTCCAGTGATGTGGTATTTTCCCAGTACTTTTCAGGGAATACAACCAGTGAGCAATTGCTTTCCTAGTTCAGTATTCAGTAGTTCACCAAAAGATTTTACAGCATACCCAAGCCTACAAATAGAATTGCCTCAGGTCAGGACAGGCATTTATAGCAGATGTTTGTGACCTTGTTCTGCTTGACCCGGATTCTTATGCCAGTCTGTTCCTGCAGCAGAGAAGGGCCACGAAGATGATCAGAGGGCTGGAGCTCATCTCTTGTGAGGACAGGCTGAGGGAGTTGGGACCTGTTCAGCCTTGAGAAGAGAAGGCTCTGAGGAGACCTTATTGCTACCTTCCAGTATCTGAAGTGGGCTACAAGAAAGCTAGGGAGGAACTTTTTAGGGTGTCAGGTAGGACTGGGGGGAATGGATCCAAGCTAGAGGAAAGGAGATTTAGGTTAGACATTCAGAAGAAGTTTTTCACCATGAGGGTGGTGAGACACTGGAACAGGTTGCCCAAAGATGTGGGGGAAGCCTCATCCCTGGAAGTCTTTAAGGCCAGGCTGGATGAGGCTCTGGCCAGCCTGATCTAGGGTAGGGTGTTCCTGCCCACAGCAGGGGAGTTGGAACTGGATGATCCTTGTGGTCCCCTCCAACCCTAACTGATTCTATGATTCTATACAGGCTCCCAGGTGACCTTCTTGTATCTGAAGGGGGCCCTACAAAAAAAGCTGGGAAGGGACATTTTAGGCTTCTGAAGGGAGTTCTTACTTTGTAAGTGGGGGGGTGAAAACAGATTAAAGCAAAGATGTCAGAAATCAGTTGCTCTTCTTTGAATGTGCATTCTGCAGCTTGCCTGAATTTTTGTAAGCATCTCTAAGTCACCCAGCAGTTGTTTTGCCTTTCTCTGCATCCTCAGCATCCTTTTCAGTTTTATTCAGCTGTTCTGTTTTGTTTTGTTGTGCTTTTTTTTAAATGAAAACCATTGGTAGTTCAGCTGAACTGTAATGCACATTGACTTCACCCAACTACTCAAAAGTACCTATGGATTATTATTGATAATCAATCCACAGCTGTTTGCTTCTCTGCCACAGATAGAAATGTTGAAGGGAACTATTTTGTCTGCTTCAGTGCTGAAAGACAGAAAACTCTCCAGTCCTCGGGTCTTTTACAGGTATCTTGGTTGGATGATTGCATCCAAAGGGTTGTGGTCAGTGTCTTTGTGTCCAGCTGGAGATGGGTGACAAGTGGTGTCCCTCAAGGGTCTGCACTGGGACCAGTGCTGTTCAACATCTTCATCAATTATATAGACAGCAGGATTGAGAGCAGCCTCAGCAAGTTTTTGTATGATACCAAGCTGAGTGGTGTGGCTGATAAATCTGAAGGATGGGATGAGGCCATCCAGAGGCACCTGGGCAGGCTGCAGAGGCAGGCTGAGGAGAGTCTCCTGAGGTTCAATAAGGCAAAGTGCAAGGTCTTGCCCCTAGGTCAGCGCAGCCCTTGATATCAGTCCAGGCTGGGGGAGATGATGGAGAGCAGCCCTCCAGAAAAGGACTTGGGGGATACTGGTGGATGAGAAGCTGGACACAAGCCAGCAATGAGCACTTGCAGCCCAGAAGGCAAGTTGCATCCTGGGCTGCATTAAAAGAAGTGTGGTCAGAGGTGGAGAGAAGTGATTCTGCCACTGTGCTCTGATGGACCTCCCCTGGACTGCTATGTCCAGCTATGGGATTACCATCACAAAGAGGGACACAGACCTGCTAGAGGAGGTCCAGAGGAGGACCACAAAGATGACCAGAGGGCTGGAGCACCTCTGCTATGAGAACAGACTGAAAGAACTGTGGCTGTCCAGCCTGGAGAAGACAAGGCTCTGAGGAGACCTTGTAATTAGAGGGACCTTGTTTTAGGGGACCTATAGGAAGGCTGGGCAGGGACTGTTTAGAAGGGCTCACAGTGATAGGATGAGGGGCAATGGCTTTAAGCTGGAGCACGGTAGGTTTAGGCTGGACATCAGCAGGAAGTTCTGCACAACGAAATGAGAGTAATGAGATACTGGAACAGGCTGTCCAGGGATGTGATTAAGGCCCCATCCCTGGAGACATTCAAGATCAGATTGGATGTGGCTCTGGGCATCCTGCTCTAGTTGAAATTAACTCTGCTGACTGCAGGGGGGTTGGGCAAGATGCCCTCTTAGGCTGAAAGGGATTTCAACTCAATGCAACTTGGGACTCTGTGAAAGTGTTTATTGGGATTTGCCACTTGCATGGCAATTGTATGTTAGAGATTCGTTATTATTACTACCATCATTATTTTTTACAGCTCTTTGCTTTCCAGCCTTTTAGCAAAGTCTTTTTAGAGTAAACTGCAAACAGAAAAAGTTCACTCTGCTGCTTGAATATGTTGTAACGTGATGTAGTTCTGGTACAAATGGAGAAGGTTATTTTGGAGGAAGTTTTTTAAGAGTTTCTCTTAGCTTCCCACAGGCATTCTACCTGCAAAGTAGTTTGTTAAGAGTTTCCCTTAGCTCCCTACAGGCATTCTACCTGCAAAGTAGTTTGTTAAGAGTTTCCCTTAGCTTCCTACAGGCATTCTGCCTGCAAAGTAGTTTGTTAAGAGTTTCCCTTAGCTTCCTACAGGCATTCTGCCTGCAAAGTAGTTTGTTAGTTTCCCTTAGCTCCCTACAGGCATTCTGCCTGCAAAGTAGTTTGTTAGAGTTTCCCTTAGCTTCCCACAGGCATTCTGCCTGCAAAGTAATTTGTTAAGAGTTTCCCTTAGCTTCCTACAGGTATTCTGCCTGCAAAGTAGTTTGTTAAGAGTTTCTCTTAGCTTCCCACAGGCATTCTGCCTGCAAAGTAGTTTGTTAAGAGTTTCCCTTAGCTTCCTACAGGCATTCTACCTGCAAAGTAGTTTGTTAAGAGTTTCTCTTAGCTTCCTACAGGCATTCTACCTGCAAAGTAGTTTGTTAAGAGTTTCTCTTAGCTTCCTACAGGCATTCTACCTGCAAAGTAGTTTGTTAAGAGTTTCTCTTAGCTTCCTACAGGCATTCTACCTGCAAAGTAGTTTGTTAAGAGTTTCTCTTAGCTTCCTACAGGCATTCTACCTGCAAAGTAGTTTGTTAAGAGTTTCTCTTAGCTTCCTACAGGCATTCTACCTGCAAAGTAGTTTGTTAAGAGTTTCTCTTAGCTTCCTACAGGCATTCTACCTGCAAAGTAGTTTGTTAAGAGTTTCTCTTAGCTTCCTACAGGCATTCTACCTGCAAAGTAGTTTGTTAAGAGTTTCTCTTAGCTTCCTACAGGCATTCTACCTGCAAAGTAGTTTGTTAAGAGTTTCTCTTAGCTTCCTACAGGCATTCTACCTGCAAAGTAGTTTGTTAAGAGTTTCTCTTAGCTTCCTACAGGCATTCTACCTGCAAAGTAGTTTGTTAAGAGTTTCTCTTAGCTTCCTACAGGCATTCTACCTGCAAAGTAGTTTGTTAAGAGTTTCTCTTAGCTTCCTACAGGCATTCTACCTGCAAAGTAGTTTGTTAAGAGTTTCTCTTAGCTTCCTACAGGCATTCTACCTGCAAAGTAGTTTGTTAAGAGTTTCTCTTAGCTTCCTACAGGCATTCTACCTGCAAAGTAGTTTGTTAAGAGTTTCTCTTAGCTTCCTACAGGCATTCTACCTGCAAAGTAGTTTGTTAAGAGTTTCCCTTAGCTTCCTACAGGCATTCTGCCTGCAAAGTTTAACAGTTTCCCTTAGCTTCTTACAGGCATTCTGCCTGCAAAGTTTGTTAGATCGAGACTTAAATATCATTAACCATTATTTTGGAGAGATCTTTGGGAGAATACTTAAATTAATACTTAAATTAATATTTGCTGTCATTACTGTTTAAAGAGCCAGCAGGAGCACAACAGCCATGTACAAGGTTTGAAACCTTGGTGAGTTAAGTGATGCTGCAAATGCACTGTTCGAGCAGCTGCTGCCTCTCTTTAATGATGTCCACGGGTTTAGGTTGCTATAATTTTTGGGGAGAAAGTAGTCAGTTGCTATATGCAGTCCATTAATATAACATACTGGATAAACTGAAATGAAAGGTAGTGTCATATAGTGGTAAGGGGAATATGGAAGTGAAATGGAACCAGAAATGATGTCGCAGCTATGAGCAAACTCTGCGAATTCAGGAAAGGCAGAGCCACGTTTGCTAAGGAGGGCAGGTGTGCTTTAGAGAAAACATCTCGGGTTGAAGTGGAAGGGAGGGGAAGGATTCGTCTGTGAGTTCAGGGCTGATTTCCCCACCAGATGCTGGGTTCTGGTTCAGAAGCGATGGGCACACGCCGAAACAGGAGGCCCTCTCCAAACATCGGGAAAAGCTTCTCCCTAGGTAGGTGACCCTGCTTGAGCAGAGGCTCTGGACCGGAGAGTGCAGCCACCAGCCCGTGTGCTGTCTGGGTGCGTCCTGCCTGCCAGGAGTCCTGGCAGCGGCCAACCAGCCTCAGCTGCCCCGTGGGCGCTCTCCACGCCCCGGCAAAGCAGGGGGGCACAGCCCTCCCCTCACGACCCTCTCCCCGCTTTCAGTCTCCCTCCCGGCCGGCCCCGACGCTCCCCCTCCGCCTCCTGCTGCGCTGGGGCCACCCGCCCGGCCCAGCGGGAACCGGGCGGGGAGGAACGCAGTTTGCGGGCGGTGCCTGCGGGACGGGCCGGCCGCTCTCGGTCGCTGCCCTTCCCCGCTCCNCGCCGTCAGGAGCGGAGGCAGCGGGGCAGAAGCGGGAGCACGGGGGCAGAGCCAGGCGCAGCGGAGCACAGCGGGGCAGAGCCGGGCAGAGCGGAGCTCCGCGGCGCGCAGCCCGCCCAGCGCTGCCTGCCGCCCTCGGGTCCTCACGGCACGGAGCGGAGGGCTCCGCCGCCGCCCCGGCTCCGCTCCGCGCCGTTCCGCCGCCAAGACGCCGCGCTTCTTGTACCGCGCCAAAGGCGGGTGCCGCTCGGCCAAGATGGGCCGGCAGACGGCGGCTGGCGGCCGCACCATGCAGCGGTCGCAGAGCCGGAGCAGCCTCTCCGCTTCCTTCGAGGCGCTGGCGGTCTACTTCCCCTGCATGAACTCCCTGGAGGAGGAGGACGGAGGTGAGGGGCCGGGGACCGTGCCGGTGGCGGGGAGGGATGCGGCAGGTGTGCGCGGGGTGGGGCCCGCGGTCCCTCGGGGGGCTGCGAGTCGCTCCCGGCAGTGGCACCCACCCGCGACGGGACGGGAGTCGTGCGCCCCTGGCCCCGTCCCGGCGGGCGGCGGTGCTGAGCTGGAGAGAACGGGGGTTGTGCAGCCTGGGGAAGAGAAGGCTCTGGGCAGACTTTAGTGTGGCCTTTCAATACCTATGGGACCTAGAAGAATGGAATAGCATGGAATAGAATGGAATAGAATAGAATAGATTAGATTAGCATAGAATAGAATAGAATAGAATAGAATAGAATAGAATAGAATAGAATAGAATTAGAAGAAGGCAGGTTGTGAGAGACCTCCAAGCTCATCCAGTCTGACCTAGAATAGAATTAGAATAGAATTAGAATAGAATAGAATAGGTCATGTTGGAAGAGACCTCCAAGCTCATCCAGTCCGACCTAGAAGAATAGAATGAGAATAGAATAGAATAGGAATAGAATAGAATAGGAATAGTATAGAATAGGAATAGTATAGGAACAGAATAGAATAGGAATAGGAATAGAATAGAATAGGAATAGGAATAGAATAGGAATAGAACAGAATAGGAATACAACAGAATAGGATAGAATAAGCCAGGTTGGAAGAGACATCTAAGATCATCCAGTCCGACCTAGAAGAATAGAATAGAATAGAGTAGAATAAAATAGGTCAGGTTGGAAGAGACATCCAAGATCATCCAGTCCAACCTAGAAGAATAGAATAGAATAGAATAGAATAGAATAGAATAGAATAGAATAGAATAGAATAGAATAGAATAGAATAGAATAGAATAGAATAAATCCAGGTTGGAAGAGACATCCAAGCTCATCCAGCCCAACCTATCCCCCAGCCGTATCTAGTGGCACTCAGTGTCCCATCCAGGCTTTCCTTGAACACCTCCAGGGATGGGGACTCCACCACCTCCCTGGGCAGCCCATTCCAATGCCAATCACTCTCTCTGCCAGCAACTTCCTCTTGACCTCCAGCCTGAAACTCCCCTGGCACAACTGGAGGCTTTTTATTAGGGCTCGTTGTGACAGAACAATGGGCTGGGGTTTTCAAACTAAGAGAGGGGAAGTAGAGACCAAAGGTAAAGAAGAAATTTTTTCACAGTGAGGATGGTGAAGCACTTGGCCAGGTTTCGCAGAGAGGTGGTGGATGCCCCATGCATGGAAACAGTCGAGGGGAGGTTGAAAGGGGCTTGGAAAGATGAGGTTCGCTGAGCATTGTGTTGAGAGAGAAATCAGCGAGGCTTGCAAGCAGAGAGAGAGGCACGAATCTGAGAGGTGGTGGTTAGCAGCACCTTGGAAATGAAGTTGTTTTCAGAGCTTTAGTGATGCTGAAGAAAAATCGAGTGGTTGATCTTTAGTTCTGAGCTCATTTAGACAGGAAACAGGTCACACTTCTGCCGGGTGCTTGCTTGGAATTTGCTGGCTGCTAGGTAGGAACAGTTAAATGTTGGCCCAGTTTAACTTTTTTTCCTTAGGAGAAGTAGGGTAGGTAGAAGGCTAAAGCACACCTGCAGACCTTGCAGGTCCATTTCACAGTCAATTTCACAGGCTCAAAGGATGTCAGGGGTTGGAAGAGCATCCAGTGGCTGATTTAAATCTGTCCCGAGCATTGTCTGATGCCAATTCTCACTTTAGGAAGCAATGAATATAACAAAAAAAAAAAAAAAAAAAAAAAAAAAACCAAACAAACAAAAGTGCACTTTAACAACCTTAACAATTTAATAACGCACAGAATTTACTCTGAGTAATAAACTTCCTTAAAAAATAAGGACTGTGAATGATGTCAGGGATTGGAAGGGACCCAAAGAGATCGTCCAGTCCAACCCCCCTTGCCACAGCAGCCCCAGACAATCTGGGCACCCAGGAACACATCCAGACAGGGCCTTGAAAGTCTCCCAAGAAGGAAACTCCACAACCTCTCAATTTCTGCTGGTAAAAGTAAATGCAACCAGAGCAGTGCATGCCTAATTTCCGTATACTTGTTGCAGGAGCAGAACCTGACCAAATAAAGAAGGTCAATATAGTGGATTTGCTGTGTAACTGGCAAGGAAAGGGAAAAAAAACCCAAAACCAAAACCAAACCAAAACTAAAGGGATAAGCCCACCTGCAGCCTTCTGACTCCTCTCTGGGGGTGGTCTGACCTTCCCCCAGGTGAGATGATGGAGCAGATTCTCCTAGATGCACTGCTGAGACAGGAGAATAGTGCAGAGGTGATTGGGTCCAGTCAGCATTGGCTGCACCAAGGGCAGATCCTGCCTGACACACCTGGTGGCCTTCTATGAACAGATCACAACATGAAGAGCTGAGGGGCAGCAACTGATGGCATTGACCTGGAGCTGAGCAAAGCTTTTGACACTGTCCCACACCACATCCTGGTCTCCAAGATGGAGACACATGGGTGTGCTGGGTGCTGCACCAGATAGGTACAGAATTGGCTTGATGGCTACACCCAAAGAGTGGCTGCCAATGGCTCCATGGCCCAGGGGAATCCCTTAAGGATCAATCCTGGGCCCAGTCTTGTTCAACATCTTTGTGGGTGCCATTGGCAGAGGCACTGAGTGCAGCCTCAGCAAGTTTGCTGAGCATCCCAAGCTGTGTGGTGCAGCAGCCAGGCTGGAGGGCAGGGATGGCATCCAGAGGGAGCTGGGCAGGCTGCAGAGGTGGGCACAAGCCAAGCTCAGGAGGTTCAACAAGGCCAAGGGCAAGGTCCTGCAGCTGGGTGGAGGCAATGCCAAGCACCAATCCAGGCTGGGCAGTGCCTGGCTGGAGAGCAGCCCTGAGGAGAGGGACTTGGGGGTGCTGGTGGAGGAGAAGCTGAAGCTGAGGCAGCAGTGTGCACTTGCAGGGCAGAAAGGCAAGCAGAGGCTGGGCTGCAGCAGGAGCAGTGTGGGCAGCAGGGCCAGGGAGGGGATTCTGCCCCTCTGCTGTGCTCTGCTGAGAGCCCACCTGGAGTAGTGCATCCAGTGCTGGAGCCCCTGGGACAAGAGGGATGTGGAGATGCTGGAGGTGTGCAGAGAAGGGCCCCGAGGATGCTGAGAGGGCTGCAGCAGCTCTGCTGTGAGCACAGCCTGAAAGAGTTGGGGCTGTGCAGGCTGCAGAAGAGGAGGCTCCCAGATGACCTTTTTGTGGCCTTCCAGGGTCTGAAGGGAGCTGCAGAAAAGCTGCGGAGGGGCTTTTGAGGCTCTCAGGGAGTGACAGGACTGGGGGAGTGGAGCAAAGCTGGAGGTGGGAAGGTTCAGCCTGGATGTGAGGAAGAAATTCAGCACTATGAGAGTGGTGAGAGGCTGGAATGGGTTGCCCCTGCAGGGAGGTGTTTGGGGCCAGATCCCTGGAGGTGTTTGGGGCCAGGCTGGCAGAGGCTGTGGGCAGCCTGCTCTAGGGTAGGGTGTCCCTGGGCATGGCAGGGGGGTTGGAACTGGCTGATCCTTGTGCTCCCTTCCAACCCTGTCTGATTCTAGGATTCTATGACTCTATGACACAACCTCCACACAGCCACTCAGGCCCTTCCAGCATTTCTGAAGAAGTCTCTGTTTCTGTTACTGAAAGGAGCTTTGGTTTTCTAAGCCTGGCCAGAGGATGCACCTGCCAGAAGCTTCAAATGAGGCTGGAGGTGAGGAGGAAGTTCCTGAGCATGAGAGTGGTGAGAGGCTGGAATGGGTTGCCCCTGCAGGGAGGGGTTTGGGGTCAGATCCCTGGAGGTGTTTGGGGCCAGGCTGGCAGAGGCTGTGGGCAGCCTGCTCTAGGGTAGGGTGTCCCTGGGCATGGCAGGGGGGTTGGAACTGGCTGATCCTTGTGGTCCCTTCCAACCCTGACTGATTCTGTGATTCTAGGAAGATCGATGTAATGGATTTTCTGTGTAACTGTGGCAAGGAAAAACAAACAAACAGCAACAACAACCCCCAAGAAAACTGCCAAAAACCAAAACCCAAACACAAAACCTGAAAAACACCAAAACCCCCAAACCCCAAAACTATTAAAAAAAA
>VWZI01020826.1:6534-18820 GCA_013396835.1 Psilopogon haemacephalus | reverse complement strand
GGATTAATTTCTGGGGTGCTCCGTCATTCTATGCCGGGACAGTGTGTTTTCCCCCATCATGTCCCGCAGTATTTTTGTAGGCGTGGTTGGGATATATTTGTATGTAACCTCTCTGTTTCCTGAGTTCTGATTGTTAAAGTGTTGCACCTGGCATTTGAGCAACACGTGCGTTTGTTTCTGCTGACCGGAACCCAAAAGAACCTCGGGGGGGACACTAGGACCCCCTCGTTCCACTGGATATCGAGCCTAATTAAGCCTTATCCCGTTACAGTTGTGAATTAGTTATGGAGACTAGATTAGTTCTAATTTCCAGCCTTTCCACAAAGTACAGTTGTACTCATGATTTCCATTTAAGTTTATACATAGAATGTGAAAATAAGTATATAATGCATTCAGTTCCTTCTATTTTTTATACACTATAAACATGAAAACAAACCAAATCAAACAAACAAGAAAATAAAAGGACCTCCAACTTTGTTGTTGGTGGAGATGTGCTCTTCAGAGGGGCATATTTCCTTCATTTCTTCACCATCCACTCTCTTCCCTTGAAATTTTGCTCTCTCCCTTCAATACTCTTCCCATTTCTTCAAAAACCTCTTATAATCACAGAAATCACAGAAACATTGTTTGGAAAAGTCTCTCAGGATCACCAAGTCCAACCTAGAACCCTACTCTACAAGGTTCACCCTAAACCATAACTGCAAGCACCACATCCAAATGACCTTTAAACACATCCAGAGTTCGTGACTCAACCACCTTCCTGAGCAGCCCATTCCAATGCCTGAACACTCCTTCCATGACAAAATTTTCCCTAATGTCCAGTTTAAACCTACCCAGTTGCAGCTTGAGGCCATTCCCTCTTGTCCTACTACTAATTACCTGTGAGAAGAGACCAGCACTGACCTCTCCATAATGTCCTTTCAGGTAGTTGTGAAGAGCAATGAGGTCTCCCCTCAGCCTCCTCTTTTTCACACTAAGCAGCCCCAGCTCCTTCAGTCACTCTTAATAAGATTTATTTCTCAGGCCCTTCCCCAGCTTTGTTGCCCTCCTCTGCACTTGCTCCGGTACCTTGATACCTCTTTTGTATTGAGGCACTCAAAACTCAGCACAATACTCAAAGTGTGTACTCCCCCTGAGAACAACGGGACAATCACCTCCCTACCACTGCTGGACACAGCATTTCTAATCCAAACCAGGATGGCATCGGCTTTCTTGGTCACCTGGGCACACTGCCTGATCACATTCAGCTGCTTGTCAATTACAACCCCCAAATGATTTGACTATTTAATTGGGATGTCACTAAATACCAAATGTCCTACTTGCTACAACCAAGTCCTCTGCTTCTTATACATTTAGTATCACTTGGGTGTTCTGTGCTCAAGTGTCACACTAAATATTCATGTTGAATTTTTAACTGTTATTTAGCATGTAGCTTGCAACCAAAGTCCCTTTTCCCTGCCAGTTTTCTTGTTTCCAGAAAAAAAAAATACACTAGGCAGTAAGAAAATATTTTCTATTAGCACAGCTCACTAAATGATCCAATTATTCTGTGTAACTGCTTCATCATTCTCATTTACCAAGCCATTTATTTCTGTCATCCATAATATTTATCATAAAAATGGCATAATTATCTGCAGTTCAACAATGAAAATAGTCAGAGAGGTCCTTTGCTGGTCTTGGCAAAGAACCATGTTTCCCCACAGACACCTACTTCTGTGATCTCTTCTTAGTCACTTCTTAACACATTTAATATAGGATAAAGTACCAGAGTGGGTTCAGCTTTATAAATTGAGGAAATGGCATGTTATTTAAATTTATGAAACATTTTAAAATCTTTAAATATCAGATTTACACACACACACCCCCAAGTCCACGGTGTTCATTAAAATGCCTTCTTTGCAACATCAAGTGCCGTTACTATCTCTAATATTCTCAGATTCCCATTTCCCATTGGGTTGGAAAGGACGCTCAAAGGTGATTTTGTCCAACCACCCCTGCATTCATCAGGGACACCTCCAACTAGATCAGGCTGCCCAAGGACACAGCAAGTCTGAACTTGCATGTCTCCATCAATGGAGCCTCCACCACATTCCTGGACAGCCTGCTACAGTATTTTACCACTCTAATTGTAAAGAACTTCCTCCTGATGTCCAACATAAACCTACCCTGCTCCAGTTTCCAATCTCTGCTCCTTTTTGTATCACTACAAGCCCTTCTAAACAGTCTTCCTGTAGAACCCCTTCAGATATTGAAATGTAGCTCTAAGATCTCACCAGAGCCTTCTCTTCTCTGGGCTGAACATCACAAATTCTCTCAGCCTGTCTTCACAGGAGAGGTGCTCCAGCCTTCTGATCATCTTTGTGGCCCTCCTGTGGACCTGTTCCAGCAGGTCCTTGCCTCTCTTGTGTTGGGGGCCTCAGAGCTGGACACAGTACTCTAGCTGAGGTCTCACCAGAGCAGAGTAGAGCAGTAGAATCACCTCTCCCGATCCTGCTGGCCACATTGCTTTTGATGCAGACCAGGATGACATTGGCCTTCTGGGATGCAAGTGCTGGTTAGATCACATTCAGTCTCATTCACCAGCACCCCCAAGTCCTTTTCTGCAGGGCCGTTCTCAATGTCGTAATCTCTTTGCATGTACTGATATTGAGGATTGCTCTGACCTAGATGCAGGACCTTACTGAACCTCATGAGATTCTCCTCAGCCCACCTCTCCAGTCCATCCAGGTCCCTGTGGATTGTACCCCATCCTTCAGCTAATATTAGCCTATAAAGAGTAGTCTTCCAAAGAACTTATAAACCAAATACTGCTGACACTGTATCACCATAATTCTGGTAGCATTTGATTTTGCTGTCTCTAACAACACTTAAACCAGGTGTCTCAAAATAGCTCTGGTACGAGGAGCAGACCAAGAGTCTGTAATATGTGCACCTTAGAGAAAACCATCCATTTAATTCTTAAATTTTAGTCATAGTTTAAACTATTAAAAATACCATGTTAATAATTTATTGTCTCATGTTCCAGAAATGTTCTCCTTCTGTGGTAGTTTAGCAGTTACCTGTCCCCCCACCCTTGATATAACCCAGGCTAGGACTCAGAATGGCTGGAAGTTGATAAATGAATCTTTGCATTTACAGCAATGCTCAATATACAAGCAGATATTTACAATGTATAACAGATATTTACAGATATATACAGTAAAAAGGTAATACAGAAACACCACACCCCTCCCAGAGATCAAAATCCCTAAGAGGGGTTTTCTAACCACCCCTACCACCTTTCCTCCCTTCCCCAGTATCATCCCACCATCTGTTGATGCAGCAGATGGACAAAGGTGGCCACACAATTCTGTACAGAGATAATTTTTTAGCATTCTTTTGTATGGAGAGTGCAAGCTCTAAGAACCCTAAGCCAAATTAATATACATAGAGAACACTCAGAATACCACAGTCTTGTCTAGGAAGACACAAAAAAATAGATATAAAGGTTACAGCATCGTTCCCAGGCATAAACCTCAGAAAGGCAACATCATCCAGTATGTAATCTCTGTGATATGATTCAGGCCACAACAGGGCTATTTCACACATGGAGTTGATGTTACCCTAGTGCAAATCCAGAGAAAACAGTCCTGCTGCCTCTGCAGACAGTTCCCCTATCCTTCACATCTCTGTATTGGCACTGATCACATTCCAGGTACCATATATGTAACTCCAACACTATAGCTCATGAAAAAACACAGGGAATAGTGTGCAGAATGGAGCACAGGTTAACCCCCCCTTTGGATCTTCCCCACTAAACCTGTCTCTGAATCCTGCAGTCTTTGAAATTACTTTGTTAAATTCTCAGTTATTTTGTGGCGTAACAGGAAGATATATGCTGCCATTTCTATCCCTCATTCCTAGCCTGGAAAGACCTTTTAAAGATAAAATTTACTTAGAGCATTCATACATATATATACACACACATACATATGGCAATAATTTGATTTTTTTTTTAACTTAACTTGCAACATGTGAACCCGTGTAATAACTCTGCCAATGACAGCAGAATTTGACTCTGCAAGCAGCACAGTTTTTTCGGCAATTCACTTTGAATGTGGAGAAATTCTGACACCTTATGGCCGTTCCAGTATACGACTGTGGTGGTTCAGCAGTTAGCTGCCCCCCCACACTTTGAAATAACCCAGGCTAGGACTCAGTTGGCTGGAAGTTATTGAATAAAGCTTTATATTTACAGCTTTGCACAATATAGAAGCAGATTTTTATAATGTATAACAGATATTTATAGATATATACAGTAAAAAAGGTAATACAGAAACATCACACCCCTCCCAGAGATCAAAATCCCTAAGAGGGGTTTCTAACCACCCCTAGCACCTTCCCCCTTTCCCCAATCTTATCTCACCATCTGTTCATGCAGCAGATAGGCGAAGGTAGATCGGCCAGGGGCATTAGCAGCAGGAAAGAAGTTAGTGAAATTATTCAGATTCAGCTACGAGAGTCAGGGAGAAAGAGCCATGCAACAGCCACAGCCTAAAGCAGTCTGAAGCCATCTGACCATCGGACTTATCTATGTTTGGGTTACAACTCTTACACATTTTTTTTTCTTTCTTAGTAAAGCTATGAGTGAAGTAGCACCATCAGTGTTTTCATTTCTCAGCCTACAGCCTCATTTCTTATCCAAATCCCCCAATTAGTTTAAACCAGCACAATGACCTACAGTAAGTGCTGAATAAGTGTGGCCCAAGCATTATCAGAAGCAAAATAAGCAGCTTAAATGCTATTTAGACTTGTGTATTTTAAGTTAGCTCACACATAGTCATCTGGTGCTCAAACAAAATAATCCATGTCCTTCCACTGAAGACTGAAGTCTTATGATCCTTTCTGTCTCCCTTCTTGACTCCCCACCTGTAACTGACTTTATTTACCATTTCTGATATAATAGATTTACTCACAGCAATGACAAAGAGTGCTTTGCAACAATTAGCATGTCTCACTACAGCCATTCCAAATCAAGTCACATCTCTGCACAAGGTGTAAGCAGTATCTCTCACTAATACTTTAAATAATCACTGAGCAGACTGCTTATTCTGAAGTCAATTGCTAGCTCATAACCAAGGGATATCAGCTAGGACCAGTTTTTCACCAGAGAAATAAAACAGTGCTTCACCCTATATTCCCAATTTCAGCATCTTTTTCTTTTCAGCTGTTGCTTGATCTCACAGTACTCACCATGCAATATTCTTGAGCAAAACTGCCAAAATCCCTCTGAAAACTTCTGAGGCTTTTCCTTCCCCTCTCAATCAGTTGCACAATCACCTGAGGAAAGGGAAAGAATTAGAACAAAGGGCTAGTGTGACAAATGATCCATCATCAAAACAATCAGCTAGCTACACGGGTCCTCCCAGGAGAGCTGGTATACACTCAGGCTTGCTTTCAAAAAAGTTTAATTATATTTTGTCACGGGACTGGGTTAATCAAACACAGTATCCCGTGGGAGGAGGGGGGGAACGGTACCCTCCTCACCGGTTCTTTGGGTTTCGGTCGGCAGAAAAAACACGAATACGGCTTAAACGTCAGGTATAAACGTTTAACAACCAGGACAGGGGAAAACAGGGAGCTTATACGCAAGACAAATCCCGATCGCGCCTATGAACGTCCGCGGGAGCGCGAGGCAAATGGGGGAAAACGCTTCTGTTCGAACCGAGGAGAAAACCGCGGAAGGAGGGAGATAGATTTAAGGAAGATAGGAGAGGGATTAGAAAGGGGAGAGAAGGGTCAGCCTTGCCGCTTAGGAGAGCTGCCTGCTGCCTGCTGCCGCGCACGTGGCTGGGGCTTCTCCCAGTTGCTGCGTGGGTGGCGGTGAACGAGGAGAGCGGGAAGAAGAAGAAAAAAAGGGCTGCTGACCCGTTTAAGTACCCTGCAGGGCGAACGAAGCTGTCCATCAGGCGTCCAACATTTCCCGGCCGGCCAATTGATTCGAGGTTCGACGTATATGGGCATCTCGAGGTTCCCACCCTGAGTCCCAAGGCCACCTGGGATGCCCCACCCTTCACCCCCTACCAAACCCTTTAACAGTAGAGGGAGGAGAGAGCCCAGGAATTGGATTAATTTCTGGGGTGCTCCGTCATTCTATGCCGGGACATATTTATATATAAATAAATAGAAAGTAGTGCATTTCACCTAACAGTGCATGAATACAGTCTTTTTCATGGTAAAGGCCAATTTATTAACCTCACAGCTTTCCAAAACACCACATTGTCCTTATTCCATGTGGACAAAGGACTCAAAGCAGATTGCTTGTAAAGACAACTACCTGATCTGTGGATCATAAAGAAGTAAGCAGTGAGAAAAGACATTCTAAAGGAAAAGTTAATATCTAGGGGAAAAAAATCAAATGCTTGTTTAATATCACAAGTGTTGTGGTATGCCTGAGTAGGCCAAAATAGGCCTGAACATGTACTGTCTTGCCCAGACATGTTCTTCTGCTCTTCCTCTCTCTGCTTCAGGAAGAAACAACTGTGGGAAACAGAACAAAGAGCGTGGAGCCTTTAAGTCTAAAGACCTTGGCTTGCCCAGACTTGTTTTACTCCTGTTTATATCTTGTGGTAAACAAGGTACATACACTTGGCTTCTGCCTGCCTCATGCAAGGCCTATGTTTTTCCAGAATTTGGGTAAAGCAAGCCCATGGCTTCACCTAATATGGTCAAGCTTGGCTAACTGACATTCTGATTGGCTATTCTGTGTCCAAGGGCCCATTAGTCTCAGGCTGTATTGATAAAAGAGATTAGCAGGTAACACAACATGTTCTGCACTTGTATTCATGCTTGCTTTCTGCTGCTACCTGCTGCCACTGCTCTCTGCTTCTGGCAGTGATCCTGCCATGCTTTACAGCATTAAGCTTTGCTAAGCTACAAGGTAGCTCTGCTGAACTGCCCACCTCAAGTTTACCAGGAATAGGCACCAAATACCTTCACGCAATAGGCCTGCATAGCCAGCGTTAACACCTCTCAGTCTTCTGCTAATACTGCACATCTGCAAGACATCCTGCCTACACCTGCCATGACGAGGAGCCCTGGAAGGAACATGCAGATCATCCAGAGGAATCAGAATGAGGTCAGAGACCATTTGCCTCCTTCCCCAGCATCCTGTGAAGCCTGGGAAGAATCAGAAGCCTCAGCGGCTCACAAGATACCGACAGAGCTCCCTGAAAGTGTTTGGGTACTGTCTGAAGCTGTAGCTAGCCCTGCAAGTCAGGAAATAATTTTGTGAGTAAATATTTGAAGCCCCTTATAATTCACCAACTGCCTTCTGCCATAAGCAGAAAGGAGCTCCTTCAGTCCATATAGTGGAGAAATGGTATAATTAAGCGTGAGTGGTATACTGACCGCAAGAACCTTTTCTTCCAGTTGAATTGAGTTTACATGTTATATTTTTGCTAGTTATTTCTTAAATGTTCTAGATCTCAGGTTAAGATCTGTATAACATTTCCATGACTGTATGAGGAACCAATTATTATTAAAAATTAGTGGTTGGGGTGGTGAAAATTCTGAATATCAAAATTATTAAACTTTTTTTTTTTTTTAAATAGCATCTCACATTAACAATGTATAGTTAAGCAGGTATTCTGGGTAGTAGACTAAGCTAAAAGGCACAAGCTGATGATACAGGTAAGGAGGCATCCCAACAAACAGCCCAGGTGAAAAAAAATACTGTCACTCAGATTTAAAGGCAAGGGCAATACTATGACAATGTTTAATTGGAAGACAACATGGATTTAATAGAGCCCATATTGAGAAACTAACAACACAAAGCAAACACCTGGAGATGCCAACCTTTGCTTGCAAAACTCTGCAAATGAAGTATGTAAGGCTAGGTGCTAAGGAATAAAGTTAGCAATGAGCTCATAATCAGCATAAATTATCCTAAATGTGGGCTACTGACAGTGGAATAATTTCTGCCACATGCCTTCCCTCCATGCCTCCCTAACTCCAGCAATTTTGTGGTTAAAGCACGCTGTTTCTAGACATAATTTTATTATTCATGTAAAAATAAACGTTCTTTCCAACAGCATTTTGCTTAATAATGCAATTAATATTGATATTATGAGATTACATCTTCCTAAAGTGAATCCTGATTAACTAAGGAAAAACTACTTCCTGCAGTCATCTAGGTTCAGATATAAGCATTTTTAAGGCAGAGACCTTTTTTGTCCAGAAGAGCAGAAAAAAAAGGCAGATTTGAGGTTATAAGCTACAGGAAAGGTCCTAGCCTCAAATTTCTTTTTCTAAAGTGTGAGGTTCCTGGAGACAGAAGGATGCACAGAGTTCAAGGCTATATGTATGTCAGAAGTCATCACAAGGTTTTCAATAGGAAAATTCAGTTAAATAAAAACCAGATTTCATTCAATGTCAAGAAGGTACATTAAATATAACATCTTTTTTGGAAGAAAAAGTACTTATTTAAGCATGCTTTGAGCTAATGCATTTACAGAGTTCACATTTTGAGTTAATGAACAGAATGAGTTTATTACAGACTTAATACTAAATATATTTATATATGCTGCACCTTAATTATTGATTGCTAGGGACTTTAAATGTTTCAGAAATTAAGTCAAATAAGAAATGCTATTATTATATTGCATCCTAGCCTGGAAGGTACTCTTGACTAAAGTTGAGCCTGCCTGTATCCAGCACCATCTTTTTACAGGACTTCACTTCAATAGAAAGAATACTTTTATTTCTACCCACACGAAAGCTAAAANAAAAAAGAGAGAAAAAATGTCATTGAAATACTCAAAATGTCATTTATGAAGTGCAAAATACCATGAAAGCAATTTATTTCTGTAACACTCTTTTTGATAGATGCACTCTTTGGTTACCTGCTATTGCAGTAAAAATAATATTGGTCTAGCAAGAAGAAAGGAGGGTATTCTAATGTGCATGGCTCATTATAACGATCCAACATTTTGTCATAATGTAGAAACATAATGTTATTTTAAGTCTCAACTCCAATCCCTAAGAATTTTGATGTGGGAAAAATTAAAAAGGCTATGTTCTCATCAAGCAGTATGATTTAAGAACAGGCCTGCAATCAAACGGTCACCATAAGAAATATGTCAGCTACTGCTCAGGTCTGTATTTCAGTCTTTTCCCTCACTCTCTCACGTAAATTAATGTCACTTATCAGATGTGTAATTCTGCACAAAAGGTCTTATACTCATGTAACAAACAAATATTAGCACAGGTTAAAATTATTTGCCTTGGAAACTTGCTAACTTTTGTGTTGTTTTTAAACTCCTAATTGCACAGTGCAATAACTGAATGCTTTTTGCCCCCACAGCAACCCGTGGAGGGGCATTCTCTGAGGAGACTTTCTCACATACTGCTATCACAGCATTTCTCTCCAGTCTCAGCAATGTCACCTTCACCAAAACTTCAGTCTTGATATCAAGCAATCCCATGGCAGCAGGCAGACCCTGGAGAAGACAAAGTCTCCCTCTTCCTGGTCTTGTCTGAAATCAAATGCAAATGAACAAGAATAAATGCAAATGAACAAGAATGGCAGGCTGTTACAGGTTGAGCATCTAGAGGGCTGAGAGGTGGTCTGGAACCTGAACCCTGATGAAGAGCAACACCCTCACTGCTACAGCTTTGCCACATGGCCAGCCAACTATATTGTTACAAATTATAAAAAATTAGTAATTGATACAAATTTTTATATCCACTTGGCCGCTAGGGGACTCGAGAGGTTCCTTTCTGCTGCTAAGGCAGAAGGCACAATAGAATCTAGTTACAGAATTTCTTACAAAGAGACAAAATAGTATCAGACAGTAATCAAACACTTGAAGGGAGTTCTGTTGTTGCAGGCAAAGTAGAGTATAATGTGGCAGGGCAGAGCAGCCAAAGGCAAAAGCGAAAGCAAAAGCAGGCATGTGGCAAAAGCCTCTTTATTGTGTGCCCAAATGTAATGGCCCCTTTGTTCACAGAGATTCACGAATCAGAATAGCACTTTGCCAAACCTGACTGTATTAGGAGAAGTCATGAGCTTGCTTTCCTTTATTTGGGAGGAACAAGTCTGAGCAAGCCTTGGACCCTCAAAAAGCAGGTGTCTCCAAGCCTTTTGTCTTCTGCCTGCACTCTGATTTTCCTCCAAACCAAAAAAAATCTATTTCAGGATCACAATATGTTAGGGGTTGGAAGGGACTCAAGGAGATCATTGAGTTCAACCTCCATGCCAGAGCAGGACCATACAATCTAGCACCAATCACAGAGGAACACATCGAGACAGGCCTTGAAAGTCTCCAGTGAAGAAGACTGCACAACCTCTCTGGGGATTCTGTGACCCTTATAAGCACAGGAATGCATTCAGGTGAGTTTTGAAAGTCTCCAGAGAAGAGACTCCACAACCTCTCTGGGCAGCCTACTCAGGGCTCCGTTACCCTCACTGTAAAGAAGTTTCTCCTCATGTTGAAGTGAAACCTTCTATGTTCCAGTTTATAGCTGTTGCTCCTTGTCTTATTGCTTCTGGCAACTGAAAAGAGATTGGTCCCATCCACTCGACATCCACCCCTCAGATATTTGTACAGACTGATCAGATCTCCTCTTAGTCTTCTCCAAACAGCCCCAGGTTTCTCAGTCTTTCTTGGTAGAGGAGATGCTTAAGTCCCCCAGTTGGTTGGATGATCACATACAAAAGACAGTGGTCAATAGCTCAATGTCCAGGTGGAGACAGGTGACAAGCAGTGTCCCTTAAGACTCTGTATGTGAGCCAGCTCTGTTCAGTATCTTCATCAGTGATACAGACAGTGAGGTTGAGTGCACTGTCAGCAAGTTTGCAGGTAATACCGAGCTGAGTGGTGTGGTTGATAAGACTGAAAGATGGAATGTCATCCAGAAGGACCTGGACAGGCAGGAGACGTGGACTGAGGAGAATTTAATGAGGTTCAATACGCCAAAGTACAAGGTCCTGCACCTAGGTCAGGGCAATCCTAGATATCAATCCAGGGTGAGGGACGATGAGACTGAGAGCAGTCCTGCAAAAAAGGACTTCAGGGCAGTGGTGGACAACAAACTGGACATGAGCCAACAATCACTTGCAGCCCAGAAGGCAAATTGCCCCCTGGGCTGCATCAAAACCAGTGTGGTCAGCAGGTCAAGAGAGGTGATTCTGCCACTCTGCTCTGGTGAGATGTCATTGTGTCCAGCTCTGAGGCCTCCAATACAAGAGAGACAATGACCTACTGGAACAGATCCAGAGGAGGGCCACAAAGATGAGCAGAAGGCTAGAGCACCTCTCCTGTGAAGGTAGTCTGAAAGAATTTGGGCTGTTCAGCCCAGAGAAGGCTATAGAAGAGAAAGAATACCTCATAGCTACATTTTGATATCTGAAGGAGACTTAAAGGAACGGCAGGGTTGGATTGTTTGGAAGGGCTTGTAGTGATATGACAAGGGGCAATGGTTTAAAGCTGGAGCAGGGCAGATATAGGTTGGACATAAAGAGGAAGTTCTTTACTGGAACTGTGGTTGAGTCCCCATCCCTGGAAACATTCGAGATCAAACTTGATGTGGTCCTGGGCAGGCTGATGTAGTCTGATGACTACAGAGGGGTGGGACATAACAACATTAGAAGGTCCCTTCCAAGCAAATGCAATTTTAACAGGTTCATAGTGAGTGCATCCTAGCCTAGATGGGATCTAGCTACATTTTTAGTTCTATGGAAAGAACCAAGCAATATATTACACTTTGACTATTTTATTATTTTTTTCAATTGTAGAAGACAGATGCATGATGTAATGAAACAGAAACATCAGTAAAGCACAGTGGGCTCTGGAACTACCCAGAAGTACCTTAATTGCTTGTGAATTTAATTAATAAAGTATTAATGCTGATAAAAATAAATTCCTTATTTTTTAAAGTATAGCAAAGTGGGGAACAAAATCAGGAAGCTGAAGTTATGTTAAGCCTGTTATTTTTCTTGAAATTAGATTTTTAAAATATTTTAGCTACTCCTGAGCTGTATTTAATCATAATTCTACCATCAGCGTCCTCTAAATCTAATGCTACAACCAAGTTGCATGAAGTTGTAGAAACCAGAAATAAAACACAGTCCTTCTGGCATAGATGGCTAGATCTTTAATTCTATTTGATAGACATAAAATCTGAACACACCATACTTAATACTGAAAATGCCAGTTATCATTGCTTCATAAAACATATTTTTTAGATACATTTACCTTTTTTTTCTCTCCTCTATATATATATTACATATCAATTTCATTCAAAT
>VWZI01020825.1:181136-214637 GCA_013396835.1 Psilopogon haemacephalus | reverse complement strand
TACTTCAGTTTGGAGATGAAAATTCTTGAAATAGTCTGTGCAAGCGTTTGGCTTTCACATGGCTTCCCTGTGACAAATTGGTACCTTATGTAAATAAGGATGCACCAACCAAATAACATCAATTAGCCATGTGAATAATAACAGACTATTTAAGATCTAGGCTACTGTTGACAAATCAATGGTCAAGCATATTTAATTTTCAAACTAGCAGAGGATGTGGATCATTCTGATAATCAATTTACAATGTATTTAATATTCTGTGATCAATCCTTTCCCACTCCTATTTAGTACAAATTTGATGTCTTAAAAACTATTAGACATGGAATATATATTTTTTTTTACCAAAAGGCTAAATGATTAAGTGGTCTGAATCTTATTTTTAAAGAACCGAAGAAGAAAAAGTGTGGTATCTATCTTTTCCAGCTCTTTTGGAAACACTTTATTTGGTGACCTGTAGCAAAGATTTAAATTTAGTTGTCTTTCCCAGTTTTATTTTGCTCATTTGGTGTGAAAAACGTTTGAAGAAAAATCCAATTGAGACCAGGGCTGACATGGAGTGGGAATGAAGAAATGCAAGCTGATCTAAGAAGTATCACCCATCTCTACAAGCACAGGCATGACCAGGAGTTCACAGAATGTTAGGGGCTGGAAGGGACTTCAAAAGATCATCCTGTCCAACACCCCTGCCAGAGCCGGACCACCTTTTTTTGTTTTTGTGGGTTTTAAAATTTTGTTTTAATCCCATTTCTCCCTGATTTCCCTCCTATCCTCTTCATCTCCTCTTTCTCCCCATATTTCTCCTTTTCATCTCCTTCCTTTTCCCCCATCTTTCCCTTTTAATTTCCCTCCTTTTCCTCTCCATCTCCCTCTTTTCAGCACCACCTCCACTTTCCTACCCCACACTGCATTTTTCCCATTTTCACCCCTCACCCAGAGCACCTGGGTTCTGTTGGAGTCTCCTCCCATCCCAGGTGTGACCACTTTGCCTTCCCTGCCACTCCCCTTTTTAATGGGCCCCAGGAAAGATAAAAGCCTTAAGATGTGCCCAACTGAGCAGAGGGATTTCTCCTGTGCTGTCACTGGTGAGTCTCTATGGTGCATGCTGGGTGAATGGGATAAAGACCAGGGGGGCTTGTGGCCCCTTGGTTAGGCAGGACAGATAGTTGATGGTAACTCTAGCATCATCCATGGAAATTGGCTGAGGTCCTCTATGTTTATCTGCTTCTTTCTGCTCACTTGTGATGAGCTGAAGTACTTGGTGGAACTGGAAGCTCATGGATGAGTAGTATTGTGTTGCCATAGAATTGCTTTGGAAAAGCTCTCCAAGATCATCAAGTCCAACCTTCACTCAATACCACTATGGCCATTAAACCATGTCCCAAAGTGCCATGGCCACACATTGCTTGAACACCTCCAGGGATGGCAAGGTTAATCACAAAAATCTCTGAGTCTTTTGATGAATGACAGATAATCAGGCAAATTCTGTGCTAAAGTAATTTAATATAATATCTGTGAGAGTGATGCCTAGAAATATTTTCATCTGGGGGAACAGCATGAAAACAATGACATTCCCCACCCCAGATAATATACTTGAATGACGCAGAAATATGTGTTTCTGGTGCCAAAATAAAGGAATAAGGCAGAAAGGGCAAAAATAGCAAATAATCTCATTCACTTTGTGCAATTATGCATCTTTGCTTGTAACTCTACTAGAAACAATCAACTAGAAATGTCTGGTCGACTTTTTAAATAGTTCCTGGTAAAATGACTCAGATGTTTCTGAAAATTAAATTATAGTAAGAATCATATTGTCAATACAGAAGCAATTATATTTTTAAGTAAAACCATATGCCTATACTTTGGAGAATGAACATGAAATTTGGGAGTGATGTCAGATGAGAATGAGGGAAGTTCCTCTGGTTCTGTGAACACTGGTTTGAATTTCCACTTAATTAGTAGATTTATGACATTCTATTTCAAACTATTTTATTATATTCCAAAACTAATGTGAAATGAAACAGTGCTATGTAATAAGATCACTATGATTACAATATCAAAGTGCTAAAGAATTTCAGGAGTGTTCAAATTTAATGACCTCCATAAGTTTAATTTAACTGGATGTATTCAAATTACAAAATAGTTTTTAATAATATGACAATGTACTAATTTATTGCCATGAAAGTCTTGCCACAGACTAGTGTAATCTCAAGACCTATGGAAATTATTTTTCTGTCACTTTTTGTTTGTTTTCTGTTCAATTGATAATAGAAGTTACAGAAACATTTAGGGTTGGAAAAGACCCTCAGGATCACCAAGTCCAACCAATAACCCTATTGTACTAGGTTCACTCTAAGGCATATCTCCAAGCACCACATCCAAACAACTTTTAAACACACTCATGGTTGGTGACTCCACTACCTCCCTGGGCAGCCCATTCCAATGTCCAACCACTCCTCCTGGGAAAACAATGTTTCCTAACAACTACTCTAAACGTACCTAGTTGCAGCCTGAGGGCATTCTCTCTTGTGCTACCACTGATTGTCTGTGAGAATAGATCAGCACCAACCTCTCCACAATGTCCTTTCAGGTAACAATGAGGTTTCCCTTCAGCCTCTTCTTTTTCAAACTATACACCCCACCTCCTTCAGTTGCTCCTCATAAGATTTATTATTCAGGCCTTTCACAGCTTTGTTCCCTCCTCTGCACTTGCTCTAGCACCTCCACATCCCTCTTGTAATAAGGTGCCTAAAACTGAACGCTGTACTTGAGGAGTGGCCTCACCAGAGCAGACTACAAGGGGACAATCACTTTCTTACTCCTGCTGGACACAGCATTTCTAATACAAGCCACTTCTAATACAAACTCTCCTTCCAAATGAAAGTCAAAATATGCATTTCAGAATGTCTGTTTATTATGAATTATAATGAAAAACCAAAGATTTAATGTTAGGCTATAAGGAAGAATTGATAGTGAAACTAAATTGATCATCTAAGAAACTACAGAATGTATTGTTCAGCAATGGTCAGCCTGGGATCAATCTATTCAGATCAGTGTTTACTCAATACTGAACACAAATAATTATTCATATTAGACTTAAAAATTCAATATAATTTTCATCTGGGAGCCACAGTCAAAATGAATAAGGTTGAAACCAAGCAGACAAGTAAAGGAGACCAGGTAGGAACCTTTCACATAGGAAAAAAATCTCCTTTTCATTGTGATACATTTATTCGTGCCATGGTACTCCATCCAAATGTACATCAAATATAGAATTACTAATTTTCCCACTGACTTTTCAACAGTATCTCAAACTGAATTACTATTGTATATTTATACTCAGCTATGTGCTTTTTATTGGCAGTAATTTCAAATACCTGTTCATTACTGAGGGCACTTTAGAAGTGTTACATTTTCTTCCACTTTCTCTTTTGTGTTTGTATTTTACTTTTAGCACAGCATGGTCTATACCTATTTAAAGCCAACAACTTTTGAAACATTATTAAATTTATATCAATGAAATGTGTATTGGAAACATGAGTATGCATACGGTTAAAAAAGGAAAGTATAAATCTAGGATTAAACAGAATTCTAGGTCACTGTTTTTGACATAACAGCTAGAAAGTTCTTGGAAGTGGAGCAATGCTAACCCAGAATAGATACTGTTTGAAGAATAAAAGTAGATTAATAACTTCATTTCCCCATCTAAACGTTCACATTTTCACTAGGTCTAAGCTAATGAAAAGAATATGTAAAATGTATTACTTTTTATTAACCTATAATATATAAACAATATATATCCCAAAAATATATATTCTACTGTGAGTGTTTCTGTTCTGCTAGTGAGTAGCTTCATGATTTGGACCAGTCAAATTTTAAAATAAAACATACCCTTTTAACTGTGCAATTAAGGAACAACCAAGCAATAGAAGAGCTCAGTTTTCCAATTTTCTGTTTCTACACAAGGCCTGGATACATGGGGGTGTCCTTCTGTACTGTATTTCATTTGCCAACAGCTTTTCACCATCTTTGTGCTGCAGCTTGGTCCATCTCTAAGACAAAGAACTGCTGGACCATATTCTTCACTAAAAGAGCACTAAATTATTTTTGTTGGAAAGGAAGGGGAGGGGCGGGGGGAAGGAAGAAGTTTTTTAAAATTCCTGCCTGGTCCCTACCAGCAGTTCTGTAAGCCCTGCGGAGGTGAAAATGATCTCCAGCACAGGAACAGGAGAGACTGGCCAAAATCAACAAGAGCAGCCCACTGTGAGGTTCACCCAAACACAGAATAAACCTGTTTGCAACAGGTGTACTGTAGTCAAACACCAGTTATTCGGAATCGCATCAGGTTCAAGGTCAGTCTGAAAGATGTAGTACACCACCTGACTTTAAAGCCTATCAATCTATTAAAACCCTACGGGAACAGAGTGCTTGACTGACAATACAAGGATGAAGGAGTTTCTTGCCCATCTGTCAAAACTTAAATAATTATTAACAGTATTTGAACACATCCCCGTAGAATTAAAGCCAGTATTTTATCTTTGAAAAGAAGAAAATCTATGGTCCTTATACTGAATATTCAGGTCAGTGGTGTTACATGTCTCCTTCCAGAAAAAAATACCCATCACTAGTATCGTTTAGCCTTAGCAGGCAAAACTTAGTTCACTCTCTTATGAATATTATACTCCTTGAGCACATAGGATATATACATTTGAAACACGTAAACCCAAAACATCTTCTTTGTTAAATTTCAAAACTGGCAGATACCAGAGAGAAGCAAATTCAAACAAACATAGAGATACTGAGCCTCACTGCCTTTCATTACTGTACAAACCCTCCTCTCTTCACTGACAGATCAATACAAACTGGATGTTGTCTATTTATAGCATTTTCCAGCCTATCAGTATCTCCTGTGAGTTTTCACCGGAAGAGTTACACATCTGTGTGAGTGCAGTTTGACATCAGTTATATTGATGTCATTGCAATGAACTTGAGTCAGCTGTGTGCTTGAGCATTTTTTAGCAATACGTCAGTGATTAAATTAAACAGGGCAGGGAGTGTGTTGATTTTACTAGCAACATTGCCAACTCTAAAGAGAGCCCTAATTTCTCAGTGAGAGCAATCTGATCAGAATGCAGCAAAGTGCTGATTTTTTGTGTCAAAAAAATCAAAATTCTGCTCAGGAAACTATTCAAAGGTGGAAAAAAACAGAGGGCACCGAAAGAAAAAAGAAAATGACATTGTAAAAGGCCAATAAATATATGTCAGATTAGGATAGGAAATAGCAATCATTTAAAATAATTTTTAATTAATAGCACCCCTCAAATCAAAGAAGTTGGATAATGACATTTAAGCAGCTAATGGAGAGTCTTAAAGCTCAAGCCTGTAGGGGCGCTAATGTGCTGACTTGCTCTCTTCTTTGAGAAAAGTCCCTGCTCAGGGGTGTCTATTTTCTTGTTTAGGTGTTCACCACAGCTGAAGCACACATCCATTCCCAGAACAGTCTTGAAACTTGACAGAACATCCCCCCTCAGAGAGAGCCATCTCATGTTTTGGGGCCAGGACACACAAGTTCTGCTGCAAGAGGCCATCATCCAGTGGAGGGTCATCAGCCCATAAAACTAAATGATAACCATAGGGTTTAAAAAGCAGAGTTTCATGGGTAAAGGAGGATATTTAACTTCCCCAGCCACAAAACAAGTATGTACACAAGATTCCCAGCTACAGCTGGGAAGCAAGATTCCAGCAGGGTGAGTTGAGTACAAGTGACAGCAATGTAGTGGGCAGGAGGTGAGGAAGGCAGTGAGGCCTATGTGTCAGTAATTCTTACCTCTGGTCATCATTCCCCCAATATGTAATAGCTCAAAATCAGCATGTTCTTTCAGTAAGTGAAACAACCACATTAAATGAGAGAAAGACACTCAACATTGTATACCTACACTTTCAAAAAGCCTCTGATACTGTTCCCTGCAGAATTATCATGGACAAACTGGCTACCTGTAGCTTGGATGAGTACAGCTCTGCTGGATAAAGCACTGACTGGACAAAAGGATCCAAAGAGTGGTGGCCAATGAAATTAAATTCAGCTGGTGACTGGTTACTAGTGGTGTCCCCAGGGCTCAGTGTTGGGACCACTTCTGTTTAACAGATTTTGATGACTTTGTTGTAGACATAGTGTGTCATCAGTAAGTTTGCAGATAACACCAAGCTGGGTGATTGTGTTGGTCTGCACAAGAGTAGGGAGGCTCTACTTGGATAGATTGGATCAATGAGATGATATTAATAGCATGAGCTTCAACAAGGCCAAATGCCAGGTCCTACACTTGGGTCACAACAACTCCAAGCAATGCTATAGGCTTGGGGCAGTGTGGCTGGAAAGCTCTCTGTCAGAAAGGGACATGAGGGTGTAGTAAAAAAACAACTCAATATGAGCAAGCAGTGTGTCCAGGTGGCAAAGAAAGCCAATGGCATCCTGGCTTGGATTAGAAACACTGTGTCCAGCAGGACTAGGGAGGTGATTGTCCCCTTGTACTCAGCTCTGGTGAGGCCACACCAAGTATTGTGTTTGGTTTTGGGCGCCTCATTACAAGAGGGTTGGGGAGGTGCTGGAGCAAGTGCAGAGGAGGGCAACGAAGCTGTGAAGGGCCTGGATAGTAAATCTTATGAGGAGCTGCTGAGGGAGCTGGGGCTGTTTAGTTTGAAAAAGAGGAGGCTGAAGGGACACCTCATTGTTACCTGAAAGGACATTGTGGAGAGGTTGGTGCTGGTCTCTTCTCACAGACAATCAGTGGTAGAACAAGAGAGAATGGCCTTAACCTGTGACTGGGTGGGTTTAGACTGGACATTAGGAATTTCTTTTTCAGGGCAAGAGCAGTCCTGGCACTGGAATGGGCTGTTCAGGGAGGTGGTGGAGTCACAAACCATGTGTGTCTTTAGAAGTCATTTGGATGTGCTGCTTGGGGCTATGGTTTAGGGTGAACCTAGTAGAGTAGGGTTATTGGTTGGGCTTGGTGATCCTGAGGGTCTTTTCCAACCTGAATATTTCTGTGATTGTGGGATTCAATTGGGAGAACACTCTCTTTAGCAGTTGCCTCAGAGATGTAGTGCTTTCCTTCAACATTGGGGAGATTTGGTTGTGCTCTCCATGAGTGATCAGGTGTTGTAAAATAAATCTTCTGCATTTGAGCAGACTGTTGTAACACCTTGAGCATTTACCTGATAGGAATACTGTCTCTGATTCCTGACTGATCTAACAAAGTTGCATCTTTGGGTGGCATTTCAACAAGCAGCCCTGCACAGCTGAGATATGGGCTAGGTCTGAAATCAATATTGAAACTGTTTACATTTCACCCTGAAAAGCCTGACTCTTCCTCTATGGCAGTAAAACCTTATAGACTGTTCTCCAGTCCTCACCTGAAGGTAAATCTTCAGATTTTAGGAGTATGGTCTTTACTGACTCAGGCCTGCCTAATCCTAGATAATAGAACTATCTGAAAATGTGGTAGTTGTAAAATATGCTGTAATGTGAAATGCTTTGTTTATGATTTGTTTCACATCTTCCAAATAGATGCCTTTGAGCAGGACTTCTTCAGCTTTCAGAGAGGATAACGAGGTAATGATAAATTACTGGTTTTGATGTCTGTCTGGCTAGCAGCCAGTAGCAGTAATCACGATCAAGAGAACGAGAAATGTCCTTTATAATATGTCAGTTACTGAGGGGAAGATTCCAGATCTGAGGCACTTCAAGAGAAGGATATAAAGGGACAATATCACAGAATTAGTACTAGATTATACAAAATAATATATTTCTGATTACTACCTTAAGAATCTCTGACTTCTTGTGTCAGTTTAGTTATAAAAGATGAAATCAAGTAGTTAGACTTGCTGGAACAGATTAAGATAGGATAAGTAGTCTGCTCAGAACAATAAATAGAAGAGGTTTCTCAGTTTTATACAAACAATTTACTAGAGTGTTGATTTACTTTCCAAAAACCTTTTTCTCTTTGCTTTTTCTCAGTAATACAGACACTTTCAGCTAGAAAGTAGCTGTATTCTCTGCACAAAATACTTCATTAGTGTCCTGATTTGAGCTTGGAACAGAACTACTTTTTTTCCATGATTGTACTTTTCACCTCTCTTCTAAGTGACTGCACTTTCTGAAGCTAAAAGCATATTTCTGAAGGCAGTCTCTGCTTCTAGAAGTGATAATGCTTGTTGTTTGTACTTAGTACCAAGGATTGGTATGCAGAAAAGCTTTTGCTATGTAGGCCGAAGTCACTGCTAAATTTTGTGTACCTTGTTGGGGTGGCCATAAATCAAGAGGTTGCACTTGCAGAGCAGGGTGGATAGGACAGGTGACCCTAAGCTGACTAATGGGGTATTCCATGCCATATGTGTGGTCTTTGGTGTAAAGCTGAGGGATCACAAAGTTTAAGTTTTCTTCAGTGGTTGGTGTCTGAGGAAGACTTTGTCTCTTCTTCTGCCTCTGTGCATTCTTGAATTGAGCTCTAGGATGCAGCTTCTAAATCCAATTCCCATCTGCTGCTGAATCTGATTTGGGACTTCACCAGTGCCTGCCCATATCATTAGTGATGACAATGGTGTAACTGCTATCAGAGGGCTGGGTTCAATACTGGGTATTTGTATATATTTCACTTTCTTCTTCTTGTGTCATTAAAACTGTTTTAGTTTTCTTTTCCAGTCCATAAGTCTCTCCCCTTCATTTCTTTTCTCTTGTCCTTTGGGAATGGAGAGAGGTAAACAAAGAGCATCTGTCATTTGTGTGGTGGCCAGTCAAGCCCTAACCCTTGACAGTTACTGACAATCCATATGTTTGTTGCCTGTTTTTAACAGACAACTGCATGCCACACTGCATGCAGGCACTTGAGGCATACAGCAGAGAAAACCAAGAAGAAAAACTGGCAGTCAAGAGTGATGCGGATTATACTGTTGTTTTGCACTGTTCCGTAAATAGTTGTTTACACAGACACAGAAGAAGATATTTAGCATTTGACTTTGTTAGAGTAGGGCTTTCTGCATATAGTGTTTGCTTGTGCCCTGTCTGCACAGTGGCTCTGGCCTCCAGAAATACTTGTGCTTGCCCTTCTTCTCTATAGTCAGACACCACTCTTCTTGAATGTTTTTCTTGTGACGTTGCTTCTCACACTCAAGAGTTTAAATTTACAGCAAGTTTCATGTTGCTTTTACAAAGGTTTATTTAGGCTGTTCTCTTTTGGCAGCCAGAGCGTGTGCAAATCTCAGAATTTCTCACAAAGATGAAAGACAGATTTTTTTTTCTTTAAAGCAAAAAAACTAATTGTAGGAAGTATTTGAATGGTAGGAAAATAAGAACGGCAAGAAAATAAAATCAACTTTTAATTTGCCATAACTGACACAGTCAAATTTTAAATTGAGGCTTAAAGTGAAGGGGCATTCAACAAGCTAATGAAAACTTTTCTTTTGAAACTCTTCCATGTCACTACAGAGAGTGTCAAAGTCTACTTAACACAACTGTAAAAGATATCTGTGGGTACTGCTATGTCTCACTACATGGAATAACAGTCTGCAGGACTTGGCTCATGAACAGCATACAAAAATCTTTCGTTTTAATAATGTGTTATTCATCCAGGAAGAGTAACACTGCATAAATTACAAATGTTGTCTTCAGTATAACGGCCAAGCTATGCCGTCAGCAATTTAAGGCAGTGGAAAGTGATACACTAATCGTGTAGTATGGTTCAAAATTCCAGAAACACTACAGTTTGTTTATATATGTACAGTTTTTGTGCATGTATATATGTATAAACACAAACATACAAAAATATGACCAGTTGCTGGGTTTAAGTCCTAAGTAGAAAAACACAACATGCCTCCATTGTGTTGCAAATAAGTCTCTCCAGTACAATGTCACATAACTTTCCTTCTTTCATGTAATATGTGAACAGGGGTCAAGAAATTCTGTCATGTTGTTTTCTATTGGTGTAATCCACAGTGATTGCAAGCTGTACTCCACTTATACTTTCAAAAGTTTGGCGGTTTGTTTTGTTTATTGCTTGCTTGGTTGGTGTTTTTTTGTTTGTTTTTTTTTCCCCTGTGGACACAAACTTCAACATTCCTTTGTGGTCTGGTCAATTCACTGGAAGGACAGATTTTGCCATCCTTCCCTGCAGTGGCCTGTAGGGAAACTGAAAATTGAACACATTTCAGCTTTTAAGGTCCAAACAATCCCCACTCTAACCAATTATAGATGCAGTTCATCATGCTTAATTTTCAGTTGCCCATAAATTAGATGTCTTAGTATTAGCCATCTGACACGGCTTCTATGTTCACTGGGCAGAAATGTGTGAACTTAAGGAGAATGATTAATCTCATCCTAAAATAGGTATAAAAAAAAAATTGAACAAATGGTTCAGCTGAAAAGGTTCCTGTTCCTTTCCATTAACTCTGATGATTAGCTGAGATTTAAACATTGAAGAACTTTTGAACATTTAAGCTCACTTGGATAAATTCCAGCTGTGGTGTTCATTGTGTTTTGTGTTGCCTTTTTTAGCCCACATTCAGTCCCCAAATATAAGAACAATCTTTCAAGCATAAACAAAGACATCACTTTGAACACTGAGGAACAGAAATACTGAAAAATTAGGTATATAATGAGACATTTAATAGAAGAATTGTGCACACTGTATACATGAAAACATTCAGCAGTGGCTTGTGAACTGGAATTTCAAAATTATTTTCTCTTTTACTATTGAGGTGCTGACTTGTCCTATTTTTCATTAGAAATCTCTTCCTCTATCAATAATCTTAAAAAATGTGCTTTTGTCTCATGATTCAGAAACGAAGTTTAGGGATTACAGAAAAAAAAGTGATTAAGTGTGCTTTAAAAATATAACTGTAACTGTAAAAAAAAAAAAAAAAGGAAAAAAAGGTACAATTTGACTCTCAGATAGGAAAGTTGTAGGCAGAGAAGTTAGAAGGCTGTATGTCAAACATACTAAGTGAAAGTGTACCGGTTTAGGGTGAATCCCTCCCCCAGTAGAGTAAACTCACTAAAATAAGGACTTTTTTTTTTTTTTAAGTTGGGAAAAATGAAATGTTATTTCTTATACAGTTTAAACTAAGTTAACTACAAGCAGAATAAACTACTACAGAAATATAATAACCATAAGGAAGATGGGGAAAGGATCAAGTGGTGGTGAAGCAGCAAAGCAGCAGCAGCCAAAATAGAGGTGGGGGAAGACAGCAGCAAGTGCAGCAGAAGCAGCAAGGGGAAGGTACAAGCTGTGCTTCCAGACATAAGGCTCTTGCTGGTCCAACGAAATTATATTGACTTATCTGTTGTTGCCATTATATGGCCTACCCCTAGAATGTTCACCTCTCTGCTCAAAGCTTCCACTTCTAAGTTTCTCTTTCAACTTTTTTGTCTGAGCTAGAAATCTAGCTCAAATGGCCACAGAAAGAAATCCTGAGAAAAAGAAATCTACAGAACCTCGTAGCACTATACTTGGGAATTCACATGCATACAGTTATTCACAGTCCTACTACTATATTATAAAATTAAATACATTGGAAACAGTTGACAAAGAAAAGGCTGTTTCACAATTTTTTGTCTATTATATTATTTAATAAAACCACATTTTCCATAAGTATCAAAACTCAGATACTAAGGTACCTACAGCATCCTGATGGGTGATGGTTCAGTTTACCAGCTTTACCAGCATCTTTGGAAAAATAATGATATCCATATTTTCCCCTGTTCTCTGCACTAAACAAAGCTGTTGCACAAATTCTGAACCCACTGACTGGGGCCCAAGACAAAGCTCTTACTGAGAATCTCACTTTAGCCTCCTGTTACATTTTACACAGAGAAAACTGATTCCCTACCTAAGTCAAAATTATAAAAGGATCTTTATGTCATTATACTGTGAGCAGTAGTTTAAAATGGACACTACAAATACAAGAGGGATTAGGAACCTGATTAATTCCCACATTGCAGTGATGAAATTGAAGAAATAAGATAATTTCTTTCCTCCTGCCTTCATAAGCCACAAAAGGGGAAGTAAAATCACAAATAGTACATAAAAACATCTGCCCTGAAAACAAAAAATAAAGAAAAAATTATAGCTTAATGGAAATAGGAGAGGGGTTTTTCTCTTTTTAAGTTTGGGGTTTTAAAAAAATGTATCTGTATATTAAATGGTAACACAAGATATCAAATTTACAATTGCAGATTAAAAAAATTTCTTACAATTCTCATGATCTAAGTCATCCTGCCATAGCTACCTTGAAGCACTGTTGCATGGACAGGGAATGTCATTCATGCAAGTTCCATTAACTTTTTTTTCTCCTCATGGATATGAACTGGAGTTGAAAATCATTGATCGATGCCTAAGAACAACTGGAGCCAATAGTTCTTGGCACAGATTTCCAGTAGGATTTCGTCGTCTACCTTGCTTACTTTCACAGAACTCAAATATTTGCATAAAAATTAAAAAGAGGTCAAAATCATAGGCACAAAGGCAAAACAATACAAGACTCTTTTCTGTGTTGTGCCCATATCACAAGAATTTTTAAATAGAATTTTTCTTTCTCAAGATATGGTTCATTTTCCTGCTGTCACCATGAACAAGGTATTTCCATATTATGTCATTATTAAATTTAAGAAAACTCACTGTAACTATTAGCCTTATTATACCTTTTTGAATCATGCCACTGAAAGGAATAGTTGCACACTACCTGTGGAGTTATATAAATTTATCAAAGGCAAAAAAGGAAAAAAAAATTCTAAGATTATCCAGGAAAGTTACCTGAGTCTGTTTTGTATTTATTTGTTTTAAGTTAAAGAGTCAAGTTTTTCTTGTAAATAAGAACTACCTGCTCTTGACTGGATAATCAATAGTTACTTTCTGTATAGCATCCAGAATAATTTACATCAGTAGATTTGATGTTGGAAAATATGGAGTTGTAATTTTTGAGTTACAAAGAGGTACTGGAGACCAGTGACAAGTGGTGTCCCTCAGGAGTCAGTGCTGGGACCAGTGCTGTTTAACATATACATCAGCGATATGGACAGAGGAATCGAGTGTGCCTTCAGCAAGTTTGCAGATGACACCAAGCTGTGTGGCACAGTTGACTTGCTAGAGGGCAGGGATCCATCCAGAGGGACCTGGACATGCTGGAGCGGTGGACCCAGGCTAACCTCATGACATTCAACAAGGCCAAGTGTAGGGTCCTACACCTGGGTCAGAACGATCTCAAGTGCAAATCCAGGCTGGGTGGTGAGTAGCTGGAGAGCAGCCCTGAGGAAAAGGATCTGGGAATCTGGGTTAATGGAAAGCTCAATGTGAGACAGCAGTGTGCACATGCAGCCCAGACAGCAACTGTGTGCTGGGCTGCATCAAGAGAAGCATGGCCAGCAGGGCAAGGGAGGAGATCCTCCCCCCTTTACTCTGTTCTCATCAGACCCCACCTGGAGCACTGAGTA
Source organism: Psilopogon haemacephalus (assembly GCA_013396835.1). Lineage (NCBI taxonomy): Eukaryota > Metazoa > Chordata > Aves > Piciformes > Megalaimidae > Psilopogon > Psilopogon haemacephalus. The sequence continues at coordinate 201,160 of VWZI01020825.1, read as the reverse complement.
CAGTTCTGGAGCCCCCAACACAAGAAGTACATGGAACTGCTGGAGAGAGTCCAGAGAAGGGCCACAAAGATGATCAGAAGGTTGGAGTGCCTGTGCTATGAGAGAGTTGGGACTCTTCAGCCTGGAGAACAGAAGGCTTTGAGGAAACCTTATAGTAGCCTTTCAGTATCTGAAGGGGGCCTAGAGGAAGGCTGGGAAGGGACTATGTACAAGGTCTTGTAATGACAGGATGAGGGGTAATGGGTTTAAACTGGCAGAGAGGAGGTTTAAACTAGATGCTAGGAGGAAGTTCTTTACAGTGAGAGTGGTAAGACACTGGAACAAGTTGCCCAGGAAAGTTGTGGATCCTTCCTCCCTGGAGTTCTTAAGGTTAGGTTGGATGAGGCCTTGAGTGACCTGTTCTAGTGGGAGGTGTCCCTGCCTATGGCAGGGGGATGGAACCAGATGATCTTTGAGGTCTCTTCCAGTCTAAGCCATTCTATGATTCTACTGGCATGGATCAACCTAATCCTTAAAATTGAAGATTAACAGGTGCTGGAAATTAGAAGGACAGAATAAGTTGTATTACTATTTCAATTTGATCTTTAGTGTCTATTTCTGTATAATACTTACTCAGAAATGTTTGCTCCTTTGAAGCTGGCATGTATTTCAAAGGCACAATTAGTAAATTGTTATGTAACCGTCAGTCTTCTCTGGAGAACAAAATACTTTATCCGGTTTCACAGATGAGCCACTCTATCCCTCAACTGAAATGTCAGATCTTTTGAGACAACACACCCCATGGTTTGAGGCACACAGTAACTTAAATTTAGACCAAGTCAACAGGAAAAGCATCCTGTCACAGTGCACTCTTAGTTGAAGGGAAGTGATAGAAGACTCATTGTTAAATAGATTTAAAAATTCAACTTTAAAACATTTGATGAGAGTAAATGACTCAGTAGGGGATGAGAAGCTGACATTGTAATTAATAAATTCTCTCTTGCCTTCTGTAGATTGTCTGAAGCCCTTCATTGAGTAATTTTGCAATAACTGATTGCAGGAGACATTTGAGTCAGATTTCAGGGAAGATTCAAAACCAAGACTATTGTTACCCTGTGTAACTTTAATGACGACTTTACAGTTCTTGTGATGGAAATCTTAGTGGAAACTTAATTTAACCCAGTGTTTATTTGTAATATTTGATTTGCACAAGACTAGAATTTGGTCAAATTTATTTTCTGCATCTGAGATTGTAGTAAAGCAAAGACAAAACATTCTTCTACTGTCTTTTTGTGAAGACAAGCAGTTAAAATTAGAGAAAGTTGTTTAAAAACACGGTGGGAAGGGGCATTAAAGAACCATTTACTCTATCTACCTACAAATTTTTACTTCTACTTGACACTTAATTTAAGATGTCTGCAAGGTACTTTGCTTGAATAGGGAGTAGAACTTTTCCTAGAGGACACCTTTGAATATGGACTTCTCCATTTTATCCATTTCTTTTAGTTGACATGTAGATGAAAATCCAAAGATTACTCTTTTTGCCAAATGGTCATGTTATGGCCCATTTAAAGAAGCTGAACCATGACAATCACTCTGGATACAAACTAAAACTGACAAGAAGTTGACTTATAAGAAGCAGTAATGTGCAGACCAAATTGTTTTCCAGTGGGATTGCAATATTTTTAATGTGGGAGCTGGAGGAGGGTGGCATGGAGGGGTGTGTGTTGGAACGTATTTAATTTTTTTTGTCCATCCATACATCTTCATGCTTCTCCTTGGGGAAAAAAGGGCCTTTTTCTATTAATATGAATATAACCAGTTCCTTGGCTATGTGTAATATTACTTCATACAAAAGTTATAGGTAATATCTTTAGCTTTCCATAAACTTATATTCTCTAGAAACTCAATTTATGCTTTAAAATTGACTCTATTTTAAAACTACTAGGTTCTCAAACTAGATTGTCTTTTTTTTTTATTAGGGGGAAAAGAATATTACTTTTGTGCTCCACAAAATTTTTAAAAGAAGTGAAAAACACCAGAATGAAACTTTTCAGAGAACATATTATATAGGAAATCTCCAATTAAAAAAAAAAAGAAGAGATCATCAAAGATAGCTCAGTGTGGACACTCACAGCCCGATTATTGCTTTCCTTGAACACAGATTCATTCCTCAGCGCTTCTGCTTGCCGTCATCAGCATTCCAATCTTCAGGCCTCCGGCTGCAGCCACACACACAGGCTCACATTCTGGTGCAGAGGAGCTGATTGTATAGCCTGAAGTGTGTGAATAAAGGCTTATTACAAAGCAAATGTGTAAGGGTCTCATACAGTGTCACTCCCCTCAAGCAAGCAAGGCGGGAAATTGATCATGATTCTGAAAAGTAATTAAGTTTGAAAGGAAAAGTAAATCCTATTTATCTAAAGCAACGTCTGGTTGACTGAAGACAGCATTTCAAAACTAAAAAAAGAAAAAAAGTCTTACTGATGAAAAAATACAAAATAAAGAAGCTATCAAGGGTGAGACAAAACAAATGTAAATAGAAAGCATGTAAATTCATGTTATGCAAAAAAGGCTTTAAGTTAAATACATCAGACATCCTCACAATGAGAACATGAAAACTCTATAGCACTGACAGAAATGTTTCATGACATGTGTGATGACTATGAAAGATTAGAAGCTCACTTACCATAGTGAAATCTGGGAACAAGGCCAGAAATCCTTAAAAAAACACAATTAAAATATTTTTAATTAGTTGTTTTACAGCTTCAAAGGATAACATGTTCTTAATATTGGACTTTCCATTTGAAGATGCCTTAGTGGTAGACAGAATATTTAACTTCTGCTCTTGTGAACACCATTGTTTACTTTTTTTTTCTGTTTTCAAAAAGTACCACACAAAGAATATTTAATAGGTAAATAATGTCTAGGGCTGTTATGGAGGGGGTTATTGTTAATTAATATGAGACGGGTTTCCGAAATTAATATTGTTTATTAATTTCCGATATCCAAACTTTTCCATCCCCAACCACTTCTTTTTAATATTGAACAGGTTTGATTGTAGCCTTTATAGAAGGATTACATAAACAATATCTAGCTTTAGAAGTAATATGCATAAACAATCAACTCAATTTTAACTATTAATTAAACACTGGAAGATCTCTTGCGGTCAATAGTGCCACTTGGCCACTAGATGAAACTTAGGCCCCTTTCTGCTTAGGGCAGAATCTAGGTAATATGGAAACTTAAGTTTAATCACAAGTATTACTTCTCCTGTCTTGTGGGGTTATCGAGAAATTGGAAGTACCCAGAACACTTGCAGGGTTTCTGGCTGCTGCTGCTATGGCAGTTGCTGTGGCTGTGCCTGAGACTTGAATCACCTCAGGCCTTCACAGGCTGCTGTGAAGAGGGGATGCAGATGGTTTCTGACCTGTTCCTGGCTTTTGAGAATCTGTGTGCCTCTAGGCTTGGTCATCTTCAGGAGATGCAGGTTGCTGCAGGTGCAGGCAGATGTCTTGCGATGTATCTCAGAGGATGTGTATCTCACGCTGCTAATTGTGTGATACTACTCCTGGAAAGACTCAACGGTTCCAGGGTGGAATATAGCTTATATACCTGTATAATAGTAATAAGGCATTACAGGCATGGATGCAGAACACAGAATAATAGCAAAGCATGGCAAAGGCACACTTTGTTATCTGTTTATCTGCTTTTAGTATCAATGCCTGAGATTGATTGGAGCCTTTTGGACATTAGCATATCCAATCAGAGTGGCAGTAAGCCAAGTCTTACCATATTTGGGTGGAAGCATAGGTTTGCTTATACCATATGGGGGAGACAGCATAGACCTAGCATAGTCATAGCATGAGGTTAGTGCATGCACCTTGTTTACCATGGGTTGCAAGCAGGAGAAAAACAGGTTATGTGAACCAGAGTGCTCAGACTCAGTGGCACCTTTTCCTGCCAGTTGCTTTTCCCCCCAAAACAGAGGGAAGGCAGAAAAACATGTCTGGGCAAGCCAGCACACGTACAGGCCTATTTTGACCCTTCAGGTCTACCACAACAAGGGCAAGGTCTGATTCCACTTATCCTAACACATCTAAAAATTCACACTAATTTCATATGATGTGGCTGAAATTTGATTTCCAAGAAATTCAACAACAGCAGTTCCTTACAGCCAGGTTTTTATTTGTAGCATGGCTCAATTTGTGAATCATCTCATAATTAGATCCACTGTGACCTTTTGTACAGCTCACAGTTTTCAAATATTAAAATATAAGGTTTTCAAGTTGTGAAGTGCAAAACTTTCAGACAATTTTAGAAGTCACTCAAAAGATAAATAAAGAAACCAATTCCTGTGGGCAGTTACCTCTTTATTGGGTCATACAATACATAAAAATACAACCAAAGAGATTGTTTGACTAAACTCAAATATTTTCAGTAGCTTTGCTATTCTGTGTAGAGGAGAGGAACATCTAAAGTAGCATATAATAACCGCATGAGAAAGTAGAAGTGAGAACAGCTCTAAACAGGGCATCCAGCCAATATCATGGGGTGCAGATTTTCCACCCTGCAGTGATCGTCTTGCACTATGACTCATCTGACACTGAAGTAATCTAATAAAGATATAATTCAGGGTGGTGTGATATGAATCATGATTGATTTTGCATGCACGGATTTCTGACATGTACAAATGGAGAGGACTGTTTTGTAGATAATGATTTGATGTCTACAGAAAGCCAAAGATATAACTCATGATACAAGCCACTTTTCTTTGTTAGAGGGAATATTTTACACTATCTAAAGGTTCTGTAGAAAATGGAATTTAACTATTATGAAACTTTAATTAAATAAAAGGCTAACTAGAGAAATGATGAGTGTAGAAATGTTTTCTGTAAGTTGTACTCTCAACTAATGGAATCAATGCTTATCAGTCACATCTTTTAATCACATGCTTGGATTTGATGTGCAGTTTTACTAAAAACCTACAAATTTTCAGCTTGTGACTTGAAATATTCCAGTACTGAATTATGAGATAGGTTGTCTAAGTTCAAGGAATCTACCTATTCGAAAAAAGGTCTGTCAAATCACAATAAAGAAACCATATCACTTACCTCATAGCATCCTTTAATGTATTTAATTGCCACATTGCAAACTGAAAAAAACACCAACCAACCAAAAAACAAAGATTTTTTTTAACAACTGTCTGCTCAGAGGGAACTGATATGCTTATGGGAGCAATGAATTTTTTATGACAATTCACAGCCATCAAGATCAGTGAATATATCTGACGGACCTTGCACCGTTACAAAATGAAACACAATTTTATCTTCTTCCATGCTTATGAATGAGCAGTCTCACTAGCAGTCAATTCTAGAAATCAAGTTTTCCATATGGAATCCCTTCCCTTCTTCCCAACCTTGCTCTTCCTGTCCTTCATAAATCGTAAAACATAAAATGGCTTATGTTGCAAGGGACCTTAGCTATCATCTACTCCAACCTTCCTGCCATGGGCAAGGATGCCTCTCATCTAGCCTCAGCTGCTCAAGGCCTCATCCAACCTGTCCTTGAACACTTCCAAGGAGGGGTTGCCCACAATCTTTCTGGGGATCAGGGATTTCACCACACTTGTACTGAAGCAGAGCTGTTCCAGCCCTCCTTTGGACTATCTCAAACAGTTCTATGTCCTTCTTATGACAGGGGACACCAGAATGGGACACACTATTCAAGGTGGGGGCTCACAAGAGCAGAAAAAAGGGGAAGAATCATGTCCTTTGACTTGCTGGCCACACTCTTCCTATGCAGCCTAAGCTGCAGTTTGCCTTCTGGCTGCATGAGCATACTGTGGGCTCACATTGACCTTGTTACTGATCAACACCTCTGAGTGTATCACAAGAAGATAATCCTAACCCCAAGGTAATCATAACAAAACACTAGAAAACTTCAGATGAACAGGTTTTCAAAAATGTTCCTGAATATTTGTCCACCTTATTAAACTGTTTCAAGAACAATTGAAATAATTGAACATTTGCCTTTTTTTTTTTTTTGGCCAGACATTATTACATGATAAATTATTTTGAAAGTATTTTTTTTAATTCAATCAAATTAAGATCTTATGCAACCTCAATTCAAATTTCTTTACAATTTATAAATATCATATATGATATTGTAGTATACATATAGTGTGCATATGTTTGTGTGTGTACATATATATAAATGATAAAATACAGATATATAATTGCCTGATCTAATTTTATTTTCAGAGCAGTAGAAAAAGCAAAGGAACCCAAAGCAGAGTTTACCCTCTTGCCTTAACACTGTAACTTACTATGTCAATCTCCAACCCAATCCTGTGGACCTCCAGGGATGTATACATTTCTGACTAGAAAGATCAGTAATAGAAACTGCTCCCAGATCCTTCCTGAATACTTTCTAATTCTCTCTTCTTTCAGCCAGCAGCTTCATTTTGTATCTTAATAGCTAATGTCAGTCAATCAGCATAAAGAAAATAACTGGATTAGCACAGAAGAAGAGAAAAAAAATGCAATACATACAGTAAGGATAGATTTTACAGATACCAAAAGGCACACAAGCAATGGCATAAAATCTACAGAATGTGAAATCATAGCTTAGTTACTGAATATAGCCACCTTCCTAGTTTTCATTCCAAGCTGTCAGGATCCATTACAGCTTCAATTCATTTATTACCTCACCGTTCTTTCTTTCTGCCTGTAATCATTTATAAAGAAAAGCAAACTTCTGTTGCATTTGCCACTGCTTCTGAGAACTTGAATGAAACTGTTTTTCATAGATACTAGCCAGGCTTACTCGTTGCCACATAGAGTCGTGCTGGGGACGTTTAGACCACTAGCCCACATGTATGCTCATATATCTTGCTTTAAATTAATTAAGTTGTTGTAAAAGTACATAGACTAGCTATGTTCTCATACATTTTAACCCAATTCTATACTTATTCCTCTCTGAAACCATAATGTCAGGTTAAATTAAATCACTTTACATTCTAAGTAAATGTTTTGCAACCTACAGGGTAGTTTAGGAAATTGTGTTCTGCACTATTCATTTCCATTTATCTGTTCAACTACTCTACCTAAGTGGTTTTATTTCCAGGATTTCTCTTTAAATCTAATTTAACTTAATGATTTCCAAGGTTTTTCTCCTCTCTCTTTTTACTCAGAAAATTCGCTTGCCTTTTGTTAGTTTGCCATTGGCTAAATTATAGGACCTATCCACATCTGTCTTTATCACCAGCATCCATGTCTATAATATTGGCAGTTGTACATGGACAGAATTTTGCAATGCTTAACAGGAGGAAATTGTCCACTCTGATACCTTGAGGCTTCTCGATGAGAATGGTGACATTCAGGAATGCATTGCTGCCTGTGCCAACAATGGCTCATGTCAATGGAGTCTGAACAATAGCAGGGAAAGGATTACAATCAGCAAGATTCGATGAAGTAAAACCCACAGACTGCACATTTCTGTGTCTAAAACTGGCTACAGTAAATTAAATCTTAGGACTGCAAGATATCATATTCATCATTTTATTCATCACCTTTCCCAGAACTTTTGGGAAACCTGAAGAACTGACATTACCTCTCAATAGTGTCAGAACTTAGTCAAGTCACTGACGTAGTTACTACTCTAAAAGAGGGCAACATGAATCGTCAAGAGAGAAGCAGTTATGCAACACAGTGAAAACTTATCACATTCTTTTCTGTCTGAAACCACTGAAATCTTCCCTTCGTGGCTACTAACCTTTTAAAGGAGTCTTAGGGATGGAGACTGATAGCCCCGGAGCTTGTTCAGGGGAATTTAAACAAGTCAGGATGTTCCACAGGTTTGAACATTATGATGCACATTCTGCTAGTGAGGATTTTAATTAAACTCAGTGGCATATAGTCTGAAACTCTTAGTTATTGTGTATGAAGGAAAAACATACAAGGAGTAGATGGATAATTATATTGAAATCAGAACGCATTTCAGTCTTCCCTGTAATTATCTAGGTCATCGAAACAGTCCCTCAAAACCATGAAATCCTTATAATTCAGACACATTTATATATACTTAAGTAGAGATATCATCTAGGATGATATTTTATGTGCACAGTATAATTTTAAACCACATATTTATCCTACAAGAAGCTTCTTAAAATACAAACTCCTTAAATACTAATTCCATCTTCCTGTGCCTCCAGAAATATCTGAAAATCTGCCCTACATTATGTCTGCATAACAAGTGCTGGTTTGTTTGTGTGGGTTTTTTTAAAGAGGATCTTCCAGTTGGAAAATGAAGCAGAAAAGAAAGGTGAGAAGCCAAGGCTTGCACAGATCACTCCACACTGCTGTCATAAAAGGTAATAATATTAGGGGGACTTCTGTCACTATTGTGTCATGATCTCATAATAAATCCAACAGTAAATAACCAGCTATGATACTGGATAGGTGTCACAGAAATCTGTAAATTTCTATATTAAAGAAGCTGATATGTTCTTCAATGGATATAAATGCTGGTTGCTTTGGTAGTATTGTACTTAGGTGTTCAGAGCAGTAACTTCAGAATTTCAATTAGGACTGAATTCTGAAAACCAACTCTTCTCTCAAGTTTGTATTGGATTTTCTGTCAAGTATGATGATTACTCATCACTTGCAACTCCTTTCTTTAAATAAGCAAAAGAAAAAAATCTTAAAAAATATTTGACTTTCCCCCCTCCTTATGTAAAAGTGCCTTTGAAATTAAGAAAATACCTGCTTGCTCATCAATTCTTAGATCACTTTAGAGTGAGGCTCAGATAGACTGGTTTAATATTCTTTTCACGTTGAACTGCCACAGAGAACATTGTTTGGGTGGTGGATACGTTGGTAATCACCACAATGGACAACATCTCTCTGTGACATGAAAAACATGTCACTGGTTGCATTCTTGCTTGTACCCTACAAAACACATTGCCAAAACACATTGTAAACACACCCCAGTGCATTCAGAATATACTCATGCATCTGAGGCTGTATCTTCCTTCTTTCTCTTTCCTCGTCTAAAAGCCCTCCAAATAGTGTGACCTCATTAGCCTCCTGGCCCCAGCTAGACTGTCTGTTCCTAGAACCAGGCAGCAGATGCCTGACAGGAAAGTTGTCAGTGACCCTGGTGTCTGTTTCCACTTCCTTATTTTCTAGCATCTCTGGTCAGAGATCTTCTAAACAGTGTCTGTTGAATTCTTTCTTTCAGTCAACAGTGAAATTGCTTATTGATATCCCCACACTCACACCTATTTTCTTGCAAATCTCACGCTCCCTCTCCCTTTCCATTCCTTGGGATATGTAGTAACCTGATTCCTCCCTGTTCTTTTCTCTGTAGCCTTCCCCCATCTCTTCCTCAAGAGCACTTGAAGATTTTGTTGGACTGGTGTCTAAGTTAAATCTGATAAAGATTGTGTCTGTAAGCTGTTTAAGGAAAGAATGCAAGCCTGGCCTCTTTCTGCCATACTTCCTGTACCTGCTCCCCTATCATCCATAATAGTTGCAGTATGTATGCTGGAGGGTACATCCCTGACTCTTCTTTTAAGTGGATTTTTGTGGATCTGCTGTCTAATAATTTATGTACTTTCTTTTTGCAGGTTTTTCTATCATCTGCAACCACAACCTTCTATGGCAAAAGACTGCAGAAGCTCACTTCCAGAAAGCTGAAGTATGCTCCTTTGTTTTAAGCTCTCACAATTTTCTTGAAATGCCATCTAGTTTTGTTACCTTGAGCTCTTGTACCAAGATTCTTCTTTCCTCTCCTGTTCCACATTCATGATTTTGTAAACTTTGCTCACATCTCACTTGTAGCTAGAGAGGTCATGACTTTTATTCTCTTCTGAACTAGCTGTTCTATTCCCTCCATCATTTTAACTGTACCTTTGCCTTTTCCACTGTGTCCTTGAGATGCAGGGACCAGGATGGCTGACCATGTTCAAGACGTAAGCACATCAAAGTCTTGTGTGGCAAACTCTCTCTGTCCTGCTTATAGTACGTTTCATGTTTTCTTGCTGGTTTTGTTTGTTTGTTTGTTTTTTGTTGTTTGTTTATGTTTGAGGTTTTCTTTAATTTTGGTGGGGTTGGTTTGTTTGTTTTGGGGTTTTTTGCTGGTTTGGGGAGGTGGAATTTTTTTTTTTTTGTCTGCCATTGCATGAAAGCTATTTCAAACAATTGTTAGTCTTAAGTGTTATTTCTGAGTTCAGTACTGGAGCAAAGTGATGTACAATGGAAAGTTTAATGTCTTTGTCACAGTAATTGAACTAGACGTAGATGTCAGTATTTCTCCTTGTTGCAATCATGAGGCAACCCCATCTTTTGTGTGTTAAATATATCAGCTCTTTCTTTTCTCTCCAACTTCCCCTCTAATCTGTTTACTGACTTAACTCTCTTGATATAACAAATAAGTGAGCACTTCCAGAAAGCTATGGCTTCATGGTCATCCTTGGAAACTTGATTTACCAAGGCATAATTCATGGCATTCACAGCTGAGACCCTGGCTTAGAACCAGCTATGTTCATGGTGTGTAGCTGCAAAGGGCAAAGCATTGCAAATCTAAAACAAATACATAACATAGCACCACGGTGACACAAAAATATATTTAAAGGGAAAGTCTAACATTTAAAACATCCTTTGAAATCTCACTCTGAATATAGCATACTTCAGAACACTATTTACACACGTGTTTTAAGAAAACTGCCAAGTATTCTCTAAGTGAAAAGGTTACTAAGCATTCGCCCACATATAAAGCTGAGAAAAAAATGAAATGCCTGAGGTTTCTCCTTGTCTCATGAGAGTTGTTTCCTCTGACTCAATTCTTGTGATATCATAATGAAACCTTTCCTTATTGGGCCTGTTTTGAACTATTTTTATTGTTTCCTGCTTTGCACATTATGTTGGATAGGTAACTCCCTAGCTAATTCGTGTTCTAATTTGAAACAACAATCGAAAGTAAATAAAAATGTGCAATTACCAAACAAGACCTAAAACTGCATCCCTATCACTTCAGATGCCCTTTTAAAAAAAAAAAACGGTAGTGGGAAAAAGGAAATACATTTATTTGGGAGTGATTTTTGAGTATCATTCACTAATTGGGTATTCCAAACACATTGAGAAGTCCAAGGACCTCTTCCACATATCAGTGATGGAGAGGCAGTTAGTCAAAAGTTTTTATTTATAATAATTACAAGAGTATTAAAGCCGGGAGATCCATGCCTGTTAACAAGGGAAGCACCTGAAGTCACTCTTCTATATGATGTCACACAAATATATTCTACATGATNAGGGGCGGGGAAAGGATTTGTGATTTTTCTTTTGTAATGTACCAATCTCCCTGTTGGTTTTCCGCACATACATAAACTTAGCTTGCAAGACAGCCTCTTAATTTCTCTCAACTGCTCAAATTAAGATCACAGTATCAGGATAACAGAAATATTTAGCTTGGAAAAGACCCTCAGGATCACCAAGTCCAACTGATATCCCTACTCTACAAGGTGCACCCTAAGCCATATCCCCAAGCACCATATCAGAATGTCTTTTAAACACATTCATGGTTGGTGACTCCACCACCTCCCTGGACAGCCCATTCCAATGCCTGATCACTCTTTCCCTGAATTTTTTTTCCTATTATCTAGCCTAAACCTCCCCAGTCATAGCTTGAGGCCATTCCCTCTTGTTCTATCACTAATTACATGTGAGAAGACACCAGCACCAACCTCTCCACAAGATTCTTTCAGGTAGCTGTAAACAGCAATGAGGTCTCCCCTCAGCCTCCTCTTCTTCAAACTAAAATTAAGATGATTTGCATTCAATGTAATGTAATACTATGAAGTGAAGGAAGTGTAGATGACTAATACATATATATTGGTAATGCTTCCTTCTCATTCCTCCTTCTGCTTTCCCTTCTGCCGTAACTGAAGTTCAGAGGTACTTCTATCTTTACTGCATTACCTATTTCTATACCCAGCCTAGTAGCCTGCACAGCAATACAATTATTCAAGCTCTTCCCATCTCCTCTTAACAGGTTGCACCTTTAAACTTTAACTTTCTCATTACTTTTATGGGAACATTTTTTTTCCTTTCCTTTAATATTCTCAGTATTGTCCCATATTTTCCTCAATTACATTTGTATTCTGAACATCTGTAAGTTTGTAGATTATGAATGGCTAGAAAAGTTAATTCAAATAACCAAAACTCCAAGTTCAGCACCTTATTTGGTTCCAAAGGCATTTGAATTAGAAAAAAAGGAAACAATGAGCAAATGTGAAGTTACTTTGATATGCAGATTGCATTTCAAGGTTGCCATCAGAAAAACAATTTTAATTTACCCTTCCTAAAATTTTCAGTCACACCATTAAGGTCATGTCTGCTAAATACACTAAAAAATGTTGGTACTGGAGTCATTTTAAGCACTAATTTTGGAAGAATTTTTCTTCAAATGTGGATGAGTGTGGTGGGTTGAAATTACCCCCAAAATAAATCACCAGGCTAGTTCAGAAGTTTTTGGAAGCAAAACATAGCTCTATTTTCAAGCAAGCTAAAATCTAGACGTATTTACATATTTAATAACAACAAAGACTTCCCTGAGTAAAGGTAAAAGTAAAATAGCTCTCCCTGCCTTGTATAAGGGAGAAAAATAGAAATCAGGAAAAGCTCTCTGCTATCTATTTAGCCATAAAAAAAAGTTTCAGCCAAGGTCAGCGAAATCATGCAAAAGCATCAGCCAGAGCAAAGAAGAGAAAAAGGAGGAAGAGTTTGTGCAGCATAATTTACCCTAATGTACAAGCAAATAGAATGATATAGACTTATCATTACTTGTCTTTTGTATCCAGTACCCTGTTTTATTTACCTTTTACTATTTTTTCTATTCAAGATCTCTGGAATTTTTCTATTGTAATTTAGAACTAGGCTAGAGGGTTAAACCACCATAATGAGGGAAGTTGAGCTGTCTCAGCTACCTTGGCTCTAAAATCAGCTAGGCAATACCACACCTTCAAGTCGAAACACCATCACTACTGTCAGGCAGTCACAGTCTGAAAAACAAATACAAGAACTATCTACACAAAGTACAGTGATCACTCTCTTCTAACTAAGATTAAAAAAGTAGCTTGAAAGCTGTCAGCTCACACATTTCTTCTCTGCTGCATGACTTCATGTTTGAAAGTTATCTGCTTCACCTTCATGGCAGCTAACCAAAATTTGCCTCTTTTATGTCCAGAGATAGGTTATTAACATACTGCTTGCAAAGCAGGGATGGAAAAAAAAAAAAAAAAAGTCTGTCATTCCGGCTGACTCATTCATTCAAGAACTTTGTAGGCTTAATTTTTGAATTTTATTTTAGATTTCCTAAGTATTCCAGCATACATTATTTTCCCTCAGACAAATGGAATACATTTTAAACTACAGCTTTATACTGCTGAGGCTGTTACATCTTGTTTTGATAAAGAAATAATTGAGAACCAAATTTGCTGAAATGCCTGTCCTCATGTCTCTCAGATGTCCTTGCTGTGCACTAAGGCAAACATTCTTCTCTTTTCATTCCGACCTCTGTTGACTCCCCTCTGCATTCCTTTCCCCTATAGTTCTCATTTCTGAGAACAATTAGCAACACCCACTGATGATAGCAAGGCTGCAGCAACCTAACAGTGATATCTTGCCAACACCAGCTGTGCTTCAGTATTTATTTATTAAGATCACACTATTTACACAGGGCAAACTTGCTGAGATGGCAAAATGATGAATACAGTTGCAGCAGCTGAATTTCAGCTTGACTTTTGAAAAAAAAAGTTACCCATGCTGGGTAACATTTATCTTGAAGAAGAGGAAATGCAAGCCTTTAATTTCACCTTCAAATTATGTTTTGCTGGCTCTTGAGCTTAGTTTAGGTGATGGAGGGGAATCTTGTAGAGCAGGGTACAGCAAGATGAAAGCTTTTTGTGCACTGTCTTTGAATAGCTGTCTGTAGAGATGCTGGACATGCAGTAAAAGAATGCAGCAGTGACACAGGCATCCTGTTCACATCACTAAAGCCAAATTGTGACTGAGTGAGCCAGAGGCTGGCTTTGCAAATCATGGTACTCTTGAGTTTTCACATCTGCTTGTCAGAAGTGTTGAGTGACATGAAAACTAATGTCAGCAAGTCTGCTGCTTTCTAGTTCATCTTAGGCTGGAAAAAATCCCAAAACACAAAAAAATTAGACAGACTCCTGACTTAATATCTGTGTGGTTTATGATAGATTGAACACCAATGTAATTTAAAGGGCTAGACTATTCCTTCAGGAGGGCTGCTAAAGTGCAACACAAGTTTACTCAAAGACAGTGTAGATTTGAGAGATTATTTGGTGCTTTATCCCTCATATTTGGAAATTGTTGTGTGTGTTTTCTCTACCTCTAGCCTGATTTGATTATTATTGCATATGATCCACAAGTTTGTAAGTCAAAGAGGTGTCTTTGGAACATCTTAAAATTCTAAGTTGTAAAATGGGCTTACCTCTTTTTCTTCACAATCGTAGCAATCATTTTGTAGCCCTTATTTGACTAAAAAATGAAATTCTTCTGTATTATTTTGGGGATATTTTTAAAGGCAATGACTGTCTCAGAAAGTATGCAGAATTAGAAGCAGAACTTCACTGAAGGCAGGAGTTACCAATGCAGCCTTACTTCTACCAGTCTTTAGGAAGATGGTGCTTGCTACTGTTGAAATAAAGTATTTTTGCTCTTTACTTTTAGATAACTTGGTATTAGGGGAGAGCTGGGTCTGCCTGCTCACCAGGGAAAGGGGAGCTGAGAGTGACCCCAGTATAAACTATATCCTTAGCCCCATGTCACAAGATCTGTTCATGGCAGGCAGAGCTAGATGCTGGTAACAGGGTAAGCCATGAATCAGATCCAGGTAACTTAGTGAGGAGCACCAGGAGACAAGGCTTGAGACACAACCACAGTGTATGTTTCAGGGGTCCTTACAAGGGCTGGAGAGAGAGCTGAATACCCTTTATGCATAGCTTAGGCATGGACTAGAGCTCCAGAGCTAAGCTGAAGCAGGGTTCCCAGGCTTGTGGATGCAGCTGGTCAGGGTCATCCAGACTTGCTAACACAGTTAAGGCTCTGACACAGGGCCATCCTGAAATACACTATACAGTATCACTCAGTTGAAAACCACTCCTGGGAAGCAGTATCCAAAAAGATGAGTGTGAAGAGTGTTTACAAAATACTATACCATGCCAGGATTGTGGAGTTAGCATCATGTCACTGAAAGAATGAACTCCTTATGTATGAAGGCAAAAAAATTTACCTAAAGAACTAATACATGGTCAGGTAATAAGTGCCTAGATGGAAGGATAATTTGAATCTTTTACTTTGACCTTTTCTAATTTTAGAGTGCTGAGTCATGCAACCTGAAAGATATATAAATATATCTCATATGAGCTTCGTGTGGTGAGCATGACATGAAGTTAAAATTGTGCAATGGTTTTCTCTCACCTATCCTTAACAATGGTTCACCTTCATACAACTATTTTGCATGCATATTTAAATCTTCTCAGGATATATTATTTTTCCAAAGTGGGCAGCTTCTCTGAGCTTAATCAGTGTTGAGTGATTAGCTTTCTTGAAGGTATACGTGAGAAACATCTTTAAGTATGGTTCACCTGACCTCTCCAGCTATGTTAAGGATGATCTTGTTTTTATGAGCCATGAATACAGAATCATTGACTACTAGGAGGAAGCTATAAAATCTGGAGTACATGATCAAAAGTAGTTATCCTTAGTAACTGTTTTCTGATCTGCGTAAAATAAATTGACCTTATATCCTTTATTCATTAGCAAGAATTACAGGCACTTCTCAATATAACAGCAGCCTCAATATTTTGAGGTCGAATGATGGCATGAAATGCTGACCTGCCTCTAGTCAAGTATCAGGTAAAATGTGAATGCTTTCAGTCACAGGAGTGTTCACCTGTTCTTTGGACTAAGCCTTTTTTTATGAACAGATATAAAAGTAATAATCTTTTAGATGTCCTGGTTCTGCTAGGACAGAGTGACAGGCCAGACATGGGCTGCAGACTATCAGCGGTTTTGAGACAGCCAGGGCCGCTGACCTGTGCTAGCTCACAGGAACACTCCACTCGATAAAGTGTAAGTTTGCTGAGGACAAGATGCCTTCTGTTTGGCCTCCTTTTCTTGCCTGGGCTTCTCTTACTTCTTTAATACTGCTTTCTGTTTTAGTGTGACTGCCATGCCTTTTCCTGGGTGAAGTATAATAGTTTCAGATACTATTTTTGTTTCATTAAACCTGGTTTTATTTCAAGTCATGGGTCTTGTGTTCTCAGTCCTAGTTCTCTGCTGGGAAGGGATCATCACATAGTAGAGCGACTCCTATAGTATAGCACCAGATAAAGGTTAAATGTAGACAGCTGGAAAATCTGGAGCCTATCTTAACTCGCTTGACCATACTCCACACACAGCCTGGATATATGTGCAAAGCACCCTAAACTTTTCTTGGTCGCAATCAATTCTTATTATAAGCTATTTTACTGAGGTTGTGCCCCAGTTTGGGATTCAAAGCAATCTATATATTAGAGATAGATATGTAGCTATATGAAAATATAGAATAATATAATATTGGTGTTTCCCACATAATATTTTATTGTCATCTTGACATTTAATCCAATCCCCTAGACAAGAAGGCTAAACATCTGCATGCTAAACCACACATCAGTTCCCTGAAGTTTACATGAAAGAATTTGGAACACTTAGCTAATGCTTTTCCTGACTAGAATTAAATGTCTTTTTGCAAGTGCCACAGTTAAAGGACATGTTGACATAACTGTCTGTATACAGGTGAGGCTTCCTGTCTTCATTTAGTTCAGAACTGACTCAATCACTGTCTCTACTCTGTTTTGATCATCTTCCTTGACTACAAGAAAAGACACCCATGCACAAATACCTACCTGTAGATGCGTATTTGTAAACATAAGTAGTTATTTAACTTTTTCTCCAGCCTGGAGAAAAGTAGGCTCAGGGGGCACCTTATTGCTCTCTATAACTACCTGAAGGGAGGTTGTAGTCAGGTGGGGGTTGGTCTCTTATTCAAGGCAATCAGTGACATTACAAGAGGACAGTTGCAAGATGTGCCAGTGCAGGTTTAAGCTGGATGTTAGGAAGAAGCTCTTCACAGAAAGAGTGATTGGCATGGGAATGGGCTGCCCAGAGAGGTGTGTAAAAGGAGACTGGATGAGTGACTTAGTGTCATGGTTTAGTTAATTAGAAGGTATTAAGTGATAGGTTGGTCTTTTCCAACCTGTGATTCTGCGTGATTGTGACTGAATCTGAATCCCAAATCAGCTGTTATGATATAGAATCATAGAATCATAGAATGGTAAAGGTTGGATCATCCATTTCCAAACCCCCACCATAGGCAGGGACATCTCCCACTGGAAAAGGTCACTCAAGGTCTCATCTAACCTAGCCTTGAACACCTCCAGGGAGGAAGCATCCACAATCTCCCTGGGCAATCCATTCCAGTGTTTCACCACCCTCACTGTAAAGAACTTGTTCCTAATATCCAATTTAAATCTCCCCTCTTCCAGTTTAAACCCATTACCCCTCATCTTGTCATTACAAGACCTTGTAAACAGTCTCTCCTCAGCCTTCCTGCAGGCTCCCTTCAGATACTGGAAGGCTACAATAAGGTCTCCTTGAAGCCTGTGGTTCCTCCTTTAAATGAGCACAAGCAAACCATTTTGATGTTACAGCTTTTGAAAGAATAGAGAAGAAAATTGATTTTAAAATGGAAAATAAGTTATCAAATGCTCAAGTTACAGTATATTAGAAAATGTTAAAACAGCCAATAGGCTGTACTTTCTGTGTGTTTCTGTATGTATATTATTTAGTATTATGTATATATATGCATATATATCTATATATAAAAATTCTATATTTAACAAAGCATGACCTTCAAAAAGAAGCAAGTAGGTGTGGGAATGTTGTACCAAATTGTGCCTGTCCTATTATTAAATATAGTCAGTTATTCATCACTGAAGAGATAAAAAAAAAATAAATAAAATCTTCTGGATTATTAAAAAACACCTTCAAAAGTATTTATAGCAAATATTCAAACCATGTTGCTCATGCTATTTCCATCTCTCAATGCTTAGATTTTTCTTCTCTTTCACACAAAGTATTATTTATCCATATATAAATAATTTTATTGTTTTGGGTTTTTTTTTATAGCATAAGCGTAATGCTACACTGCCTGGCAAATTTATTTTAGAAAATGTTGCATGGAGAATAATGCATAACCATGTGACTGAGATTACCAGGACAAACATTTTCTTACATTTAAATGAACATAGACACACCAAGAATAGACATTTACTTTTGGCAATGAAAAACAAGAAGAACAGGGAACTGCTGTAGTGAGTCCAGAGGAGGGCCACAAAGATGATTGGAGGGCTGAAGCAGCTCTGCTATGAGGACAGGCTACGAGAGTTGGGGCTCTTCAGCCTGGGGAAGAGATGGCTTTGAGAAGACATTACAGTAGCTTTCCAGTATCTGAAGGGAGCCGTGCAGGAAGGCTGAGGAGGGACTATTTACAAAGTCTTGTCATGACAGGACGAGGGGTAATGAATTTAAACTGGAAGTAGTGAGATTTAAACTGGATGTTAGGAGGAAGTTCCTTAGAGTGAGGATGCTGAGACACTGGCATAGATTGCCCAAGGAGGTTGTGGCTGCTCCCTCTCTGGAGGCATTCAAGGCCAGGTTGGATGAGGTCTCTAGCAACCTGTTCTAGTGGGAGGTGTCCCTGCCTATGACGGGGGGTTGGAACTGGATGATCTTTGAGGTCCCTTCCAATCTAAACCATTCTATGATTCTATGACTCTATGAAAAACCACTTCTGACAAAACCTGGAGGGAAAGTCACCAGGTAACTCCAACTTCAATGTATTTTTGTGGCTTCTATCATAGCCATGCATTATTAGAGTAAAAGACAATGCGTGGGCATTGTTTATTTTCATAAAATCCTGAATACAAACCTACACATGAAATAGTCCTTACTGTTAGCAAGAATCATGACTCACATGAAATAGTCCTTACTGTTAGCAAGAACCATGACTTAAGATTAATAAAGATAATGTCATAAAGCCTCTAGGATGTCAATTAATCCTCAGGCATTTTTTTTCATTTTTGATATTAAGAAGTTCAAGAAATGACTTAAAACTCATACGCGAAACATCTGTCTTGCTATATGCTTCCTTCTGCAATACCATGCTTATGTTCAGTGATATTCTTGAAGACCTTGTAGAGCTTAATAAGGACAAAACAGAGGAACAGAGCTGTTAGAGAGACTGAAAGACTTATTTAGAAATTGCAGTAGAAGGCTGGGGTGTCCTGATCTAGGGTGGGGTGTCCCTGCCCATGGCAGGGGAGTTGGAATTACATGATCCTTGTGGTCTCTTCCAACCCTGACTGATTCTATGATTCTAAGTTGACAGAATTTAAAGATAGAAGACATTTAATGAAAATTCTATAGAAACTATAAAAAATTAATTCCCAGAACACCTTAAGTCCAATTATTCATGTTCCATTCATTAATATTTGCACTATTTTTAAATAGACAGGACTGTGAAATTAGAGATATAAGATGCAGCTTTGTTTTGTTTTGTTAAAGACTAGAAAGGCAACATAATTGAAGGGTTTGAAATTACAACTACATGCACTCAGTGACATCATTTCTAAGAGATTGCTCTTTTCCTCTACCATCAGGTGGTGAAGCGATATGTCATTGTTATTAGAATAAGATTAAACTTACTCTATTTCAAAGTCACAAATACATTTTCATAGTGTTTTAACCTATGGGATTTCACATAAGTGGCAATTAGTATTGAAAGAATTGAATGATGGCTGCAGGGAGGTTCTCTGTTTCAATGAAGAAGAAATTGACTTGAAAACCAGGAGTGAAGGTGGAATAAATTGCGGGGTTTTCCTTTTTTTTTTTTTTTTTTCTTTTTTTTTGAGG
>VWZI01020825.1:165248-181105 GCA_013396835.1 Psilopogon haemacephalus | reverse complement strand
TTTTTTTTTCCTTTCCTTTATCTTTTTAGCAGAAATAGCTATTGTTCGATGGATGCATGTTCCACCTATGCAAAAACATAGAATAATAGAATCATAGAATCAGTCAGGGTTGGAAGGGACCACAAAGATCATCTAGTTCCAACCTGTCTGCCGTGGGCAGGTACACCCTACCCTAGATCAGGCTGGCCGCAACCTCATCCAGCCTTGCCTTAAAACACCTCCAGGGATGTGGCCCCAACCATCTCCCTGGACAACCCATTCCAGGCTCTCGCCACTCTCATTCTGAAGAACTTCCTCCTCACATACAATCTGAATCTCCCCATCCCCAGCTTTGCTCCATTCCTCCTAGTCCTATCACTACCTGATAGCCTAAAAAGTCCCTCCCCAGCTTTTTTGTAGGCCCTTTTCAGATACTGGAAGGCCACAATAATGTCAGTGGGAGCCTCCTCTTCTCCAGACTGAACAGCCCCAACTCTTTCAGTCTCTCCTGCTAGGAGAGGTGCTCCAGCCCTCTGATCATGCTTGTGGCCCTTCTCTGGACATGCTTCAGCATGTCCACATCCTTCTTGTAATAGGGGCTCCAGAACTAGACACAGTACTCCAGGTGGGGTCTCAGCAGGGCAGAGTAGAGGGGGAGAATCACCTCCCTCGACCTGCTGCCCACACTTCTCCTAATGCAGCCCAGGATCTGGTTGGCTTTCTGGGCTGCAAGTGCACACTGTTGGCTCATGTTGAGCTTCTCATCCACCAGCACGCCCAAGTCCCTCTCCTCAGGGCTGCTTTCCAGACAGTCACTGCCTAGATTGTATTTGTGTTTGGGATTGCCTTGACCCAGATGCATGACCTTGCACTTGGCCTTGTTGAACATAAGGCAACCACTTGCATTTGTAACAACTGAATGGGAAATACTAGTTTTAAGGCAATGATTAATAAAGATGACATCCTGTTGGTGTTTTGAATAGCGTTAGATGAAGGGAAAACCACAAAAAAACCCCATCCCAAACACAGTGAGAAATAAAAGCAACATTCCTTCTACATCATAGATAGATTATTTTCAGTGATATCACAAACTAAGCTTCAAGCTTAGCAAATGCAGCAGGTTTTCCCTTAGACTCAGTAATCATGAAACCAAGTTGAAACTACAATTTTTATTGTATTTTAAGTACATTAAATTAATGTATCCCAGTTATGTTTTCCACATACATAAACTGTGATTACAGAATAGATAAACACAATTTAATTTAGCCACAGAGCAAGTTTTCTTATTTAAAAATATATACAACTTAGATAACATGGAAGATAAACAAGATAACCTTTAAAGTAATTATGTTTCACTGATGCAATTAACTTAAACGTAATAAGCCAATAACAATATGATATATATTAATTAATAGATCAATTTGTGTGTTTCTCTAAGTGTATACAAAATTAGAGAAGATGACACAATCATCATTAGTCATTAAAATAATTCAAAGAATTAGTATAGATCTATGAATCTGAAATGAAAAATCCAAGAAGCATTCAGCAGACACTAGGTGAAGACTGACACTGGGAAATTAATTCGGGATATGCCATAGACTCTGGTGGGATCAGGACATTATTTAGCAAACTGGATTACTATTTAAAAGTATATCTAACTATATTTGAAATGCCACTATTGAAAGATACCATCATAATCTCTAAATAAATTCTTATGACTTAATCAACAAGCAATATCATATAATATTTTACAGATGTAAGATAAAACAAGAAAATCATTGCTATCTTAAGTCCAACAGTGTGACAGCTGCAAGCTTTCAAGCACTTCTACAGTGCTGGTCTCTGGAGTCAGCAATATTAGGAAACAATCACTCTCCACACTGTGTCTTAGTATTAAATGTCTGGTCCTATCCATTTCCCGCTGTATACATTTTAATCTCCTATAGGAAAGTCACATATAAAGACTTAAAAAAAAAAATAATCATTATTACTGTAATGCTGAAGGCAACAAATTCCTTAAAGAATAAATAAGAAAAGGTTGCTTTTTAACTTTTGGATCTCCATCAACCTACTGGTAAAAATAATCTTAGTAAACCAGATCTGTGTACTGTGGTATGTGCATCTGAACATATATACCCATTTGATGGTTGATTTACTGGCCAAATATGAAAATCTACTGAAAACAATCAAGTCTAAAGCTGAATTGCTTCCAGGACCTAATTGACTTTAAATGAGGTGGACTCTTTTAGGTGCTGCATCAGCAGTTAAATGCTACATCAGCTATCGATGCACTGGCTTCTGGAATGAGTTCTGAGTTTTGATCCATTTGGATTGTGGTGGGGTTAAATTTGTCCCCCAAAATAAAAATCACAACACTAGCTCAGACAGTTTGGAAGTAAGATAAAGCTATATATGTACAGCAAAACCAAAATCTAAAAGCATATCATTGCAAACTCGTTGGAGGAAACAAGTCAGAGACTTGTGGTCAATGGGAGGGAGACTGGTTGGAGGCCTGTAACTAGTGAAGTCCCACAGGGGTCAGTACAGAGACCAGTTCTGTTCAATATATTCATCAATGACCTGGAGGAGGGCAGAGAGTGCACTGTCAGCAAGTTTGCTGATGACACCAAGCTGGGTGGAGTGTCGGCCACACCATAATGCTGTGCTGCTATTCAGTGAGACTTAAGACAGACTGGAGAATTGGACAGGGAGAAATATAATGAAATTCAACAAGAGTAAGTGTAGAGTCTTGCACCTGGGAAAGAACAATCCCAGGTATCAGTATAGATTGGGAACTGACCTGCTGAAAGGCAGTGAAGGGGAAAAGGATCTGAGCGTCTTAGCAGAGGGGAGGTTGACCATGAGCCAGCAGTGTGCTCTTGTGGCCAGGAGGGCCAATGCCATTCTGGGCTGGGTTAAAAGGACTGTGGTTAGTAGGTCAAGAGAGTTTCTCCTGCCCCTCTACTCAGCCCTGGTGAGGCCACATTTGGAGCACTGTGTCCAGTTCTGGGCCCCGTAGCTCAAGAAGGACAATGAACTGCTTGAGAGAGTCCAGCACAGAGCCACAGAGATGAAGAAGGGAAAGGGACATCTCTCTTATGAGGAGAGACTGAGTGAGCTGGGGCTCTTTAGCTTGGAGGAGACTGAGAGGTGACCTTATGAATGTTTATAAATATGTAAAGTGTGAGTGCCAAGAGGATGGAGACAGGCTCTGCTGGGTGATGCCCAATGACAGGCCAAGGGGCAATTTTTAGAAGTTGAGGCATAGGAAGTTTCATGGAAACAAGAGGAGGATTTTTTTCCCTGTGAGAGTGGCAGAACATTGAAACAGGCTGCCCAGGGGGGTTGTGGAGTCTCTCTCTCTGGAGGTATTCAACAGCTGCCTTGATGTGTTCCTGTGTGATTTGGTCAAGGTGATCCTACTCTGTCAGGTGGGGTTGGAATAAATGATCTTTTGAGGTCCCTTCCAGCCCTTGACATTTTGTGATTCTGTGATTCTGTGATAATACAATGCATATGTACAAAGTATATTTACATCTATTTACAATTTAGAAATAACACAGTTTCCCTCCGCACAAACCCAGAAGGGGCTAACAGCCACCTTCTCAGGTGAGAGAAAGACCAGGCCTCCACGGTTATCTACTCAGCCAAGGTTAATGTAGCCATGTAAGATCAGCCAGTAGAGGGAATCAGAAGAGGAGGTAGGAAGAGGCAGAGAAGAACAACTTCTGCAACAGATTATGTACTAGTACCGCAAATGAATGAAATGATAGAGTTATCTATTATTTTTCTTCTATAACCAATGGCCTATTGCATTTAATTTCTTTTTTGTTTTCTATTTAATGTTTATAATTTCCAATAAAGCTAGAGGGCTAACTCTAAAAACACCATGTAGATTTAATGAGTGCTCCAACTACACCCCATTATTGATAGCTGTTACACTTTCATAGAGTCATAGAATCAGTCAGAGTTGGAAGGGACCACAAGGATCATCTAGTTCCAATCCGTCTGCCATGGGCAGGGACACCCTACCCTAGATCAGGCTGGCCACAGCCTCATCCAGCCTTGCCTTAAAACACCTCCAGGAATGTGGCCCCAACCACCTCCCTGGGCAACCTGTTCCAGGGCCTCACCACTCTCATTCTGAAGAACTTCCTCCTCACATACAATCTGAATCTCCCCATCCCCAGCTTTGCTCCATTCCTCCTAGTCCTATCACTACCTGATAGCCTAAAAAGTCCCTCCCCAGCTTTTCTGTAGGCCCCCTTCAGATACTGGGAGGCCACAATAATGTCAGTGGGAGCCTCCTCTTCTCCAGACTGAATAGTCCCAACTCTTTTCAGTCTGTCCTCATAGCAGCCCTCTGATCATCCTCGTGGCCCTTCTTTGGACATGCTCCAGCATTTCCACATCCACATGTAATAGGGGCTCCAGAACTGGATGCAGTACTGCAGGTGGGGTCTCACCAGAGTAGAGTAGACGGGGAGAATCATAGAATGGTTTAGGTTGGAAGAGCCGGGAATGGTCTTCAGAGCATTGTAAACTGTTTAAGTATCTGATAGTGGGGAGAGCATTATAAATTAAGTATCTGCTAGTGGGTAGAGATGGACAGCATACTAACAAATGTAAGGCTCCATAGGAAAGTTCAGTGAATTCTCTACTAATAGCCAGATATTACAGTTTAAAAGACTCATTATTTCTGGGTTTATAATATTTTACATTTTCAGTTACATGAAAATTGATTTGGCTAAAAGGAGATGGATGTACACTTGGTAAAAGAATGAGCATTAACTTTCACTGTTCATCTTATTCTGCCATTCATAACATCAATTGACTTTACAGAAGTCTTAAAACTAGATAGTTGGGGCAAGACTGTAAATAAAAGAGAAATGCAGAAATCAGTTCTTTTCAACTCAGAAGTGGAAGCACTTTACAATTATTATTTAGTAGTTTCTCCAATGTTAATAGAAAAAAAATATGTCTCATCAAACACACAAAGAGAAAGTTGACATTGAGTTATATTGAGCTGAAAGGTGAGATTCAGTTAAAATTAATTTATTATACTTAAGACAGCCTATCAGGATTAAAGGATTCTTAAGCAGATCTTTACCACCTAGTAGTTCCATCTTAGGCAATGGTTGATCAGCTCATAAACCCCTCTAGGTGGCTAGCAGCTGTTTCAGAGGAATTGCTTTACTGGAGGTTAAAATCTTTTGGGGAATTTTAAAATACTGAACACAACAATGAAAGCATATGATCTGTGTTGTGGCTGATCTGTTTGTGGACTTCCCATGTGAGAGGGCAAATCTTTCTTTCAGCAAAGGAAAAGCAAGTCTATTTTATGAAACTAACTCAAAACAAAAAAAGTAGTGTCACAAGGTTGTAAATCATAACCAAAAGAAAAGGAACTGAAGACAGCAGAAAAAGATGGTTGTATGAGTGATTATAAAGGCTGGGAAAGCTGAATTATCTCCTTGGGATTTAACCTGTGGTGACAACTTACCCACTGCTGCTTTTTTTTTTTTTCCCCTGCTTTTCTTAGTCTGAGTTTGAAAGACAGCAGTTACTGATTACTAACAGAAGGTCTATATAGTAACCGTCAGTGTAGATATTTCTATTCATAATTTGTAATTGGTTATCTACACTTTGTTTGGATTCAATCAAAAGTCTCCTATGTTTATCTGAACCTCAGGTATATGTCTAAAATGAAATGGACGAATTGCTCTTTGTGAAATAAGAAACATGGAACCATGGTTCTGAGGAGTGTTATAAAGACATCAACTGAGATGTAAAGTGTAGAATGTCAAGTAATTCATTGACAATATCAAGTAATCAGTTGATTTTAAGCATTTACAAAGCCAAAGCCCAATTTTTTGCTCTTTTTCATCTGGAAAAAGAGAGAAAACATGCAAAAGCCAGAGAGTGAGGCAGGGTTGCAGCAGCTTGGACTGTCCTTGTCACCTGTCAACACTGACAATTCTGGAGAATTTGCCAGATGAGTTTGTAGAGAAATGAAATCCAGCAAGCATATCCTGTTTCACTTGGAGCACTACATTTTGGGGACAACTTTCCTCTTCTATACTCAATAGAAGATTGTCATAGAATCGTAAAACCATAGAATGGTTTAGGTTGGAAGGGACCTCAAACATCACCCATTTCCAACCCCCTGCCATAGGCAGGGACACCTCCCACTAGAACAGGTTGCTATAGGACTGTCATTAGCTTTTTATTAAAAAAAAACCCAAACAAACAAAAACAAACCAACAAAAAAATCCTGACCCTCTCTCTGATTACTCAGATTTCATAAAGGTGTACTGCAATATAATTTGCAAGAAAATCAAATGCATTATTCTTTCTATTATAATCACTTCTACAAACCACAGTATAAATAAATGCAGATTTAATGGCAGGTTAATTTATATACAACGCTAGATTTCACATTTTGATTCTCTCCCAAAGTCTTCTGTGCTTCAGATTTTGATCTTCCTATAATCTTGATACTTTCAGAGAAGGATGAACTTTCACTGTTGCTAAAAATAAAGGATATAAAAAACCTGTTTCAGCTGACAATACTCAAGATTCTTTGTATTCCTAGAACAAAGAGTATGAGTGCATCAGGGAGCACTTAAAGGTCATTTCTTCAGTATCAAATAATGTTAGAGCTAAGAAAATAAACAGAATGTTCTTGGCTGAGGTGAGTCAGACCATTTTCAAGTATAAAGTATAAGCCATTAAGATTTGGTTCTGGCACCTGATCACTCAAAAGAAAAATTACTTTCACCAAAAATGAGGCGTTTTGATTGCTTAACATGCATTATCCTACCTAATAACGCTGTAAGCCTTCTAGTGAACTCGTGCCTTAGAGTATTTTATCCATTGTGTCAAATTCTACTGTTCTTTTCAGCTGCATCACAATGATTTAGGCAAGAGGACTTCACTAATCTGACTAAGAGTGCAATCTAATCTAATTTTGTGACCTGATATAACAGGCCCAGAAGTTCATCCTAAAAAGACTAATGCCTGTCTTGACATTCTGTGCTGTAGCCAGCTGTGTTGGCATCAATGAAACTCCTCAGAGCATACACACAGCACACAGATCCATTAATCTTTGTAGAACTAGGGGCCTAAACTCTGTGCAAATGAAGAGGAGATGACTTTGTGCTATAAAGCAAAGTTTCATAATGGAGAACAGCATGATATGGCAAGTCCATCTGTAGGATTCTTCCAAATATATTTCTGAAGTTTTCAAAATTGACTTATTTTGTATAACAGAAATTATCTGCAAAAGGTACATGCAATTTTGCATATTTTTGATCTAAAAAACAGCCTTTTTTTTTTCTTGAGAATGAAATGCAACATTGCAGCAAATTAAAATATTCCTCCACCATTCTTGTCAGTTGTTGTTTCATGTTGATGTATGAACACTTTGTACATAAATAAATATATTCTTCTTTACAGCAATATTTATACAGGTAAAGCAGATTTTATTGCATAGTTTTTCATTGCTCGGGTCATAGGCAAGTCAAGATAAAATGATGGTCTTGAAAGGGTACTGTTCATGTCTTAAGTTTGAAAATCAACAGATATATCTGTACCTTATCTTGACTTTAAGGAACTGAAATTTGGTGTTATGTTTTGTTTTTTTTCCACTAAAACTTTGTCACTAATAAATATTTGGAAAAAGTGGTCATGTAGGCTTGACCCTCCAACTGATTAGCAGTGACCACAGTTCACCCCTGACTAAGGTTATAAATGGAGTCCCAGTACAGAACTATTTTGAGCTGGCCTCCTTGCAGCAAACAGCCTTGCAGTCACATCCTCTCCCCCTAGAATGGGACATCATCTAAGGATACTTCCACAGACTGAATAAACCCTCACCTCTGCTTTGGTAAGTGTATATTTTGGGTACCCCTGAGTGAGATGTTTGACACGAAGGAGCAAGGAATCAGTAAGAATGACCAATGTGTTCAGCTTTATTGTAAAATCAGCACAAGTTATATAGCCCAAGTCTCTCCCAGGCCAAGTGTAAGGTCCTGCACCTGGGTCGGTGAAATCCCGAGCACAAATACAGGCTGGGTGGTGAGTGGCTGGAGAGCAGCTCTGAGGAAAAGGACCTGGGGGTCTGGGTGGATGAGAAGCTCAACATGAGCCACATGTGGCTCAGACAGACAACTGTGTCCTGGGCTGCATTAAGAGAAGCATTACCAGCAGAGCAAGGGAGGTGATTCTCCCCCTTTACTCTCGTCAGACTCCACCTGGAGTACTGTGTGCAATTCTGGAGCCCCCAGCACAAGAAGGACATGAAACTGCTGGAGAGGGTCCAGAGGAAGGCCACAAAGATGATCAGAGGACTGGAGCAGCTCTGCTATGAGGACAGGCTGAGAGTTGGGCCTTTTCAGCCTGGAGAAGAGAAGGCTTTGAGGAGNCCCAGGGAGGTTGTGGCTGCTCCCTCCCTGGATGTGTTTAAGGCCAGGCTGGATGAGGTCTTGAGCGTCCTGATCTAGTGGGAGGTGTCCCTGCCTATGGTGGGGGGTTGGAACTGGATGATCTTTAAGGTCTCTTCCAACCTAAACCATTCTATGATTCTATGATTCTCACGGTTCTATTTCTCATTGGTAATTCTCATCTGTTCATGCGCCCTTTTCTTCTGACGTGTATCTGCTGCTTTGCCCAAGATGTTTTCCTTTCCTCCTCAGCCAGTTCCCTCTTATCAGTTGGTGCTGCAGAAACAGTGCTACCAAGGCCTGCTTTTCTCATATTAAGAGAGGCCCACTGAGGGAAATCTTTTAACAAGTGGATCATTCATAGCATGCATGGCTCTGCAGTCATCCCACATGTTTTCCCTTTCTAAGTGAGTGTGCTCATATTTTGCTTCATCTTTCAAGAAAACTTAAAACTTGTGGTTAAAGCTTAATTGGTTGTGTAGTGATATATTCCCAAATGACATCTAGACTTGTAATTTAGTTGGGTCAGAAGGAATACTAAGTAATCTTTTTTAACAAGTCCACATTTTTAGGGTAGCTATTGCTGTCTGGTTTGTAGGTGCCTTTGTGAGAGCTAAAGAGCATTTTTAACAGCTGAGGGATGTAGATGAATGTGTTCAACTTTGGTTACATCAAATCCTAGATACTTTGCTTGGATACCTGTTCTTGGAACCTACAGGTGCAAGATACAGGCAAAAGACTGGAAAATGGTGTTTCCATCTTCATTTTCTTTCCTTGGAACTTTTTGGTCCACTGAATTTACACATCAGTTATATTAAAAGACAAGTAGTATTTTTGTCATAGCCACTAGTGCTTATAAAGATATTAAAATATGTCCTTCATGAAGGGGTTGTCATTTAATCTATTACAGATTTTGAGAATATTTCGTATGAAGGGATAAATGGTAACTCACCCAGTTAGCTGTCTAACAGATCATTTATATTCTAAAAACTGTGAAATCCCAGGAAAGCCTCTCAAGATGCTCTTGATGTTCAGTTTTTCAGACTGCTGCTCAAAGCACTAGTATTGCTTTGGCTGTCCTATCTTAAAGGAATGTTGTAAGACAAATCCACTCCACAAATGTCACTTTTAATGATTCTGCTAAAATTTTAAGTTAGCTCTCCATCATATCCAATAAAAATGGTTCCTTTAATACACAAGTTTTCTGATAACCATGACATATAAATTGCCTGCAGAAGGAAATCACAGAAGTATATCTTGAATTCAGCTCATCTGTCAAAAGCTTAAAGATAATTTCTGACCACAGTGTTACAGGAATGATTTTGAAAAACCTGCTTTGGACTGTTAGCAAACGACAGCTATTGGAGAGATAAAAGCATCAGCTTGGAAAATGAGAACTCCTTTAAATTTCACTTAATGGAGCCTTTTTCTGAGTAGTTACACACCATGAAGTTTTGATTTTGCTATTTAAAGCCTTAAGATAAAAAGGACAGCAAGAAAAGAAGGGTTAGGACTGAGATAGAAATATTATTTTTTGAGATAATACAGAAACATGGCAAGTAATAGTAACTCTATAGATCATTTCCAGAATTTTCCATGAGATCACTAACCCCGTTGTTAACCTCAAAAAAATATTCTGAAGGCAGACTATAGAGCAGAGAAGAATTTAATTCATTTATAAATATTTAAGTAATTCTGAATTGAAAGTGCAATTTTATTAAGAGAAAGGAGGAACAAGCTTCTAAATCATCAGACCAAGAGCATTTACATCTAGTTAAGACCTCTAAAAGATTAACTATCTGCTGTTAGGATGAGGCCGATTTCCTCAGATAGATAAAGCACTTCATACAGGCTCACTGGATAACCATGCACAAGACTTGTTGCTATTATTGTGTATAATGGTACGGAATGAAGTGTCCAGATGATGCAGTAAAAGCTTAGTGCATTTAGACCTGCTGCTGTGTGGGTGGCTGGCAGCTCCTGGCTTCCAGCTGTGCTTCTGGGCCTGGACACAGTCATGGATGTACTTGATTTTATATTTGATTAACGTACAAACACTTGATCAGAGCCTAAATAAGGAAGTCTATACCCATCTGTCATATCTTCCTTTTCTCTTCTGACTCTGTCCACCTGATATCATTCTTTGCCTCTTTTGGCTATTCGGAAGACATTTTCTGTTTATCTGTTGAATATTTTAGTGTGCCTTCTCTTCCTGATCTACCGATCCACCTTCATTTTCCCCAGGGACTGAGGATTAAAAATTCTGCAATTCAAACAGAAAATTTTCTGCTATTCAGAAAATTTCTGTTTATCTGTTAAATATTTGAGTGTGCCTTCTCTTCCTGATCTACCTATCCACCTTCATGTTCCCCAGGGACTGAGGATTAAAAATTCTGCAATTAAACCAGAAAACTTTCACATAAAAGAAACTACTGGAGAGTGCCAAGTCCAAAACCTTCGCTCATGGTAGTAGACACACATATGGATATACTCACTCATTGATGATACTGGCTGTGAAAGAGAAAGCACAAGACTTGTTGCTATTAGTGTGTGTAACGGTACGGAATGAAGTGTCCAGATGATGCAGCAAAAGCTTAGTGCATTTAGACCTGCTGCTGTGTGGGTGGCTGGCAGCTCCTGGCTTCCAGCTGTGCTTCTGGGGCTGGACACAGTCATGGATGTACTTGATTTTATATTTGATTAACGTACAAACACTTGATCAGAGCCTAAATAAGGAAGTCTATACCCATCTGTCATATCTTCCTTTTCTCTTCTGACTGTCCACCTGGTATCATGCTTTCCCTCTTTTGCCTATTCAGAAGAAATTATCTGTTTATCTGTTGAATATTTTAGTGTGTCTTCTCTTCCTACTTACATGTTCCCCAGGGACTGAGGATTAAAAATTCTGCACTAAAACCAGAAAATTTTCACATATAAGAAACTACTGGAGAGTGCCAATCCAAAACCTATGCTCATGGTGGTAGGCACACATATGGATATACTCACTCATTGATAATTCTGGCTGTGAAAGAGAAAGCATAAAGCAATGACTTTGAAGACTATCAAGAATTACTGCTTGAAAAGCTGAAAAGTGGCTGTAGGGTCTCTCTATTGTGACTTTCCACATCCTCATAGAGAAGTGTCCAGAACAACAGCCTATTAAAAAAAAAAAAACAAAACCAAAACCAAACCACAACAATATGTTCTTCTCAGCTAATAATGGGGATAATCTACTTCAGACCATGACAGGTTGTTCTAGTAGTTAATTATTTTTGCTGCAGAAAGTATTTGCCTTGCTTCTTTTTACTGAACACATCTAGTCTCTCTTGCCAGTTTACCTAATCTTACTATATTGCTGTTTTTCCTTTAGGTATGCATGAACTAGTATTATTCTTTGTTATTTTACCAAAACTACTCTTTGGCCTTTTTATTTTTTTAAAAAAGCAGGTCTTCTGGTTTTCTACTCATATACATTTCGTGGTGCTTTTCTAAATTTTATCCAGTATTTCAATACCTTTTCTATAACAGCACAGAATTCCAGAACTCATTGTGCCATGGTGAAGATCAAGAGGAATGCAGTCTCTGTCTTCTCTTATTCATATCTTTATAAATATCAGGCTTATATTAGTCCTTTCTGTCCCATTGCAGTACTATCACTTTTCCAGTTAGTATTTCCCAGAATAAGGATCTTCTTGAAGAAGCATGAACTTAAAGAAGCTTGAACTTGCCACGTATAGGAACTTATGCATTAATAGCATGTATGAACTTTGCCAGGTTGACAAATTGATCTGCATCACAACTACTGACAGCTTCTCCCTTGTTCGTATAGGTTACACTTGCATTGACAGTAATTCAGCACCCTCTCCCCACTTTCTTTATATGAAAGTTAAATCACAATCATGATTCATGCTTTGTGGAAGCTATTGAAATGCAATCACTTGATTATCGCTCTTTGTTTATAATTATTCTTTAAAATGAGTTAGCTTTCAAGAAATTTGTTGATTAAAATTCCCATTTTTATTTTTCTTAAGTTTATAATTTAATCAATGTTAATGCTATATTAAAAAAAAAAAAGCCATGAAGAAGATACAAACAAAATGTATCTGGAAAGAAACTAGGATGTGCTAGTTTCACAAAATATCTTGTGATTTTTTTATACCAAAATTTTAGTTGTATGTTGCAGGGAAAGAGTGCCCAAGCAAACTTTCTGTTGGACAATGATGGCATATTTGTGCTACTTGTCCAGTAAATAGAAGTGTTCTGTACATTTTCAATTCTTAAATAAAGAAGCTGAGCTTGATGCAAACAGGGAAATAAAACACCATCTGCAGTTTAAGGATTTCATTGTTTCCTTTTTAAAGGGTTTGAAAAAGAGAAGTTGCTTCTAGAATTTCTGAATAGATACTTTGAGAATTGGAAAAGGGATTTGCTTCTTATTAGGACTATCTTTCTGTCTTTTATTTTAACAGAAAGAAGTAATAAAAAGAAATCATTACAAAATTACTTGTTTAAATCATCATTATGAGTAACTGATATGTTATTTTGAATGCATTCAGTCATAGCTATCAATCTAGTTCTTTTAATATTGTCCTTCAGCTTTTACAAATGTCTAAAATCCCAGGCCATAAATACTGGAGAAATGTTAATTGCACTTCTGTAGCTCATCCATATATGGCATTGAACTGCCAAATGTAGATCAATATGTTTGAAGAAACACAGACATATTTTTTCTTTCTTTCTGGTCATTGAATATTGGTAGGTGTAAATATTGTAAATATGTATTTGAAGATTTCATGTGTTAGGTAATGTTGAGTAGAGATAATAGACATTTTAATGAAATATATAATTTGGTATTAAATAGCAAGGTCAGCATATGACTTCTGATTATGGTTCAGAATACACTTTGAAGCACTGGGGAGTAAACCAGTTTTACACACACACAGAACTTGTGTTACTGCATCTTATGAAATGCTGGAGCAATATTGTTCTCCAATTTACAAGCACAACAATAGAACACATTGTTTCCATAGAAACCAAAGAATTTCAAATGAAGGGGAAAAGCAGGTTGCAGCATAATCCTGCCTCTCCTTAGCAGAAGAAAAAAATAGTAAATAGACATGAAGGACGAACAAAGTACTCCATCAACTCCTCTCCTCCCATTTTTGGGAAGTCCTGTGATGAGCATGAATGGCACTTGGAGCTTCCCCCACAATGTGTCCTTGTGGCCAAGAAGGCCAATGGGATCCTGGGATGTATTAAGAAGAGTGTGTCCAGCAGATCAAGGGAGGTTCTCTTCCCCCTCTACTCTGCCCTGGTGAGACCCCATCTTGAGTACTGCCTTCAGTTTCGGCCTCTGCAGTTTAAGAGGGACAGGTATCTGCTGGAGGGGGTCCAGCAGAGGGCTATGAGGATGATTAGGGGACTGGAGCACTGTCTTATGAGGAGAGGCTGAAGACCTGGGGCTTTCTAGTCTGGAGAAGAGAAGACTGAGTGGGGCTTTTATAAATGTGTATAAATCTCTGAGGGCTGGGGTTAAGGAGTGGGGGGGCAGGCTCTGCTCCCTATGATAGGACATGGAGCAGTGGATATAAGCTGCAGCACAGGAATTTCCACCTCAACTCAAGGGGGAACTTCTTTACTGTAAGGCTCCCAGAGTACTGGAACAGACTTCCCAGAGAGGTTTTGGAGTCTCCTTCTCTGGAGACTTTCAAGGCCTTTCTGAACGTGGTCCTCTGTGACTTGAGCTAGATTGGATGGTCCTGCTCTGGCAGGTGGGTTAGACTCAATGATCTCTTTGGGACCCCTGACATCCTTTGATCCCATGATCCTGTGAAAGAGAAAATAAAAAGTGACAGTGCCATGCTATGTCATATAGTTCATATATATGGATTTTCAATATGTCAGCAATCAATAAAAACTCAATTAAAATAAATAAATAAATATCTTAATTTATAAACTGCTGAGAAGCCTTCCTTGCAGTGCCCTTTGTAGTTTACAATGTCTTGTAGGGTTAGAGTTTGCACTACATTTTATATGAAAACTCCTTGGTGCTGTTTCTCGCTTCTGAAGCCTTTCAACATGCTTCTGTGTTTCAGAGGTGAAACAATTGTATAATCAAATTCTAAAAAGAGTCTGGAGTTATTTGCTTTAGATCAGTGTTGTATTGCTATGTGTGAAACAAAAATGAAGAAAAAAATCCAAACCACTTCTTTAAGTACCAGTACATCTTATCCACTGGGTGAAACTCACTTTTTTCTTTTTGCTAACCTGTTATTTTTTAAATGATGTGGGGTTTTTATATTACCTTTTCTTAAGTCATCAAGGGGTACTTTAAATAAGGCAGCATCTGTAATTTCGTAT
Organism: Psilopogon haemacephalus; assembly: GCA_013396835.1. NCBI lineage: Eukaryota > Metazoa > Chordata > Aves > Piciformes > Megalaimidae > Psilopogon > Psilopogon haemacephalus. The sequence goes on along the minus strand of VWZI01020825.1, from coordinate 166,322 downwards.
TTGAATAGGTATCACAGAACAACAGCAGCAGAACAATAACAGGAAAAAAAGTTTTAAAAAAAGTTAATTTGCAGAAAGTACTTTTTTTTTAATGACTGCAAAGAAGTAAGAAGTAACTAAACATTTGCATCTGTTACCATTTTTTAAAAGGCATATTTCTAACCATCTTCTGCTAATTAGGAGTGCCAGTCTGTTGTTGCCGTTTCTGAAGTTCCTGAGCTCTTGTAAGACTTTTTAGTGTCATATGGAGCATTGCAGGTAGGTAAAAATAATAGAACCTCTTTGATGAGAAGCCTTCGGCATATTTTTGTGTGTCTTTAAATTGGTCCAATTAGAATTGCAATGTTTTATACAAGTAAATACATAATTTCAACTGGAGAACTTGATATTTACTCCCAAGTGTTTGAAACGTCAAAGCACAAAGCTCACACATTAGGAAAAGCCAATGTTTTTTCTCTCCTGTGGAATGCCTAATTTTTGTCATTGTCCACATCATCCTCCATAAAGATTTCATATTTATGTTCAGCAAGGACAAAACAGTTTCATGAAACTAATACCATGCCGTAAAACCTTAACGGCATGTCAAAACACCTACAGACTGATCTATCAGGCCACTGAACTGTTGAATTACTGTGATTACTGGTATTATTTTACTTTGTACCCATGCCTTCTGTCAACAAAAAGGAGGCTAATAAAACAAATGTACATACAAATTTTCTGTGTTTCATCTCAGCTGAGACTAAAAGCCACAGAAAAAGTATTACTTCTTGTGTAGCGTAGGAAAATGCACTGATGATTTCCCCTTATGATCACATTTTGAAGATTACATTTCAGTAAGAGGTTTCTTAATGTCCCTAATTATCCAAGGAGGTAAAGATCTTGTCTATGCTAAATTGTCATCTATGTTAAATTCCAAGAGATGGGTACTTTGCACTTTGATCTCTGAGGGATATGAGGCTTACATCCAGACAATGCAGATGTATTTAAGGTCTTCAAGTGTCTAACTCATGACTCAAAACAAAAAACAAAACAAAACCCCAAACCCCAAACAAACATCTAAAAAGGGAAGGCAAG
>VWZI01020825.1:114130-164356 GCA_013396835.1 Psilopogon haemacephalus | reverse complement strand
AAAAAAAAAAAAAAAAAAAAAAAAAAAAAAAAAAAAAAAACACCCCAAAAAAAAAAAAAAAAAAAACACAACTCAGCCATGTAGGTTAGGTTCTCAAGGTTATTCTGTTCCTAGGCTACTAAGGAAGATAAAGACATGATTAGTATACCAACAAGAGCAGAAAGCAGCAATTATAAGCAGAGCCTCTCAGAGATTCCACAATGGAAAGAGATCTTAAGAAAATCCCAGCTGCACAGAAGCTTCAGACGGAAATTGTAGCTCAGATGCAACAAGATGCAGCCATAAGAAGTAAGACCATCTTCCTTTTTTGTTATAGTGTTCATGCTTTACCTGTCCAGACAAGATTAGTGAGTGTCTTGAGGGCAATTTGGATCAAACTTTTGTTCTAGAAATTTCTATCCAACTGAAAAAACCTATTAAAGGGGTGTCAAGAAATTATATCTTATCTTCAAACAGGTAAGATATCCCAAAAGTAACTGCTGACCACTTCTAAGACACCATTTATAGGAACAGGAGAGTAACTTTTTTCCTATAGAAATTGAACTCTGCTCTTTCAAGGAAAAGGGACAGGACATCTCTTAACATAATACAGTTAATAGCTATAATAAATATTTTTCCAGCATAACTTCCAAATTAAACAAACAAACAAGCAAAACTTTATGAATGAGAACATATTCCATTTGGAGCAAATAATTTTTATTTATAGTGCATGTTTTCCCAAAAAACAAAAACTGTCTGAAGTGTGATGAGGATTGCAGGAGGGAGATATTATTTTAAAGGTGGAAAGACCTTCTAGGTTTTGACTGTGCCTACAAGCTGAGTTGGGGAGATAACTCATTATTTGGGAATGCTAACAAAAGATTTTCAGGCTTCATATGTGAGTGGTTACAGCTGAAAATATTGCCTTTTCTCTGTTGCACATCTTCAATCATGGTTCAATCCGTATTTTAGCACCAGGAGGACATCGAGGAAAGGTAGATATGAAATACTAATATTTTTCTATTGGCAGAGTCACAGCTGGGATTTGTCTGATCATTTCTGGATTCAGAGCCATCAAAGGAGCAAGTATTGGGACTGTCTTAAACATATGATAATGCTCAGTCATCTGCAGTGGTAAACCAGCTGATTCCTTTGCTTTCCAGATACAGCCATTCATATTCCCTTTCAGTGCTAATGAGGGTAGTTTTCCTGTACTCTGGCTGTATCAGAGGAGTCAGTCAGACTAAGGTGACTGGGATGGTGTTTGTAGATCCCAGGCAAAAATGACTTGCAGGTGTGAGGGGGAAAAAAAAGCTTGTTTTCTTCTGGGGAGTCAGTTAAATGAACTTCATAAGATCTTAAGGAAATGCTAATCTTTCACACAGTGAGAACCAAGCTCCTCCAACCACATGCCTGAAACCACTAGTTGATTCAGAAAATCACAGTTAATCCTTTTCTCCTTTTTGTACATCTTAGTGTGTGTGTGTTGTTTGCCATTGACAAGATATCTGAACATAACTAGTCTCTGTAAGAAGACGTGTTTTTAATAGACCAATGTAATGGATAAATGGAATAACCACCTGCTTCGTTGTGTAAAGTTGGAAATGCTAGACAGTGTAATATATACATATGTAATATTGTTATATACTCAACAGAATAATCACTTCATAAAAAGTGAATAGATCACACTATGACACACTAATGCTAAAGCTGAGCCCAGAAGTGGGAATCAAAATCATCTGTTTTGTTTTCTTTTGCAGATCCTAAGGGACAGTGCTTCAAATCAGCTTTTCCAACTGACTCACATCCATCACTTCAGAGTCATAGAACACAAGAACATTTATTTTTTTTAATGTACGGAGAGCTTCCCTCTGTGGGTGAACAAATGGTCTGAAACAAGCTCCAAACTGAGGCAGCCAAAATTAAAAGTTTACCCAAATATTTTTTTTCTATTCCTACCTCAGAGTAAGAATATTCTTACCTCAGGCCATCTGGTAAGGTTGTTTTTATGGAGTAATTATCACTTAGAAGGACTGTTGAATATAAAAAAAAAAAAAAATGTGAAGTGGTATGTGTCATTATTAAGAGAAAATCAGGTACAGCTCTAGACTTCTCTATGCTCCTTAATATAGACAGTGGGATCAAGTGAGCCTTCAGCAAGTTTGCAGATGACACTAAGCTGAATGGTGTTGCCAATATGCCAGAGGGACAGGATGGCATCCAGAGAGACCTGGACAAGCTGGAGAGGGTGTTCCCAGGTGAACTTCAACAAGAGCAAGTGAAGGGTCCTGCACCTGGGCAAGAACAAGCCTCACTGTAAATACAGACTGGGGGATGAGGTGATGGAAAGCAGCCCTGAAGAAAGGGGCTTGGGGGTGCTGATGGATGAGAAGCTGTACATGAGCACAGTGTGAGCTTGCAGCCCAGAGGGCAAATCACATCCTGGGCTGCATCAAAAGATCCAGCAGATCCAGAGTGGTGATTTTGACACTTTTCTCTGCTTTGGTGAAACCTTACCTAGAGTACTGTGTCCAGCTCTGGACCTGATGGAGTGGGTCCAGAGGAGGGCCATGAAAATGATCAGGGAGTTGGAGCACCTCTGCTACAAATACAAGCTGGGGGAGCCTGGAGAAGAGGAGTCTCTAGGGAGACCTAATTGCTGCCTTTTGGTACCTGAAGGGGGCCTACAAGAAGGTTGGAGAGAAGCTGTCTACAAAGGCCTGTGGTGATAGGACAAGGGACCATGGCTTCAAGCTAGAGATGAGCAGATTTATATTGGATGTTAGGAACAGGTTCTTTACTGTGAAATTGGTGGAACACTGGAACAGGTTACCCAGGGAGGTGGTTGTGGATCTATCCTTGAAGATATCCAAGGTGAGACTCAACAAGGCTCTGGGCAACCTGATCTAGTTGAGGATGCCTCTGCTTACTGCAGAGGAGGTTGGATTAGGTGGCCTTTGGATGTCACTTCCAACCTGGACCATTCTTTGATTCACTGATTCTATGATTTTATGAAAGCTTTAATATCTATTGTTGTACTGAAGTACATATCCATTGCAAATCACTATCTTTAAGAAAATGCCTGTTTTAAAGGGAAAAACACAAATTTAAACCACCACTCTGCGTATTAGTGTTTGTGTAAAAGTAGAGAGTCCTCACTACATAATAAATCCTGGACACAAGTAAAAGTAATAATTTTAATAGTAACACTAGTAGTGATCACTGATGAGAAATTTTACACAGGCTTATTATTTCAAGTAATTGTCCATGACCACTTAACCAAAGTTTTAGACAAATGTATTTGACTGTGCTTGTAATTCTTTCCTGTCCTGCTGATCTGGTACAAACATTAATGGAGAGGAAATGTTAAGCTCTGTACAAAGAAACTTCATGCAAAGGGCCTAATTCCCTGGTGATGCAACCATGGAACATTTGCCAGCACAGAAATTTGGGTCTATGCACACTCAAGCAGCTGGCTGCCAGTTTTGTTAAGTTCAGCCAAATGCAGAACAGAAACAATTACATGAAACTTAGCAAGTCTCTTACAAGTAACCAACACATTCTGATTATAAATAGTCAATAGTCAGATAGATGCATGATTAATGCAGAGTGTAATCCACTCACATTCCAAAAATACTTTTTGCAAAACAAAGGCATTAAAGGAAATCTATCTGAAGAGGCTAAATTTGTCAGATTAATTATTCATTGTGCAATAGTCCTCTATATGTAGTGCTGGGTTAGCAATAAAGCAAGGAAGAGTTACAGTGTACAACAGCAATGCAGTGCAATTTTTCTGCAGAACGAGGACATGTAACAGAAAGGTGAACAGAAAGCAATGAAAAACCAGGGTGCCATTGAAGATGTAAGCAGTATTTAGTTCAAATTTAGCAGGACCTGGAAAGAAAGGGCATCTTCTGTAATGAAAACATAGCTGAAAATATGATGCAGTTGTAGAAGTCTGTACTCATGAAGAATTTTAGTTTCTTTTTATTTTTAAGCAAGAATAAAGGGTATTTCAAGTATACTCTGGACTTGTGCAAGTAGTCTGAGTCATAGCTGGAGTACCGCTGGGAAGCAAACCTTTAAAAATGCCACAAGGCAGCATTGCTAGACATCCAAATAAATTTCAGTTTTGTTATTCAGTGAAAGAGTGAAACAGCTGTACAACAGGCATTTGGCCATTCTTCTTCTGTCAAAGCTGGAAAGCCACAGATGCATTGGGCCTCCTTGCTGAGACAATTAATGTATCTTTGCAGGACTACTCATGGTCCTTGGTGTTCTTCCTTTTCTGTTTCCAACTAGTAGACTGGTGCTGAATGAGCCATCAGACTTACACTGAGAGTATTCAGGTATCAGAGATAGAAAGCTGAAATCTCTGTGGAAATTCAGGGTTCAGATGGAGCTTTATTACTATTCAGTTACCTGGATTTATCTTCTGCTAGTGGCCTCCATTCCCACAGGTAACTGTCTTACAGTACTACTATCAGCAAGGTAAATTAGCATGTCTCTTTGGAATTCTCTTTGGAATTTATGCAGTTATATTCCTATCCTCAAAAAACCCACAGATATACAAATCCCTATAAAGAAGAAGTTCTTTACAATGACAGTGGTAAAAAACTGGAAGAGGTTGCCCAGAAATGTTGTTGAAGCCCCATCCTGGAGACATTCAACTTGAGACTCAATGTGGCTGTGGGTAGTCTGATGCAGTTGGAGGTGTCCCTGCTCACTGCAGATGGGATTGGACTAGATTACCTTTGAGAGTCACTCCCAAGCCAATGCAATCTATGAATCTGTGCGGAAGACCATTTTTGTGGCCCTTGTTTTCCATGAGCACTCCTATTTCACATACAGTTTGAAAGTCTTTTAAAAACAGTTTCAGAAAGGCCTTGGCTGAAGTCTCAAATCATAGAACAGGATAGCTTAGATATCTCTTCAGACTAAACTTTCTATTCATAATTTAAAAAAAATATTTGTCATCTCCCTCTCTTCTTTCCTCATTTCTTTTATTTTCTGGAGCAGGATGTTCTCTTGTTCTTATGTGTGCATTATTTCATTAATATAACAGCAGAATGCCATAGCTGAGATCAGGCTGTTTTACTGTATTTTATAATTCAGTCAGTTCTGAAAAGAAAGCTAATAAATTAGCAAGGTTAAACCATGCCTGCTAGAGCTGTCTGAGACTGAGCTGAGACAGAGAAACATTTCCTGGAGAAGCTCAGTCATATAGAGCCAAGCAGCCTTTTCTCACTGCCACTTACTCAGTTTTTCCAGAAGATATTTATTAATACATAATGCAATGAAGCCAATACTCACTGTGTTCTTTTCTTCCTATACGATGCCTCTGCTCCTCTAAGGAGCAAAGAGAACTTTCTCATATGACCTTCTTGCATTATACTCATTTAATAAGAAATACAATCCACCTGTCCATCTTTGATCTACACTTTCTGATTATCTGATCATCTACCACAGATATTTATATCATATTAGATCAGTAGGAAGATTTGAAAATATCTCTTCCTGAAGCAACTTTTCAGCTATCCTTCTCTTGTCAAATTGCACTTTTGACTCTAGTGGTGAATAATAGGCTTTATTGTTGTTCAAAATGTATGGCAGGAGAAGGGAACGATAAGCAATAATGAATCTGGGTTATTTTGATAGACCAAATGGAATTTGCTAGGCTTTGTGAACAATAGGCTCTTGTGCAGTCAGCGGCTTATGTCTAAAAGCAGAAAACGAAGTTCTACTTTAAAGAGTATCCAGTGCCTATATACAAGAGTCTTTCAAACCAAAGTTTTGCTACAAAGCAAATGTGACCTTCCATGTTTAGGCAATATATTTGTTTTATTTACTTCCATAAATTAAAATAGTGAGACTATTAGAAACATTCACATGGCTGCTGTAGGTTTGAAAAACTTGAAGATTCATTTCAAAACACAAAGAAATTAGAAAAGAAAGCAGAATTTATGAATAAACTCAAAGTAAATGACATAATATTCAACAAAAATTAGGAAAAACATATAGTTCAAATAAAACATTATTTCAGAGCTAAATATTAAATTAGTTGATTTATTCTATTTGCTCTTCCCTTTCCCCCAAAAAAATTACCTCAAAAGTGTTCTTTCATATGAAATAAAAAGGCCCAAAGAGGTCAGATTTTCATATCTGCAAACAATCAGACTGAGTGGAAAGACATGTATTTTTCCACCTGGAAGATAATTCAATTCAGGCTTAACCAAGGACTGAGTAACTGTTGTGGTGGACCTGACAGGTCAAAAATAGGCTTATACATGTGATGGTTTGTCCAGACATATTTTTCTGCTCTGCTTCCTTCTGCTCTGTGGAGAGGCAACTGAGGGAAAAGGGACAAAAGGCCTGGAGCCATGGTGTCTAAACATCCAGGCTTATACAAACTTGCTTTGCTCCTGTTTGCATCCTGTGGTAAACAAGGTACATATGTTTGGCTTGTGCCAACCTTGTGCTAGGTGTGGCTCTTCTCTAATATGGGTATAGCAAGTCTGTGGCTTCACCCAAATAGGAAAAGCTTGGCTAACTGCCATGCAGATTGGATAATCTATGTCCATAGGCCCATGTGTTGGTTTGAGCTAATTGGAGAATTTGAGTGAGAAATTAAATATACTGTGTCACTTCATCCAGTTTCACTGAGAGAGAAGAAAGAGGATTGTTTTGAGAATGTTCCCAAAACATCCAGATAAGCCAGTGTGCTTGCGCAGTCAGTCGGCTCTGGGTCCGTGCAGGCTTCAGCAGCTTCTTTCCTTTGTCTCTCTGCCTTTGAACTAATTCAGAGTAAAATCAGTAAAACCATTCATTCCTTCCTGCCACTAATCTTTCTGACCAATCTTCAGTTTATCTGCAGCATCATCAAGTGGTGAGATAAAGCTGGGGGAAGGAGGGAAAGGTGGTAGGGGGGTTTGGTTTCTCTCTCTTGGGGATTTTGGTCTCCAGGAGGGGTCTGGTGTCTGTATTCCTTTTTTACTGTATATTTCTGTAAATATCTGTTATATCTTGTAAATTTTTGCTTGTATATTTGCATTGCTGTAAATATAAAGCTTCATTTATTAACTTCCAGTGTGTTTTTCTGAGTTTTAGCCGGGGTTTCAAAAGGTGGGGGGGCAGGTCACTGCAAACCCACTACAGCCCATTAGTGTCAGGCATTGATATAAAACAGATGAGCAGGTAACACAACATGCTTCTGCTATTATTCTGTGCTCTGCCATGTATCTGTGCCTGTGCTGCCTACTGTTTCTGCCGTTACCACTGGCAGTGATAATGCATTATTATATATAGCAACGCAAGCTATAACTCAGAAGAGCATGGAAACTTCATGTTTTGAGTTTTAGCAGGAAACAGCTTTATTGCTTTCAAGCAATAGGCCTGCATAGCCAACAGCTAGCATGACACACTGTGCTGATGCTACACATTGCAAGACATCCTGCCCGCACTTGCCTGGACAAGCAACCTTGGAGTTACACAGATCGCCTGCAGAAACCAGGATCAGGTCAGAGACTTCCTGACCCCCTTTTCCCTGGCATCCTGTGGAGCCTGATGTGAACCAGAAGTCTCAGCAGCCAGCAAGCCCAACAGACAGAATTCCCTGCAAGTGTTTGGGTACTGTCTCAATCCCATGAGTTGGGAGAGAAATAATATTTGTGAATAAATACATTATGCCTTTGTCATTTACTTAGCCTTCTGCCATAAGCAGAAAGGGTCCCGAGTCCATCTAATGGGTATGCGGGATAACTAACCACAAGCGGTACATTGGCTGCAAGAATTTCCTCTTTTGGTTCAATTAAGTTCAGTAAATGTTTATAGATCACTAGTTGATACTAGATCTAAGTATCCTTTATGTAATGCATTCCATGACCATTCCAACTGAACCTGATTATTATTAAAATTAGTGGTCAGGGGTGTTAAGAATTTGAATATAAAAATCAATAGGCAATATTATTTTTTTTTAATAATCTTGCATTAATCAATTCCCTATTGTTAAAGTAACTTGATAAAAATATTCCATTCTCAAGTTATAGACATGGCTCAAAATTTATTCAGTAAAGTTCTCCACCCGACATTGTACTAAAAAGGAGACTAATTTTTCTAATGGATTTCTCAGGCCTTTTTATCTATAATTATAAATGTAAATTACTATGCATCTCATTCTATACCAAATGATAAACTTTTACAGCTTCTGAGGATATCCAATCAGCAAAATATTCACTGAGTTTAGTAATATTAGTTTGTATTTATATATGTGCAAGTAGCCTCATAAGCTATTCCGCATTGGGTAACAGAATAGTTACTTCATGTACAAACTAGAGGTTCTGCTACAGAATTCACTATATTAAAGATAGGCTGTTTGAGTTATCTTATCTGGTGTTCCTTAAAATGCATCTTTCTTATGCACTTGAAAATGTTTTCTGAAGTCTTCAGTGAATGAAACTAGGAACTCTCAGTCTAAGACTATTTACATCTTAGAAATTAATTACTATTGCAGTCATAAATAATCTTCTAGTCCCATATATCCAAAATTACTCTCTCTAACTTTCATAGCTATTTGTAAGGAATTAAAATTATTAATGTATCTTCAATTTACATAATACAGCTGTTGGAATTGTGACAATCTAAGGAAAAGTTTATCCAGAGAGTGAATATGTCCATTAGATCACTGACATTTCTGAAAAAAATAAATAACTATCTAGTGACAACTATTATTCTTTGTATTTATTAACACATTTTTGATCTTTCTGTTCTATATGGCAGCTTGAATTACTTCATATCCTTTTAAATCTGTGTTTTTAGGATGTATTTTTGTGTAATTCAATCCATTCCCATCTGCCATGTTTTCCTCTTTCAGTCGTTTTTTTTAATTCTTCATTCTTCCATTCTCTAGGTAGGATTCATCCCTAATAAAAAATCATGTACAAGTCTGGAATTATTTTATAGTGCATACCTAAAATCTTGTGTGATTATTTTGGCCAATGCTGGTTGGTAACCAACAATCAGAATTAATTTTATTGCAAAGAAAATAAAGAAAAACAATAAATATAACAAATATAAAATAAACCAAAAAAGACTACAAAGTACAGTCTAGACAATTATGTTGTAGAAAAATAATATTTAAATACTTAGCTCTATCATTGAACTCTAGAATATATATAGATGCATGTATATGCATATGCATATATATAGATATGTATATGTATATATTTACCATATGTATTTCAATAAGAAAGAACAATATCCTTAATAACTCAATAAGCTGATACCTGCATTGGGTTTGAATAAACAGCATAGTTAGATTGAATTGGAGCTAGACCTAATATCTTTATTTCACAGCTTTAAGCTTCATTAATAGTTTATTTATAAGACTGCCTGAGTTCTTTCTACTTTTGCGTAAATTGTGACAGCAAGACCCATGCACTGTGGTGTCCTAAGCCTGAGTCAAAATTTAAATAAAGGTTTCCATTGAGAATCACCCCCTTGAGGAATGTGGTTGGACAGGTAATATCCCCAAGGAGGCAGAACAGTGTTTGGGCAGTAGTAGAAGGAAACATATTCAAAGGTTTTGTGCAGCTAATATTTATGGCATTTTACTTAAACTAGATAATGAAATATTAAGGGAGGATTCCATTGCTTAAGTAAGTGACTAGTGCCATTTGATACATCCTTGCACATCTTGTAATGTGTCCAGACAAAGGTATGATAGTGTCATTTAGATCCTGTGTCATACATTCCAGACCCATGCAGATGTCTCTCAGAACACATCATTTCTTGGATGGCTGTAGTTATCTATGTAGAGGCAGCTGAATTTGAGCTGATAGGAAGTTCAAAAAGTAATCAAAACAGCACACTCAGTATGTCAATATCTTCTAAGTCTTCAGGAATTACAACTACAGGTCATAGGTCAGACTCCTCCAGGTATCCATGATCCTACATGGGGGAGCCCTTTTAAAACTGGGGTCCACCTAGTGTTTCCAAATAGTTTGTTTCTTGCTTATCTTGGTCCTGAAAATGCTGCCTTACATAAAATGAAACCTAAAACAATCAATAAAAAGAAATTAAACAACCAACCAACTGAAAGCTGAAACCCAAACCCAAAACCCCACAACACAACAAAACAAAAGCAGACAGGGGAAAAAAAAACAAAAAAACACAAAACAACAACCCAGCAACGAAACAAAACCCCCCAACTAAGCAAATAAAAGCCTCTCTTCTTATGTCTTCCACCAGATTTTAAGATTTTTGATGCTAGATTCTTCTTTCTAGGCTCATTAGACTTCAGTGAATTCCCTGTCAGAAGGTTCCCAAATAGACATTATTAGGACATCAAAGTTTTCTAACAGTTGATGTTCTGCTTAATTACCAGCTCCCTGGAGTTATGACTTCTTGAAGAGAAATCAACATTTTGTCCTAAGGGGCTTCCATCTGAAAAGAGAATCAACAACCCTCTGTGATGTTGCAGACTTACCTGCTGCTCCTTAGAATGCATTTTGATTTCAGCACTATCCATTGTATTTTTGTTTAGTTACAAAATGCAATAAACTGGAAGGATTTGACTTTTTCTGATCTTCACAGGATCACAGAATCACAGAAACATTGCAGTTGGAAAAGACCTTCAGGATCATCAAGTCCGACAAATAACCCTACTCTTCAAGGTTTACCCCTAACAATATCCTCAAGCACCACATCCAGATGACTTTTAAACACATCCAGGAAAGATGACTCAACCACCTCCCTGGGCAGCCCATTCCAATGCCTGACCACTCTTTCTGTGAAAAAATATTTCCTAATGTCCAATCTAAACCCACCCAGTCACATCTTGAGGCAGTCTTAATCAAAATGGGCTGTGAGTTGACACAGTTTAGTACCTTTCCATCCTGGATATAAGTAGAGTGAATCGGAATGATTAGGCACTCCCTAACTGCACTTGCAACTTCTGATGCTTGTGAAATACACCAAAAACTCCTCCTTGCCTATATCACAGCCCACTTTGAGGAGTGTCAGGTTTGCCTGACACATAATGGACACAATGACTGACTGTCATATTCTGAAACACTAAGTACCTGTGGTGGTTTGGCAGTTATCTGCCCCCCCACACTTTGAGATAACCCAGGCTAGGACTCAGTTGGCTGGAAGTTAAGGAATGAAATTAATTTTGTAAAATCCTAAAAGCCAATTTGGTTCCAAAATTTACTATAATCTGCAAAAATGGAAGTACTTGTAGGCCAACCTCTCTTTCTGTTTATATATATTTATACACACACACACACACACACATAGATTTGTGTGATTTGCTTAGAGAATTTTGTTGAATCCTTATCTAACTCATTTTATTGATTATAACCAATTACTGACTGATTAAACACTGATATATAAGCATACATCCTAATCTGTGACTTATCATAACAGTGTTAATGAATCTTAAACTGCTGCTTCCTTGAAGTTATATAGGACCCACAATGCTATGTTAAATCCCTGTCACTGAAATCCGTGTAACTAATACTCTTAGAAATAGAGAGTTGACTAGGTCCAGGACTAAGATCAGAAACAGTCTTATTTAAACTCCTCTCTGAGAAGGTGTTTAGAAGACAGGGGGCTCAATTCTGATCCTTGTGACTCAACAGGAGGGCATGCCTTAACACTTTTGCTCCTAGTGTCTGTGTAAAATCATTCCAACCCAATCTCAAGTCAATTTACCTTAGCATATTTCTCCCACTTACTAAGGAATAGAGTGAACTTTGCCATCAGATTTTAAATCATGCTTTTACAAATTCATGTTAAAGTAACTTTTCCTAATATATTTGACAGTGATTCTTTAAGTGGCTTAAAATGCTAATCTGTAACATCCTCTAGTGTCACCTTGGATGACTCTCCTTTGAAAGAGCGGTGTGAAAAACACTCAATAAAGGAGGTAAACAGATGATAGAGAGAGCCCACATAAAAAAATATGATGGGTTAGAGTGCATCCCTCCCCCAGTAACCTGCCCTAGAGAGATTAAATTCACTATAACTCAGAATATAGAAATTTTGGGGGAAAAAAATGTATTTTTACAGTTTAAACTAAATATAACAGTATAGAGAGAATAAAGTATTACAGAACATAGTAACCTTAAGGAAGTTGGGGATGGGGTCAAACGATGGCAAAGCAGCAAAGCAGTGGCCAAAACAGTGGTGGGGAAAAGTAGCAGTGGGCATAGCAGAAACAACAGAAGCAGCAAAGGGGAAGATACAAGCTGTGCTTCCAGATATAATGCTTTTGATGCCACAACGAAATTATATTAACTTATCCATTGTTGCCTTTTTATGGCTTATCCCTGGAGTGTTCACCTCTCCACTCAGAGACTCCAGTACTCTTCCACTTCTAAGTTTCTCTGTTTCCAAATTTTTTTTGTCTGAGCTAGAAATTTGGCTCAAACAGCCACAAAAATACATTTTGCAATATCAATATACACACTTACTGAGTGTCTTCAGTATCAAACAGAAAGAAAAAAATCTACATAGACAAATTCATTGTGTTACATCACATTTGGATGTGTAAATTAAAATTTGGCCTCTTGAAGCTCGAAATGTGAAGGACATCCTAGTTAAAAGTTCTGGCACAGGCTTATCTTAACAGAGAGCTGTTTAATTTAAGATGTTAACATTTAAAAATATCTGGATGGAACCCAAGACATTATAATGCTATGATTTTCTAAATATTCATTGCTTTGTACATTATTTAAAAGCATCTTTTCCATGCAGATACATTAAGCATTTCATTTTTTCACAAAAATGTGTCCTGGGAATTAGCACAAAGTCAACTCTCTGTTCCAAATTCTGAATGCAAATGTGAAAAACAAAGCACCTAGTACAAAGCAGTAGTTTTTTTTCTAGAGAAAGGTCAGAGTGAACAGAAGGATTTTCATGTCAAAGTCTACCCTTTGTATCCTGCTCAATCTTCACCTTGCAAGAAAGCAGTGTGTTTCACTGCATTTCAAAATGGAAGCCTGTTATTCCTGCAAGAGATTCTTTATTAATAGCAAACTCCCAACAAATGTTTATTTGAGGATATTTGATATGTTTTATTTGAGGATATTTGATATCTGGGCATTTGTCATCCCTTTAAGATTAAAATAAATTAGATTGAAAATAAGATGTCTCCTATCTATCTCTCTCTTTTTTTTGTTTTTCCCTCCTAAAAAAAAAAAAAAATTGTCAGGAAAATAGCCAAACAAAAAGCTACACTCTTTATGCACATGAATGCAGCCTGTAACAGAATGGGTGATGTTTTTGAGGTGCCTTCCAACCCCTAACATTCTGTGACTGTGATTCTGTGATTCATGTTGGGCCTGATGTTGTAGATTGAGAGGTCCCAGGTTCCCTTAAAAAGACCACAGAGACAAGTGCCATCCCAGGGGACAGACATGGTCATCTCCAGAAATCATAATTTTGTTATTCTATCCCATAGTCCTGCTCTCACTTTATAAGTGGGCAGCAAATGAAATCTATCTCTTTTTTTCTCCCTTCTTTTTGGATCTCTGGAGGGACTCTTATCTCTGGTAACTATGTGGGCGTAAACCTGCCTGTGGCCTTCAGAGCCAAATTTTGAGCTGTGCAATATTGGGCCTAATGGGAGATAATGGAGGCGGGGGGGGGCAGAAAATAAAGACTGGGGCTTAGCAATTTGGCCTGGTTGAGGGAAGGTTTTGGGGTAATTCTCATGTATCCTGTATCTGTACTAGGTGTTAAGGATTCATGTATTCAGGCTGATGGAGCTGGGGTTGTTTAGCTTGGAGAAGAGGAGGCTCAGGGGTGACCTCATTGCTCTCTACAACTACCTGAAGGGAGGCTGTAGCCAGGTGGTGGTTGGTCTTTCCTCCCAGGTGACCAGCAACAGAACAAGGGATACAGTCTCAATTGTGCCGGGGAAGGTATAGGCATTAGAAAGAAATTCTTCACAGAGAGAGTGATTTGCCATTGGAATGGGTTTCCCAAGGAGGTGGTGGAGTTGCTGTCCCTGGAGATGTTCAAGCAAAGACTGGATGGGGCACTTAGTGTCATGGTGTGTTGGTTTGAGCTAATTGGAGAATGTGAGTGAGAAATTAGACTATTGGCTGAGAGAGGTAAACACAGTGTGTCACTTCACCCAGACCTTTACTGAGAAAGAAAAAAGGTTGTTTTTAAGAACTGTTCTGGAAACAACCAGATAGCAGACGGCTTCTGTCCGTTCTGAGCTGTGGCTGCTTCTCTTGCATGGTCTCCTTTCTCTTTGTCTTGGTAGCTAATTCAGAGTAAAATTACTAACTCTTTTCTATCACTAATCCCCCTGACTGATCTACTTCAGCTTATCTGCAGCATCAACAGGTGGTGAGATAAGACTGGGGAAGGGGGGAAAGGTGGTAGGGGGGGTTTGGTTACCCTCTCTTGGGGATTTTGGTCTCCGGGAGGGGTGTGGTGTCTGTATTACCTTTTCACTGTATATATCTGTAAATATCTGTTATATATTGTAAATATTTGCTTGTATATTGTGCATTGCTGTAAATATAAAGCTTAGTTTATTAACTTCCAGTGTTTTTCTGAGTCTTAGCTGGGGTTTATAAAAGGTGGGGGGGCAGGTAACTGCTAAACCACTACACATGGTCTAGTTGATTTGGATAGGGTTGGTTGATAGATTGGACTGGATGATCTTGAAGGTCTCTTCCAACCTGGCTGATTCTATGATTCTATGATATCTTTTTCTGTACATCTTTAAATACAACTTTTCTGTATCCCTCTCCAATTCAGTAAGAGCATTATTATTTTAATGCCTTTTTTTTACAAAGAGCCAAATAATAGAATCTGTCTGCTCTATAAACTACATGTTGACACCTTAATATTTGCATTAAAAAAGAAAAAAGATACTATATATTTTACACAGACACAAATGTACATATACGTACATGTAGGCACATACACAGGCTAGCTACATATAAACATACATATAATATATTCTAACACTACTGATTTATGTCCTAAAAGAAAAATACTCACAAAAACCTCTCTTTTTATTCTTACCCCCTTTTCTTTGTAATCCTTCACACAATACCAGAGTACTGGCTGCAGATACAGAGCCTCAGATATCTCAGTAAGATATGAACATTTACAAATATTATTAAGGAGAAGATGATGCATCGCAGAGCTTCACTTTCATAGTCAGTGTCTTCCAAAATCCTCTGTGGGCTACGGCACCGTAGTGGAGCAATGTGAACATTTATTAATAGAATCCCATATGAAGTCTGACTTGTAGCTGTCCTAAGTTAAGACTCATGTCTTTAAGGACTATGGAGTACAGACCTCCAAGAGGTCCAGAGCAGCCAGGACTAGACGGCAAATTGTAATGATGAGGTTATTTCACTCACATAATTTTTTTGTCTTACTTTATTTAGGCTGGCAGCAAAGGCAGTTCTTTCTCTTCCTTCTCCTCCCAGAGGAGATTTGCTCTCCTAAGTGGTAACAATGCGGGAGTACCACAAGCCTGCTTGGCCTGATGAAAGAGGGGTAATGGTTTGGGCCTGGCCAGCCTGAGCTAGCCTAGCAATGGAGGTGAAGACAGAGCACAGGGGCTTATGGCGAACCCCAGGTGGGAGAAGAAAAGGGGTTCTGGGGCATTGGTTTTGGGCTGCTTGGAGGAAGGTCTGGAGAATGTTTGGCCCTGATGGGATTCTGTGTATGTCTCAAATGCTTCTGCACTTCTTTGCATTGTAATTTGTACTTGTTAGCAGAACCTTCCATTTGATCTTTGAATATAGTCTCTATTTCTATCCCATCCTGGGCGTAGGGGTGAGTGGGAGTGTTTCTTTAATTACTTCGAAAGTAATTTCAGAGCTCTCTCTTCCCCCAGTGCCCATTTAAAGGAAGACAGAAGCCAAAATGGCATTTGGCGATAGATAATTCGGGTACAGGGCCACTGGGAGTCAGGTGTCCTTGCTAAGGCTGACACAGCCTCCAGCAGTTGCTGTGGGTCGGCAGATGCAGGTCTTGGGGATCGCAGGCCTTCTGAGAACGTGGTAGTGTCATTTGCAGAGGCAACCTGGCTGGTGGAATGATATTCATGGGCTGTTGTGGAGCCGCTCCTCAGCAGGAGGGAGGGATTTTCCAGCCTGGAACAATGCAGTGGTTGCAGAGCTGTGATGATGCCAGGGCGACATAGCCCTGATGGACCGGGGCAGGCCGCCAAGGCCACATTCTCATGCAGATTTGGGCCTGTCAGTGTGCAGTGAACCTGAAACTGGTACAAGGAGAGCAAATGTGGGCCCCTTTCAGAATAACTAGCCTCGCCCCATTCAGCCCTTTGGAGAAATTAACTCTGAACTTTGATCATATTTCTTAGGGAAGAAAAAACTGATTAACAGTCCCCCCTGCTGGGGTGAAAACCCAAAATTGTCTAATAGAGTCTCAGAGAGCAGCAAAATCCACACCATAAAGCCTTGCATGTGCTACCTGGAAAAAGGCTTCCTGTCAAAGTACGGCTGCCTGTTTCAAAACTATTTTATGTGCTTTGCAGAGAAGGGAGATCTTAACAAGCGCGTACCTCAAGGGTAAAAGTACTATAAGGAGGTAGCTCCAAAATTATTACAATAAAAAAAGTTTAGTGAAAGGTAACCTAGGGATGAGGCAGTGGATCTCACATCCCCACAGTGGTTTTGAGAAATTGGAGGTGCCATTCCCTAGGGAGGATTGGGAAGCAGAAACACAGCATTTCAGATAAAGACCTCCACAAGAGTAACAGTCTGTGTATCACAGTGTACCCCCACACTCAGGGATGGCAATCTTTGCAGTCTGTTGGAGTAATTTTCAAGGTTTGGGCTCGTGAAGATTCCAGACATAAAAGGGAACGTTACTGGGATAAAAATCCCATCTTGAACATAACTTTGTGGTAGACTCCTCTGCACAGTATTTTCAAAACCCACACAATTGGATATGGTTCATGGAGCTGGACATGGTTCATTAGACAAGTGTTCATAATGGCCTCCTGTTACATCTGCTGAAAGTAAAATGCTTTGATCTTGCATCCAGGAGCAGATTTTGAGGCTGCCTACAATATCATGCATGCTGGTGGTAATTTACCCTTAATTTTCCCATTCACTTTGCATTGCAAAGCAGCAGGGAGGTTGGCTTAATTCTAAATGCTGTAGTGTCAAAAGAATCAGCAGGAGCCTCTGCCAGAATTCATGTGAATTTCTCCTCTGCAGATCTGAAACAGAAAGATCCTGCATTTGTTTATTAACATGCCATAGCCAAGCAGATAATCAAAGACTCTATGAGCTTCCTGAACTTCTGTGAAACTCCTGGACATTTATTAAAATCAATTAATTGGTTTACTGCTCTTCAGCACTCTATATATGCCACTATCTGCTAATTCAAATTCCATATTAACTGAATACTTTATTAATTCATTAACATTCCCATCAGTACATTGATAATATGTATTGACAAAACACTTAATTTTTTTATTCTTAATGAAGCTTCTGATCTATGGCTAATGTTTAAATGTTTAGGGATGGTTTAACTTTTTGCCTTATTTTTAAGGATGTCAATTCAGTTTGTTAAAAAAAAAACAAAACAAAAAAACCCACCTGCATCTTTTTTCTTTTATTTGTCGGAAATCTAGGATCATTTTTGTGTTTGCATTTGTAAAGCAGATTATTGCATGCATATCACGTATTTTATGTTCAAAATGGGAAACAAACTAAGCATTGCTCTGAAAGGTCTCAAAGCACAGTGAATGTGATTCAGTAACTTACTTCAGTAAACAAATGTAATTAAAAAAAAAAAAACCAAAACAGAGCCAGAAGGATTTTCTACTTGGAAACTAGGATTAATTTTAACCCCAAATAAATCATAGTTTTGTGGTTGGTGGACCTTTTTTTTGTTTGTTTGTTTGGTGGGTTTTTTTCCCATCAGAATGAGGATTTGATTCTCTTATAATTGCATCCAAACTATCTCCATCATACAGATCCTCAAACTTCATCTCAGGCATAAGCTGCTGTTTCTACGCCAAGCAACAAGTGCCCACCAAATCTGCTCTATCACTCTCCTCCTCACCTGGACAGGGGAGAGAAAATATATTGAAAGACTCAAGGGTTGAAATTAGGGCAAGGAAAGAGATTAGGCATGGGAAAATTTGTTAAAGTTTTACCAAGCAAATCAGAGTAGGATAATGGGAAATAAAACCAAATACTAAAACCTACTTCCCTCAACCCTCTATTCTTCCTAGGCTCCCAATTTTCTCCTTCTTCCCCTGGCTGGCTCAGGGGTACAGGGGTGGGGGCCACTTCATCACATGTTGTCACTGCCATTCCTTTCTCCTCAGAAGGAGGACTCCACACATCCTTGCCCTGTTCCAGTGTGGGGTTCCTTCTGCAGGAGGTGTTCTTCCACAAACTTCTCTAACATGAGTCTTTCCCATGGACTATAGTTCTTAATGAACTGCCTTAGTGTGGGCCCTTTCCATGGAGTGCAGTCCTTCAGAAACAGACTGCTCCAGCACATGAGTTCCCCGCAGAGCCACAAGTCCTGCCAGCACATCTACTCCTAGCATGGACTCCTCTTTCCATGTGTCCACAGGTTTTATCAGGAGCCTGTTTCAGTATGGGCTTCCAACTTTGTGCTCATCCACCTGCTCCACCATAAGGTCCTCTGCAGACGGCAGGTGGGTATTTGTTCCATTAACATCCATGGGCCTCAGGGGGACATCCTGCTTCACCATGGTCTTTACTACAGGCAACAGGGGAGTCTCTGCTCTGACTGCTGGAGCTCCTTCTTCACTGTCCTTCACTGAATAGTTGTTTCTCTCTGTCCTAGTTTCTGCTGACATAGTTATTTTTCTTCCTATAAGCTGGTATAGTGTTCAGCGTGGATTTAGGGTAAGAATAATGTTGATAATACACTGATGTTTTAATTATTGCTGGTAAGTGCCTACATGAAACCAAAAATATTTCACTTTCTCATACCATCCTGCCAGTGAGGAGGCTGGGGCTGCACCAGCAGATTGAAATGGACACAACTAGGGCAGCTGGCTCAAATAGGCTAAAGGGATATTCCATGCCATATGGCGTCACCCTCAAAGTAAAGAAGTTTTTCATTATGCTTAAGTGAAACCTCCTGTGTTCTTTTACTTTGTGTCTTTTGCCACTTGTCCAATCAACGGGCACAACTGAAAAGAGCCCAGCCTCATCCTCTTGACCCCCACCCTTTAGATATTTATAAGCATTGGTAAGATCCCCTCTCAGTCTTCTTTTCTCCAGGTTAAAGAGCCCCAAGTCTCTCAGCCTGTCTTTTTGATAGAGATGCTCCAGTCCTTTAGTCATCTTTGTGGCCCTCCATTGGAATCTCTCCATTAGTTTCCTGACCCTCTTGAAATGATGAGCCCAGAACTGGGTACATACTGGATACACTCCAGGTGTGGCCTTGGGAGAGTTGGCTGGGAGAGACAGGGACTAAGCTGGGCATCAGTCAGTGGATGACAAGCAACTGCATTACAGATCGTTTGTTTTGTATATTCTTTTATCATTATTATTATTTTCCCTTCCTTTTCTGTCCTGTTAAACTGTCTTTATTTCAAACCACTTTACTTCCCCCCCCCGCCCCAATTCTTTTGTCCCACTGTGGTCATGTATGGTGTTTAGCTGCATACACTCTACACACCACTACACTTCATATATTTGGCTACAATTGCTGCCATGTAGGGTTTTTGCGCTTTCTTAAACACATTGTCATAGAGGTCTCACCGCTGCTGCTGCTAAGCTCAGCCCTGGTTGGCAGTAGGTCTGTTTTGAAGCTAGCTGCTTCTAGCCACTTCCTACGGAAGCCACACCCAATATACCCCTTTTCAGCAGTTTGCAGAGAGCATTCAGCTACCCTTTCCCTCCTCTCTTCTCACTAGAATGAACTGAGAATTATTTAGGTATACAGAAGTGTGACAATGATTTAAAAATACATACAAATAAAATTCACCTTGACAGTAAATTATTAGCTAGAACCTGCTTTGCAGTGAAGGGTAGGTGGCAGTAAGTTTTGATAAATGAGTTAAACTCTATTCTGTAAAATAAGTCTTTGAAGTGTAAGTGGAGAAACATAGTCTATAAACCTAAAGATTTATTTTTTAAAAAAAATTTCATGGTGGTTTGATGAAAAATAAATTGAAACAAAAATAATAACACCTTCTGGTATTTTTTCACTGGGCTGTCTTAATTTTCTGTGGATCCTCTTAATAAAAATATGAACAGTCTAAGACCTGTATTTTCAGTATAGCACTACTCTTCATAAATTGCTTATTATATCACCAGTTATATCCCACAATTTTATGTCTATGAATATTATACATCCTTATTTGCATGCAGAAATGGGCCAGCAACATTAATGAATCAGACTTAATGGGGTAAAAAAAAAAAATTTACCAAGTAACAAACATCATTGCTCTTGAGAAGTACTGCACATAAACAAAAGGTGAAAGTTTAATAATATTTAAAATCAACATCCTGGATTTGGGAAAGATCAGTCTGCACACAGACAAAATGATTAATTTTGCAACTTCTAGAAGGTATTCACAAACTGCAGTGATGAATGGAAGCTATGAACTAGTGGGAATAAGATATCAGAAGCCCAAATCTGTCTTCTAAATGTTTTTAAATCTTCCCTCAGGATATGAATTCTTCTCCCTTCTAGTCTTCCCTGGTGAGACCACACCTGGAATACTGTGCCAAATTTTGGGCTTTGCAATTCAAGAGAGACAGGGATCTACTAGAGAGAGTCAAATGGAGAGCCACGAGGATGATGAGGGGACTTGAGCATCTCCCCTGTGAGGACAGACCGGGAGACCTGAGGCTGTTTAATCTTGAGAAGATTGAGACAAGATCTGATAAGTGTATACAAATATCTGAGGGGTGGGTGTCAAGTGAATGGGGCCAATCTCTTTTTGGTGATGTGCCATAATAAGAGAAGGAGCAATGGATACGAACTTGAACCATGGAAGGTCTCATCTCACCATGAATAGAAACTTCTTTACAGTGAGGGTGACAGAGCACTGGAACAGGCTACCTGGGGAGGTTGCAGACTTTCAAGACTCACATGGATGCATTCCTGTGCAGACTACCCTAGGTGATCCAGGGAATTGGACTTGATGATCTCTGAAGGTCCCTTCCAACCTCTAATATTCTGTGATTCTGTGAATTCTTAGGGTACAAACAGATACTGCTGGATGCATTTCACTTCATATAGACATCTTAAAGTCAGTAATCTGCATCTAAGGTAGTTGTCCAATAATCTCTTCAGGAAATTATTCCTTTCTTGGAAAGGAACTTTCATTTCTAAAAGGCAATTGGTCTCATGCAAAGACAGGTATCTGGTGCAATGCTTTGTCATTGTTAAATATCTCCATAGTCTGTGAAGGGTGACTATCTTCAAGTATTTCTTTCTAAACATGCAATACTACTTAAAAAGACCTTAGGTATTGGCTTAGGCAACACCATTGCAAATGTGCAATAACAGTGGGTTGGAATATGTTAACCTTAAGAGGATCCTTGTCAAAATATTATACCTTTCCCACCTAAAATAATTTGTACAACTGTATCATATTTCTTCTGACTATTTAGATGTTATTGCATGCTACATAAATATATAGTCACTCACCAATGGCTGATTTTCAAAGGACCGCCTATCCCTTAGCTTAATCATCAAAGTCTGATCCTTCTCAAACTAAGTTAAAGTAGTGAAATAATGCCTTTGGAGATTTGAATAACTGCCTAGAAATGTCATGGTTTTTCATGGGATCTCTTGGACCCACCTCTCCAGCTTGTTCAGGTCCCTCTAGATGCCATACTGTCCCTCTGGCATATTGACAGCACCACTCAGCTTGGTGTCATCTGCAAACTTGCTGGTGGTGCACCCTATCCCAGTGTCCATAGCATTGATAAAAATATTAAACAGCACAGGTCCCAGTACGCACCCCTGAAGGACACCACTTGTCACCGCTCTCCATCTGGACTTCAAGCCATTGAGCACTACCCTCTGGATGCAACCACCTAGGCAATTACTTATCCATTGAACAGTCTGCCCATCAAATCCATCTCTCTCCAACTTGGTGAGTAGGATGTTGTGGAGGTCAAAGGCCTTTCAGAAGTCTGTGGCTTTCTGTGATAAAGTGACTATTTCAGTGGATCCTATGGATGTGATCTATCTGGACTTTTGCAAGCCATGTCACCTTCTTAGAGGGGTAAAACGTTGTTTCCCCAAGGCATTTCAAGGGCGCTACCCTTCTGTCTCCTATTACCTCAGAGGCATCTGTCTCACCTCTGCAAGACCTTGCATTTGTTGCAGTGTTCACAGCAGGATTCAGGGCAACAAGTTGAAGACCCTTACTATCACCCGATCTTCCCAACCCTGGTGTGTCTTCCTGCCACTTCTCACAGACAATTTTAATATTGGCACTATCTCCCACCTCAAGTGAAATGGCAGACTGAAGGCTGTCCTGAGGCTCATCTCTAGTGTGCCTGGTTTTAGCCCCCAATTCATTCAAGCCGAGTTTAAAGCCTTTTCAGCAAGCCCTGTAAACTCACATGCTAGAATCATTTTCACACTCTGAGACAGATGTACTCCATCTGCTGCTAGAAGACCCAGTGCCATATAAAGCTCCTCAAGATCAAAACCCCCAATATTCTGTTGGTGACGCCATCCCTGAGCCACTTAGTAATCATGTGTGATTTCCTATTCCTTTTCGTATTCCTTTCTGCCAATGAAGGTGTTGAAAAAAAATTATCTGTGCTGCCAATCTTTCAAGCAGTCTTCCTAGTGTCCTGAAGTCCCTTTTGGTTGCTTTTGGACTCATGATTTTAACCTCATCACTTCCTACCTGCATAACTAGTAGGGATAGTAATCAGAGCAGGCAACCTTCTGGTAACGTCTGTGCCCTGGGCTTCAGGGAGAAAATGGACTTCTTTGTGGGAGGGATTTGGCTGATATATGCCCTTTGTTCCCCTCAGAAGGGAATTGCCAATAACAATTTTTTTTTTCAGAACAAAAGTCCTAATGTGAGGGGGATGATTTGCTTTAGGCAACCCCCCAGATGATGTCTCTTCTGCATTCTTATTTGCTTTACTCTCAACTTCCAGTGCCCAATGCAAGTATTGTGCAAGGGCAACTGGGAGGGGTTTCCCTTGCCTGTCCTAACAGTGACCTGTATCATTCCCCCATGTTTCTTGGGTCACTTCCCTTTTCTAGGGACATCTGCAGAGCCTGGTTCCACAAGTCTCTCTCCTTTCCACATTGCCTTATAGTCCTTAGTCCTGTCACTTCTTCCTTCAGTTCACCCACCAGGCTGAGAAGATCATTCACCTGTTTACACTAACACAGCTGTTATCTCCACCTCTCTCTATTGCAGGTGCCAGGCTCTGACACTCTCTGCAGCCAGGGGCCTGGATGTCTACATGCTTGTGTGTGACCTCTGTCTGGGTACCCACAGTTTCCTAACAGCCTTCAGACAAATTATAGCCCTGGCTGGATCTCTATAGGCAACAGAATCGCAGCCTGCCCAGACACACCTGGGTGACTCACCCTTAATTCACATCCTATGCCTTGTTTGCCCACTCAGTCTCTGTGCTCCAGAGGACTTCTTTTGAAGGTGTGGTTGCCACTCCCCTGATGATGCCCTCACTTTATTGGCCTGTCCAGTGAGAGCTGCCATCTCCTGATGGGTCTTTCTGCTCTTTCCCTATTAAGGGAAAGCCTCAAGAAATGCCTTTATAGACTGTCAGCAGTTTCTGTACAAGCTGATTCCGAAGCATCTGCTTTCAAGAGCAACTATTTGTTTTGTATGACCAGTAAAATCTTTGCTTAATAGCAATGGCACTGGAAGATTAGCTGCAGTCCTTTGACCCATCAGGATTTTACTCCATACTTGTATTACACTGGAATTAACTCAAGGAAACTGCATCATTTTCCATGCTATAATGAGAGCAAATTCAGTTCCATCATTCCAAACTGCTGCATATGTAATTTTTAATGTCCTAGCATTTGTTTTCCAACAAGGAGAAAGTTCATACTCCATGCATATTTCACATATGAAATAACTTTGTGCATTAAAATGCAGTATTTGTATGTTCACTTTTTTTTTTCTATCCAGCTCTTTTCTGAGTTTTGCATCTTTTACAGTATTATAAAAACATGAACAAAAGTAAACAGAAAACTGGAAGCACACAGATTTATTTTTTTTTCTTTGTCATTGGTAGGACAGTGTCCTACTTTGCCAAGTTCCTGAAATGAACCTTGTCCTGCTGGTCTGCTGCATGTTACCAAATGAAGAGAGTTACAAGATAAAAATGGAATTCCTGAATATGCCAAAATGCAAAAGAATGTGTCTCCTTTTTCAGTTCATGCAATGAATTTTCTAAAAGTATAGGACAATGAACACACTCTCCTGAACGATGAGAGATTCATATTGGACCTACAATTTGAGCCATTGCAGGTTTGTTTTGCATTTTCCTGAGGTTTGTCACTTTTTAAACTGATTTTCATGTAGCATGGAAGTTACCCAGCTGTTCAGATGAACACCTCTTTTGACTTTCAAACACAACAAAGGAAGCCAGACTATACCCTGTGTGTGTAGGGAGGGAAGATAAGAGGGGAATACACTTGATTACATTTGAGAGACTGAGAAACCTGGGGCTGTTTAGTCAGGAGAAGAGAAGAATGAGCAAATATCTGAGGGGCTGGTGTCAAGTGTATGGGGCCAATCTCTTTTCAGTGGTCAGCAGCAATAGGACAAGGAGCAATGGATGCAAACTGGAACATAGAAGGTTTCACCTCAACATGAATAGAACTTTATTTATAGTGAGGGTGACAGAGCGCTGGAACAAGCTGCCCAGAGAGGTTGTGAAGTCTCCTTCTCTGGAGACTTTCAAAACTTGCCTGGATGCATTCCTGTGTGAACTACCCTAGGGGATCCTGCTTTGGCAGACACATCCCTGCCAACCTCTAAAGTTCTGTGATTCTGTGTGTGCTGGTTTGAACTAATTGGAGAATTTGAGTGAGAAATTAGACTATTGGCTGAAAAATGAAAATACATTGTGTCACTTCACCCAGAGCTCTACTAAGAAAGAAAAAAAAAAGGTTTTAACAGTGTAGCCCAAATATAGATAAGAGAGATGGTTTTCAGACCTCTCTGGCTACAGCTGCTCCTGCCGTGGTCTCTGCCTTGGTAGCTAATTTTCAATAATTCTACTAACTTCTTTCCTACTGCTAATCCCCCTGGCCAATCTACCTCCGCCTATCTGCAGCATCAACAGGTGGTGAGATAAGATTGGGAAAGGGGGAAAGGTGGTAGGGGTGGTTGGTTACCCCCTTGGGGATTTTGATCTCTGAGAGGGCTGTGGTGTTTCTGTATTACTTTTTCACTGTATATATCTGTAAATATCTGTTATAAATTGTAAATATCTGCTTGTATATTGTGCATTGCTGTAAATATAAAGCTTCATTTATCAACTTCCAGTGTCCTGAGTCCTAGCCGGGGTTTCAAAAGATGAGGGGGCAGGTAACTGCTAAATGACCACAGTGTGATAATATATTTTATATATAAAGGAAAAGAAGGGTTGGAAGGGGTGGGGGAGGGGAAGAGGAGGAGACATAAATAGGTAGCAAGAGCCTTTATATATTGTGGAACTTTAGTAAAGATTACTAAACCCTGAGAAATCAGGAAGAAAGACTCAGCCTCAATAGTTGCTGATTAAAAGAAGAGAGAAGATGATGGTCTCCTAACATGTATTGAATAGTTCTTAGACAGTTTCTAAAACCAAGTTAGGAGACAGAAACATCACAGAGTGATGAAATTCCTGCATAATTTTGCTAATCTGTTCCCAGAATTTCCAAATTACTTGTACTGCATTTTAAAAATCTCCTGAGAACAGCTTGTTTTTAAAATCCTGACTGAATAAAGTTTAGACTGCAGCTGTTTTTCTAGCTGGGATCAAAGCCTCATATCTGCACCCATACAAATCCTGCCAAATTGTCACGGTCCTATTTAAAATTGATATCTTTGTTGTATTACAAAATCACAGAATAGTTGAGATGGGGAGGACCCTTTGGAGATTATCTATTTCAGTCAACTTCTCAAAGGTTCCTCAGAGCTGTGTGTAGTTAGGATTTTAATAAATCAAAGATTGAAGGCTCTAAAACCTCTCTGGGAAACCTGTATTTGACCAGTCTCTTAGGAAACATTTTTGAAATTGTATTCCAGTAAACACTTCTCCTAATCTTTACAGGGAAATTCCTTTACTTCTATTTATAGCCTTTGCCTCATGTCTTGTCTCACTGGGCACCACTGAGAAGAGTCTGTCTTTTCTTTACGTCTTCTTTACTTCCCCCAGTCAGATATTTATAAGCATTTACACAACTCCCCTAAAACTTCTTCCCTGTCTTTGTGTGACAAATACTCCTGCATCTTATTTTTTGTGACCCTTTGCTGGAATTCCTCTATCTCTGTTTTTTTGGGTTTTTTTGGNNTCTATCTCTTTTTTTTTGTTTTGTTTTTTTTTTTTTTTGCACTAGCAAGCTCAGAACTGAGACTAACACTACAGATATGTATCACCAGGGAGGGAAAATATCATTCCCCCCAATCTGCTGGCAAGACCCCTTTTAACAAAGGCCAGAAGACTATTCACCTTTGCTGCAAGGACACATTGTTTCCTCTTGGCCAACTTACAGTCCATTCAAACCCCTGGTGGTCTTCTGCAAGGCTGATTTCAGCTAGATGGCCCTAAACTGGTAGTGTTGCATGTGATTATCCCTCTTGAGATACAGGACTTTGCACTTTCCTTTTCAAACTTTGTGAGGTTCCTTTCTGCTTGTTTTTCCAGACAGTTATGGTGTCTCTGACTGTCAATATACACATCTGACATATTAGTAACTCCTCTCAGATTTTCATTATTTGTAAAGGTATTGACCCATGTCACTCATGAAGATGTTTAAGAGCATTTCCCCACTACAGACCCCTTGAGTACATTAGAAGAAACTGGCTTCCAACCGGATTTTGTGTCACTGTTGAAAACCTTTCAGCCTGACACTTTAATGATGGCTTCTTTGTTGAAAAGCCTGCTTTGTGGAGATCTCATGTAACCACCTTATCATCTTATATATTTTGATAACTGGTTTTGACCATTTTGCATGATTTCATCCACTTACCTAGTCTTCACTTCATCAGTTAATTTGTGAGACTGCTATATGAGACAGTCTTGCTAAAATCAAAATAAATAATGTCAGATACTCTTCCCCTTGTCCACAGAGCTAGTCACTTTGTCATAGAGGGCTGGCTGAGTTGATTAAGCACATAAATGCATAAATTCATGCTGACTACATCCAGTTTTCTTTTTGTCCTTCATATGTTTGTAAATAGCTTCCAAGAAGATTTCCTCTACCACCTTCCTAGGGTGACATGATGCTGACTAGCCTTTAGTTCCCCAGGTCTTCCAAGGATAATCAAGTATGGCCTTGCAGTGATACAAGCCAAATTCCTCAGTTCTCATGGGTGCATTAAGTCCCATGGACTCATCTATGCTCAATTTGTTCAAGTGTTCCTTAACGTGAACCTTCTGTGTTGAGGCTAAGTCTTTCTTGCAACAGGTTTTTTGAATGGTCTCAGTGGCCTGGAGCTACTAAAATCAAGTTACACCAATTAAAGTCTAAGTTGAGTGAAGGTACTCCCTTTTCTCCATGTACTTTTAGTGGAAATATGAACTCGAAGAGTTGTGTTTCTTCTCTGAGATTATGGGAAAGTTAATTCTGCAGTGAATTCATATCTCATCAGTGCAGATACACCTTTTGCATGACTGATTATCTTCACTGTTCTTGGTCAGCAGCAATAATTTATCAGTATGCCTAGGTATAGTACTCACTATAAAATAATATAAGATAGTCATTAAAGACAGAAATTAATATGAGCTGCAGTTTAGTGTGTGAGTCACTGTTATAAGCAGCATTGATATATCAGCTTTAGTTAGTCAAAGCAGAAACTAGAGGATTCAAGCCTTTCCGAGGGCAAAGATTAGAAATAGCCCAATTATCCAACACAGTTTTTGCAATATTCAGATGATGACAAAACCTTTTAAATCCATCATAACTAAATTAAGATGGGACACAGGTTCTCATCTAAAGATGTCTGAATTGTTCTTAAAACTTTGTTGTCAAACTTCAGTAATATAAGTAAAGTTCCCAACCTAATAGAAATGTCCTTCTTAATGCCTTTTTTAATTTTACTTTTGACAGCCCCTATATACATTTTATGTGTAATAGAAGTTATTTGTTTCACTTTGTAACTATATAATCCATGTAAAATCATAACGATTTTATTTTGTGTATATTACCATAGCAAATGATTTGCAATGTATATCTTTTATGCACTCTTGGTGCTTCATTTCTTGTTTCAGCTGTTTAAGTACAATTTTTTAATCTTCAGGCTTTTCCACTCATTGTGATAGGCTCCCTGAATTATTATGGTTTGTCATTTCACCTCAGGGGAAGAGGAAGTCAAGATGAAGAGTGCATAAACCAGATTTGTTAATAGGAATTTTTGTTCTTTAATATTCACTTAGAATTTAAATCTTCATTTGGGTCTTCACTCATGTAGATTCATCTTCACATCTGGTAGGCTTAGCAGAAAAGGCAGCTGGCAGTAGTTGTGTCAGTTGCCTATTTGAGTCTTTGACCTCAGATTAGTTGCTTGCAAAACCTTAGGAGAGGAAGAAACTTAATGTAAAAATAGAAATGGCCAAGGGAAAGTTTTTCCAGACTGTGATTTCAAAAGTCTCCCTATTTCTCACTGGGACAAAGCTGACCTTTTGAAGTTTTTAGTGAAGAAATAACCACAAATCCAAAACAAACAATATTGCAATAGCAACATAGCCAGCAGTAGTGTTATGCCTGTTTGGCAGCTGAAAACTCATGTTCTACAAAAATGTGTAGTGATTTTATTGTCAGAAAGCACGTTATTTTAGAGAGCCTGAAAGCGAAGGAGAAAGGATATTGTGGAATGGGAAAGAACAATTGGACCAGAATGGCAACTCTGCATGCATTTCCAAAATAGCAAATAAGGTTAGGAATTGCAGAAAAAGCACACAAAGTGGTAACGGTGCCATCTTTCTTACAAATAAATTAAGCACAGTTTTTTGGCTATGCCTAAATACTCCCAGCAAGCCTTGGTCCTCCAGCCAGGGATCAATCACAGGATGTTGTAGCTCTCTGTATACACAGAGAACCTGGGTTGCAGAGGAAAATGTATTGGGAGCAGAAAAGTAAAAATATATTGAGATGGTAGATTACTAGGCATGTTCTTCTAATATGTAATCAATGTGTGTCACATCCCAGATCAGAAAGTGATTCCTAAATCTTGTTCAACTTCTGAAAGACTTTTCCAAGTTTCATGGTTTGGAGTATGCCTTGTTAAGTATATAGACATGCAGAATTTCCAGGATATATAAAATGAATACTCCTGCAGAACAGAAGATTGATCCACTTTCCTGGAATCTTGAAAATATTGTGATAGTATGCAAATGTGAAACCTGAAAAAATGTGATAATTAAAAACAGTCACAGTAACATAAACTCCAGAGATTTAATTTCTTCCTCCTTTAGTTTCCTTTCTGGAAAACAAACAAACAAACAACCTAAAAAAACACCCAACAAACAAACAAACAAACAGAAACAAGAACAAAGGCAGGACTGAAAACAGTAATCAAACTACTGCATGTGAAGAGAAAAAAAAATTATGACAGCCACACTTGGTTTACAAAATAAAATTAACTTCCTAGTATAAGAAAGAGAGAGAAACAGAGATGTGAATAGTAGGTATGATGACAGAACATAAGAAAAAAATTAGGGAAATCAGTAGATATTCCAATTGCACCTTAGTATAGAAAGGAAATAAGACCAAAAGGTACAGCTTCAATAAAAACAGATGGAGTGCTAGAAGAGCATCTTCCCTATAGGAAGCTGGTTGGAGCCCCATCTCTGGAGATATTCAAGGTGAGGTTTGACAGGGCTTTGGGCAACCTGATCTAGTTGAGGATGTCTGTGCTTAATGCAGAGTGTGTTGGTCTAGATGACCTTTGAAGGTCCCTTCCGATCCAGATTATTCTGACTCTACGATTCTAAAACTCTCCAGTTTGAACAATGATTCACTTGCATCTATGTGGGCCATAGAAGAGATAGGAATAAAACATTAATTATAAGCAAAGAAATAGAATTTAAGTTCAATCACTCAAACTAAACTAATGTTGAAAAAGACGAGTGAATAAACCTTACAGGAGACATGCTCTCTCCTATGGAAGTATCGTTCGAGATTGTGAGGCTGTTTTAAGATTAGATTTGTTTTTTTTCAAAATTAAGTTAGCTATTTTATAATCAAGAACATAATATCCTGTTTTTCTAGAATGATTATATAACATTTTCTTCATTATCTTTTCCTGGTAAAGAGCATTTCAATGGAGAACTGATAGGAACTGAGTACTTTGATCCTAACAGAGGCAAACACACAGAGCTGTGTTCAGCCACAGTCTCCCCAATGGCCCCTCCACCCAGAAGGTCATTTGATAGTATCAGGATTCAGGCTATATTTTCTTAGCATATTTCACAGAAAATAAGACTGAGGACCAGTAGTGCCCCAGGTAATGTCTAGTGCCTGTAATGGTAGGCTGATAGAGATAAATTCTCCTGACAAAGTTGACTAGTATCTTTGTCGGAAACTGCAGCTAGAAAACAAATACCTTTTGCATTCAGGAATGCCAACAATCATCTCTGAAGTGGAAAAGGTAAAACAAAGGAAAAAAGTAAATGGCATAATAAAAGAAGCAGCAGCAGAACAGAATGAATTAAAACTGTAACACAAGGCACCAGAAAAATATCCATACTCAAACACTAGGAAACAAATTAGATAAAACGAAGAAAATAATATTGGAAAGACAGAGGAACTGAGGGGGTCTTGCTTTTCTCCATCTATCTTTGATCGCCTTTTTAGAATAAAGGAAAAAGCTGAGACAGTCTGGGCCTTATTAAAATCCTCATTCAATTTTCCTTTGTTAATTAGGGAAAATCAAGGAAGAGATACACAGACTCTATTTGATTAGAAGTATTTATGCAACTTTATGTCCTAACAGATTTCATTTCAAAGTTGTCCACAAAGTCATGAGTGCTTTAAAGTATCTCTCTTCTGATCTTTTGGATTAAATTATTGAGATTTTTTTTTTTTTTCTGGAGATGCTAACATCACATCACATGCAGAGTCTGTCTCGTGTTTGTCCAACACAGTTAATAAGACAAAGCTTTATCTAGGGACATTTAAGCAGTTGTGCTCTGGCTTTATGCATCAGACACTCAAGTTGACATCTTCATTAGCATCAATTCTCTTTTGTTTCTGAATCCCAGCATTCAGTGCTACTTGCACCTTCCAGTGCTTTCTACACATGAGCAACTTTTCATTAAATAAAGAGGTAGATGAGTGCTTTCAGGACTAGGTATTAGCCAATATCCTCTATTGCCTTCAGTCTCGTCTTCATATTAAAATGTAAGTAGCTAACTCTCTCTGTAATGGGGAACCAAAGTATTATATAGAGAGATATGCATGTCCTATTAGTAAATTTTATGAGCCTACACAAAAGATAAAAGATCTTTTTACAGCCTAAATTTTAATATCATGTCCAGAACTTATGTTTGTCCCTCTATACTCCTGCAATGCATCCTGTGTAAGTATTTGTTGTTTTCCTATTATATTAATTTCTCCACATTTCATCTTTAATTTGAGTCATGTCCTTCAGCATCATTTATACCACTGTTTTGATTTTAGGAGGTCCAGTAGATTAGGCATGGGTAGATGCTTTTCTCCCTCTAATCAGATATACTAAATGGCAATAAACTGAATTGACATACAGTAATTCTATTTCTCTACAAATGTAGATTCAAAGCAGTAGATTCAGACTTTGACTTAGGTATAACTGAATGCAGTATTTGTCCTACAGGTATATGGGTTCTAACATTCAAATTGCCCTGTGATCACAGCAGCACATTTTTCTTTCTGTATGAAGCACCTGTCTCAGATACCTGTGGGATTATTAATATTGAGTAATTAATTTAGAATTGCAAAATCCACAGTTCCTTTTTCTCTTTCATTTTGCTATATGAGTACCAGTCATGGGTACTCATAACTTGACTGTTATTAACCTTGTTCCTTTGCTGTAGAAAAGGAAAACAAGAGGTAGCAAAACCTTGCAACACCTTCCTGAGCCTGCCAACAAAGACTATGCTGAGCTCTTTCTAGCATAAATTAGCATAACTCTCTCTTTGTTTACTTAAACGTGCTGACATTTGTGCCTCCAGCTTTTTGATGTTCCAATGGTGATTCTCAGAGCTGTAGTATATCTCAGCTCTTACCAGGGCAGTAAATTAGAAAGGAGATATTCAGTAGCTCTGCAAACCAGATCTACATATTAGAGCCATTCAAGAGATGTATCCTTTTATCTAAAGGCTGGATTGAAACATAAATATTCCTTTGGAGTAATTTTGTTAATTTTTAAAAAAATTCTGTCAGATATATTTTCTTTCTTTCTTTTTTTTTTTTTGTTTTGTTAAAGAAAACCCTGTCACTTGGGGTTCATGCCAAACATTTTGTTCACTCTGAAACGGAATACTTTATTTTGGCATACTTTAAAGTAAAAGAAAGAGAAGTGGCGTTTTAGATAAGCAAAATGTAGCCTTGTTTTACATTTTTATCTGGTAATCTAGTGCTCAGAGGATTCATGTAATGACATCAAATGCAGTGTGTCAAGACCTTTCCTGGTGCAGGGGTCTGATCACTTAGAACATGCAGAGGTTTCTAAAGAAGTTTCAGATATCCTGGTCAAGGCAGACCTTCCCCACTCTTTTCTGTCAGACCCCTGATATTCTGCACAAACTATTTAAATATTCATTGGGCAAGAGGAAAGCATAAAAATGACTACATGGCCTGCTTTTTCAGGTGTTCTGGGCAGGATACATTAATTCAAATCCCTGCTCTGAGTCATCCAAAAATAGAATTGCAATTTTGCAGTGTTCCAGCACCTCACTTGTGGGGAAAAGCGACTTTGATAGCTGGATTTTAAGGCAAACACTTAAAAGCTCTCTTCACATCTCAGAAAGCTCTGTCATTGTTATTTAGGACAATAACAATTTGGTAGATTTTTCTCTGAGCTATGTTGTCTTTGTTTAAGGAGCACGATGGGCTCTAACTCTTTTCAAAGTAGTTAAACTCCACACCAGGAGTTTAATTTCTAGAATTAGAAAGTTTAAATGGAAATGCTATTCATAACTACACGAAACAGTACAAAGCATATAAAATACAAAGATATCCATAGGCCATAGTTTCCCAAAACCTCCTTAGGCCAAAGTTTCCATTAACCTCCCTTCAAAATGAGCCCAAAATCTCAGGCCTCCAATGCCTTCCCCCATACCAAAGAGCAGTCATGTCAGGAAGGAGGCAGGAAGAGGAGAAGGGGACTGGATGGCTTATGCTGTTCCCTTACAAAGGGAAGATGCAGGCATTATGAGAATGAAATAACAGAAGATTACAATTTCCTGTCCAACCCTGGATGCTCCAGATCTTAGCTATATGATTCTTAAAGGCACTCATGTCAAACCATGACATATGCTTAACAGAGAAAGAATATTTTGTCAACAATGCAGCTAATACCGGATATCTGTTATAAAACACACCCATTGAAAAGAAAAGATCACCCAGTGAGGAAGCTATCTCTGCTTAGCAAAAGACATAGAACTTGAGAATGCTCATATATATTTTTAATTCTAGCCCAGTAGTACCCGTCTTTCTCCCCTTCCATACACAATATTTTAAAGAAATATCAGGAAGGAAAAGTTCTCAATGATTTGGTCACATCCAACACTCTTTCTGACAGGACGAGATTATATCAAAGCTATCTGCAGAGAAGGTTTGAAATAGCTTTTAAAGAACACAGCTTTAAGTAAACTCCCAAGGCCTGTGGTTTTTGGCACTGTGACTAGTATCTCTACACAAATCAAGGAAATCATCTGCAATTGTGTTCACGTTGCACCCAGCACAACAGAGGTGTGTTGTTACAGCAGATTTCATTCTGTAATATCTGGGACAATGAAAATATGCCATAGGAGCTGGGAGGGAGGAGGGGGAGGGGAAGAAGCAACTTTTAAAGATCCATACTGAAAGCATCAGAAAGCAAAGAGGAAGTGTATCTGGAAGATATTCTGCTTCACCAGACGTTACTGGTCTTCATCAGTAGGATTGCTACAGAGCTTTGTATCATCCTAAAGCCTTACTGGTAACCATAAAGAAGAGTATCTGTTTTGCAACAATTAACTCTTTCTCTGAGCAGTTGTGAGGAAGATCAAAGCCTCTAACAGGAAATGTTTCAAATATTTTAGTAAGAATGGCAAAAGACTGTTTCATATATCATTAGGTATCCTACTTTTGTAGGCACCATTATCCCATCGTTTGGCACAGGGTACTCAAATAGATATATTCCTCTCCATAGTGCCAGCAGAACTCATTGTTTTTCTTTCTGCTTGGCTACTAGGCAGGTTTAAAATTTTCTGTTCCTTCTTTTTCTTTTTCTTTTTCTTTTTCTTTTTCTTTTTCTTTTTCTTTTTCTTTTTCTTTAATTTTCCTTTTTATTTTTTATTTTCCTTTTTTTCCTTTTTTTTGTTTCCCTTTTTTCTTTTCTTTTTCTTTTACTTTTGCTTGTTGTTTTTGTTTTTCTTTTTTTTCTTCTTAAATTTTCTTTTTCCTTGTCCTTTACCTTTTTTTTTATTATTTTTCTTTTTTCTTTTCCTTTTATTGTTTTTATTTTTCTTTTTTCTTTTCCTTTTCCTTTTTTCTTTTTTTTCTTTTTCTATTTTCCAATTTTTTCCCCTCCCTTTTTACCTTAGCTCTTTCTCTACTTTCCCCCCTCATTCTCTCCATATTTATCACTCTCTCCCCATTCTCCTTTCTCTGCCCTTTGTAACTTGATAGATAATAAAAAGTATTTTGAACAGTAGCAGAAGAAAAGATGAAGACATAATATCAGACAATGGGAGAATAATAATGAGCTTTCAGAAGAGAATATTCAGAAACCAGAAACAAAGAGACTGAAGTCTGAAAACGTATTCCAGAGGTAAGGGCAGTATAAGGAATACTGATATTGCAAAGACAGCATCCACATACACTACTCTTTTTTGCACATTTATTTAATGAAGCCTGAGGAAAGGGTCCAGTGCTTACCTACTTGATCATCTGTATACAAATGCCTATATATGATCTCCATTTTCCCACCTGAATTTTATTTATTTTGCCATCCATCTGAATGATTATAAATAAAAAAGAAATAAGGCAAGCTCAATATTTTATGTTTCATTTTCCATTTGCAGATTTCAGATCTGAGACTAAAGCTCTAAGTTTGAAAGAATGATAGCACAGATTTTCTATTTTCCTATTCATAAGCAGAAAAATTAGGTATTTCTGAAGCACATGAAGCAAATAAACGTCTCTTTTATTATTATTCATAACTAAAATTCTGGTCTATTTTTATTCTTACTGTAGCTTTTATGGGAAGCTATGCATCTGAGTCAGCACCTCAAAGCAAAACTAATTTCCAATTCATGACATCTCTTTTTTCTCCAATTACTTAGCTTCATTTCCTTCTCATTCCATTTTTTCTCTTTTGACTCTCACTCACACTCAGATGAAATTGCTACACAGTGCAATTCTCCATTTGAGAGAGATACATCATTTACTTGAGTAGGATTTAGTTTAACTAGACTTTCTTTTTTTTTTGTTTTGTTTTGTTTGGGTTTTTTTGTGGGTTTTTTTGTTTTTTTTTTTAACTGCCATAATTACATGGCCTTGACATACAGAGCTACAGTGTAGGAAGGAGAAAGACTGTATGGGAAGAATGCCCATTTGTGCATTTTATTATGGCTGTTGCGGTTATATCTTCGAAGTGTCATTTTTCACTCTTCCTTTCCATACTGTTGTGTTGATGGCCTGTCAAGTTTCTAAATTTATCTGTTTCATGTTTTTTTTGCACTCCTCTGCTTTCCTCATAGCTTGATTTTATTTATTCTACCTCCTCTAGTTCTCTTTCTTTCACACACCATATATCATTTTTGCTGCTCTACTGTATCATCAACTGTGATTGCCAAAACTTGAGTTATTTTCAGACATATTAGGGTGCAAGGAGATGTCAGACATATAATTTTGATGCACTCACTCTTTAAAACTCAAGGTACTCAGTGTTCTTGAACAGTAAGAATTTCCAGAGAGGATCCTATCAAGCATCCGACAGAAGTGCTAAGACATTCATTAAAAATGCATCTCAATCTGTAAATATATTTCTAATCACTGCCTTTGCAGTGGATTTTATTAGCACACATCCTGCACTTGTCTAGAATCATACTGACATTTTAAAGGACTCCAGTGCAGCAAAGTTTTCATTATATGCCTTGAAGGGTAGTTGTGTAAATCAATCACCTACAACAGTAAAAAGGAAAAAGGTCTTCATCCAAGTCTGTGGGGAGCAAGATATTTTTTAATTACTTTCACAAACAAGTATCTTTGTCTTAATGGTGGCAAAGCAGAAAGAGTCTCACTTACATGTACAAGATACCACTGACTGAGCTTGATGGTTGTTCTCTACTGTATTTGATGCTTGGACATTGCTGGAGTTTCCATGACCCATGATACCACACAGCTCCAGCAGATTAGGGAAAATTGAAATGTATCTTGTTTATTCACAAAGCAGGGACAGAGAGTAAGTGTGTCCTGACTGCTGAATATGCTATTTTCCACAATAACCATGGTTGTTCTTTCAAAGGCTACTTTGCAGAAAGAGAAATCACAGGTATAGCAGTAAGTATGCTATTAAAAATTGTGTGCCAAATGTACTAGAGTGCTTATTCAGAAATAGCTCACACAAAGAAAAATATACCCCCTGTAGCATTGCCAAGGTCAGTTACAGTTAAGATGATCTGAATGAATGTGAATTCTGCAATCAAAAGCTTAACATTAAACCTGTAAACACTTCTAAGGTTTTCCTTGAATTCAAGAATGTCAATTGCAACTTCTCTTAACTGGCTGCTTCTCTCCAGTGGCATCCAAACATTATTTAATATTATCTACCTGAGTTACATGATGATTTTTCTGCAAAAGTGTAGCGTCTCTGGGTCAGATTCTGCAGTGATGTCAAGACAGTGTTCACAGTTTAACTTAATTGATGACATGACTGAGGATCTTAAAGTATGTCTTACCAGAAAAGAGATATTCCAGTGTCTAGCTGCTCAGAGTGGAACACTTTCCAAATAGAGAGTGCCCAAAAGACTAATAAAAGATTGTATTATTTAGCTCAGACAGAATTAATTGCCATATTTTGAAGATTGTTTTCTGTGGATCTTTTGATTTGCAGACAATAAAAGCAAAGAACTAATCACAAAGAATATTGCAGGCTTTGTCCAGCCTGATCCATGGCAGGGGGTTTGAAACTAGATGATGCTTGTGGTCCCTTCCAACCCTGGCTGATTCTATGATTCTATGAAATAATAAACCCAAAAGTAATAAAATATTATCATAGCTATCAAGCCATAAGTAACCAAGCAGTAGGGAGCAAGGAGAAGCTAAGTGCAATACTAGCATCAGTATAGCATACTCATTCAGAGTAGTTCCATATGCCATTCTTGATCAAAGACTTGTGATGAAAATGACTTCAGTGAAAAACATCTGAAACATTTTCAGTGTATCTATGGAATAAATACATTCTCTCAGACCACAGGCTTACCTGTGTTGATTCTACAGGGCTAAAATGAGTAAAAATAAAAATATCTCTGTGTTGGTCAGCAGCTCCAAATACCTTAGCAGAGCTGAGGTAGGCAGTGCTATTTTTATGCAGCTACTTTTTGCAGAAGTACAGCAGTTCAAACATAAAGATGATGCTGTCATAGCAATGTGAAGATTGAACAATTAAAATCACCAGAATGCTTTGAGTTCTACTTGGGTAAGAAGTGAGCACAAGTCCACAAACAAGCTGAGAATCTGTATCCAAAGGAATGGTGCTTGCAAACAGAGCAGAAGGTGACTAAAGACAGGCAAACTGACACTCTCCCTGAACTCTAGGTGTGGGACTCCCATTAATAGTTAACGGCAACAATACACAGGGAACAAGGTGACAACAACTCCTTATGCAATAGTTCAAGAAAGCAATTAAATCTGAATTCCCAAAGAACATTTTTGGCAAGCAATTAGTTCAGATGTGAATATCCTCCTTCCCCAGTGTGTATACACTTACACACACACCAGAGATAATAACTGTGGCCTCGATTCTGCAAGAGTTCATCTATCAAGACTGAGGTATTTAAAACTTCCTTTCACACCTGTACACAATGCTCTGTAAGTGGTTCTGAAAATATCATATTCCATGCATTTGATTACACATATGTTATGATATTTAATACAGAGACCCATTACCTTGAGGATAAAGTGGCTTCCATCATCTGGATATGTTTATTTTTGAAAGCTTTTAGCACTTTCATGGCTGCATGACAAGTTTAGACTATTACAGTATATCCTAAGTGTAAACTGAAATTTGGAATCAAAGTACAGTTTCATTTATTTAGTATTTGCTGCTCATTAATCTTTTCTTTTTTCCTTGGAAATGCCTATTGGCAATTTAACAACCCACACTGTGTTGTAATGTCATATATAAACTTGTCTTGATGGTTACAATAAATAAAATTTCTCAACATCACATAAAATCTCTCAGCATTCTTCAACTGTGTGGTCAAAATGGAGCTGCAAATGTTTCAGTAGTTCAGCAAAGTGCTGGTATTATTTATACAATTTTGTAGGTCAGCTCACTGATTACTACAGATGCATGTATACATATGTATGTTTATATATGGATACATATAAATAAAGGCAGGCGAAGACAATATATGCTATGTGCAACAAACCTCCCTACTCTTAGAGGACCACCCGCAAAATATAGAGTATAATTTAAGTGCTTGACTTTCATTTGGAATTCTTTTTCCTTAACCCTGCTTTCAGGAGTTTGTAACCTCTGCTGCTTATGAAACCTCATAACAGATCACAATTCACTGATAAATCACTGTCTTTATTGCATAAGGAACATCAAGATGTGATAGTTAAATGAAATGATTTTGCCAACAGTAAAACAAAAGTAATCCTGTTTTACAATCAAAATATTGACTTTCCTTACTGAAAGATTTTGGTCGCAATCTGAACAGCCTTCTAAACTAAACCCTATAGTTCTGTAACCTTGAAAACCAGTAGATAAGTCAGAATGTTTTTAGAGTAATATCATGATGGGAAGGTCCACACCTGCCTATAAAAAAATGTCTACTTCCTGTAGCAGCTGCAGGATCTGAATGCAGTAATGGCAACTAGATTGCAGAAAGGAACGATCTCTTTCTTCCTAGCTCATGTTGCTTTTTCCATGGATTGTATAACCACATTGCCTGTATCTTTACATATAAAAGCTTGGTTCCCTGCATATGAATAAGGATAATGGGACCTAAATACAGGATTGAATTGCATTGGAAATTACAGTGATAGCCTCCATGCTTGTTGTTAAGAAGGTAACTATAACTCTTTGGCTTAACGTAGAGAACAAAAGCAAATGCTAGAAGATTATATGAATGCATAAAATGAAAATGATGCTTTTGTTAATTCATTCTCTACATGCTTACATTGAGTTATACAAAACAGTTTGAAGCTCAAAATTGTCTTCAGAAGTAAACTGGTAAGGAAAAAGGCAGATTGCACTTGATTTAGGTACAGTACAATTAGAAATATGTGAATATAATGTTTAATACTGGTAATACCAGTTCAAATATGTTAAAATGTAGTACATGTATTATGCATTTGCCTAGTTTTCTGTCATAGAAGAAACAATTTACTATAAAATAACATAATATGCTTCAGCTTCAAAAGTACTATGCCTTTGGTTTCCACTGAACAACAGGAAAATTTGGGGGGAAAAAGACAGGAGCATCTCTTTCTGACATTTTACTAAGTTTTGAAAAATACCTCAAATTTCAGAACAAAAAATTAATGCCCAAAAATTCTACCTGTGTCCTGCAAGCTTGAAAAGCTTAAAAATAGACACTCCGTTTTCTGCAGTGGTTCACTGAAACTTGTCCAGTTTCAGCTGGTGTAAAATATTGTCAATTAAAGGGAATATAATTATGAATAATTTGGTAAATGTTAGCGGAAAATGCGCAACAACTTCCATAGTATCTGATACATATACCTGGTCTTTTAATATTCCTTTGACTTCTCATTGTTTCTGTTTCTCTAGAGTATTCAGCAGTAACATTTGTTGAGAGTAACACTCATGTAAAGATGTTTATAGATAATTATATCATATGGAAATTGAATCTGGGAGGAAAAAGGAGTATGATATGGGAGATTTCATTCTACAGATTACAAGAAGGCATTCATTTTATATCAGCTTTTAAATTTTCAAAACTGAAGATCTGTTTTCTTCAGAATTTCAACTTTTCATCTGCCCATCATGTGCTGAAATATGTTACCTTTTTCACTCCAGCTTCAACTCATAGTAGCCTGTTCTGACTGAGATAGAGAAAGATCTTCCCAAGCTGGACTGCAGTTGTAACTCTTGTGAGCCCTGAGCAAATAGTATGTGAATAGTAATTTGAAATCAGATTTGCTGGCTTCCTCCTTTCCTCTTCCTGCAGACCGTCTTTCTCCAGCAGCACCAGAGGAAGGGGGAAAAAGGCAAGAGCAGGAGACCCTGTCTATGCTGCCATCCAATGTTATGGGAAGAACAACAGCTCTGTAAAGGCTGCTTTACTGTTTCCGTAGATACGAAGCAAATGCAACCTTATGCCATTTGACTGAAAAACAAGGCAAGCAGCAGTGTCACTCATTGGGAGCAACACATAGTAAAATATCTACATGTATTTTTTTGTCTGATTTGATGCTTGAAACAGGAAGGAGTTCTAGTGTACAAATCATGGAGTGGGACTGTGGTAGGTTATCCTAAACTCCCACAGCTCACTAACCCAGGAGTTAGGTGTAGCCTTTTTGCACTTTGCAGTCTGTGGAGATTTGCATAAATACCGTAAGCAGTTAGTATTTCCTGTAGTTCAGGAAGCTGATACTATGCTGTCCCAAATGTTTACTTTCACTCTCTTCACCAGACAGTATCAACAGATCTAAGGGCTGAAGATGGGAAACTCCATTCACAAAATATAGTTTTGATAAACATGAAGATGACATCAAAAGAGTGATCAAGATTATATGGTTGCTATTTGTAACTAAAAAGGGAACATCCATAGACAAGAAAAGTATTGAAATCATTGAGCCTGAAGCATTTGTAAGGTACCCTAGTACTGTGTGAAAGGCACACTTCTGTCTTAAATAAAAGAGAAGATATTGGAAAACTATGAATAGTCTCCATATGCAACAAAGATCACTGCTTTATAAAAGGTCTCTTTTGACAAATCTAAAATTCTTCTGAAGTCCTTCCTCTGCTAAAAGTATCCCTACAAGCCTCACTTGTGTGTTTGTCTTTATCTGAGGCTCATTAGGTGTCCCAGGATTATCCAAATTAAGAATTGTTTTGTCACTTTATAACACAGTAGACAAACAGATGTACGGTAGCCTAGGATCAGTCAGTAGTGAACATTTGCATTACTTATTACACATATAGGAAGACAAACATTGAATTGTCTGTTAACCTGCACAAAATGCAATTCCACATGGAGAGAGAAAATAACCTTTATTTTTTTCCTATTTGAACATGCATCATTATTGTTGTCTGTTTAAGCACTCGTAGTTAAAATGTGTTGCCTTTCTATGGTCAGAAAAGCAAAGAAAAAGTGTGAGGTTTTAGAGCATTTTATAATGTTGGACTTGCTTCTGAGATAGAAGCAGGAAAATTGTCAATCTTTTGTTACTTACCTGCAGTTAATATTTAGCTTTGGCCTGATCTGGTATTGAATTTGTCTTGGATTACTTGGGAAATTGTCTTCTTTGTGATCTTTTTGTTATGGGCCAGTAAAGTAATCCTAATGATCTAGACAAGCCTTGAAGCATCTCTAAGGCTTTACGGAAAAATTAATTGAGGATTCACTGCCCTTGGAATTTACTACAAATGGAACTTAATAGCTCAAGCAAATTCTCTCCCATATGTTAATAAGCTAATGTGGCTCTGTGGTGCTTCTCTCTTGGCTTCCTCTCGGTTATTATTCCTGTGTCATCTCAATTAGCTGCTACAGGACCTTATTACTATAATTCCCACCTAATCCCCTTTCCCTTTTTCCCATTCCTGTGTCAGTAGCATTTTGATATGTTGTCTTTTACTGCGTACACTTGTTTGTTACATGTATTTTGGCATACTTTCTAATGGCCACTTCCTATTCTATTCTGCATGACATATTAACACTAATTCCATTATTTACTAGAGATTCTTTCCAGAACTGTTATGGCTGGCTTGCTCTCTCTCCCTCTCTCCCTACCCATCTGTCTCATACAGTAAAAAAATCCTAGTATTTCCAGTTTTGCATAATCTAGAAATATGTATTAGGAGGCAGGAAGCTGTGATGTTGCTTTTGCTGCTGCCTTGCTGTGTGATCTCTTTGTTGGCCTTGTCTCCAGGTATGTAGCTTGAGACAAGAAATGGTGGAGCCACTGCATTCTATTAAACCACCAGATAAATTCCACTGAGTGACTATGTACTTGCTTCTAATCCATGGCAGGAAGAAAGTTATAAAAATAGGAAAGGTCATGCACTTGTGATCTATCTTCATGGACCTCTGTGAGAATCAAGTGCAAATGTTGTCATGGAAGGCCAAGATAGGCCTAAACATGTCCTGGTTTGTCCAGACATGTTTTCGGTTCCCCCTCTCTCTGCTGTTGGGCAAAGCAACTGCGGGAAAGGAAGACAAAGGCCTGGTGCTACCATGTCTCTTCCAGGTTGTAAACAGGGTACTCCGTACGTGTTCATACACTTGTTTATGTTCTGTCCTAAGAGGGTAAAAGCAAGCCCTGACTTTACCTAATATGTTAAGTTTAGCAAATTGCCA
Organism: Psilopogon haemacephalus; assembly: GCA_013396835.1. NCBI lineage: Eukaryota > Metazoa > Chordata > Aves > Piciformes > Megalaimidae > Psilopogon > Psilopogon haemacephalus. The sequence goes on along the minus strand of VWZI01020825.1, from coordinate 121,244 downwards.
TTCTGATTTGCTAATCTATGGTCAAAGGCCCATTTGTCTTGGGCTGCATTGAGAAAAGGAGATGAGCAGGCAAACACAACACGCGCTCTGTGCATCTCCCATTGCTTCTTCTTTACCGTGCTTCTGCCTCATTGCTCTCTGCCATGCTCTGACAAACTTTTGCTTTATTTGCTTTGCAGCATTATGTCTGCTAAGCTATAAGCCAGCTTTGCTACATAATAACAAGCTCTGATACTTTGGGTTTGTCAACCCGGAAACTACTTTGCCTCAGTTTACCAGGGAATAGGCACTAAATGCCTCATGAGGTGCGAAGAAGTGCTACCAACATTGTGCCTGTCTGCACATCTGCAAGACATCCCATTTGCACCTCTGCAAACCTCCATGCCAAGTCTGGAGTCCAAGAGGAACCAAGATCAGGTCAGAGACTGTCTGCCTATCTCCCAGCAAGCTGTTAGAGCCTGGGAAATCTTAACAGCTATTGAGACACCAACAGAACTCCCTGCAAGTGTTTGGGTACCGTCTGGAAACTGTAGTTAGCCCCAGGAGTCTGGAAATAATATTTTGTGAGTAAATACTTAAAGCCTCTCTCCAACCAAATCCAAGTGCCTTCTGCCTTAAGCAGTAAAAAGCTTCTCAAGTCCCTCTAGTGGACAAGCAGTATAATCAACCACAAGAACCTCCCCCCCAGTTATGATAGTTTAGTGCCTGTTTATTTTGCTAGTTATTTCTTAAGTGTTCTAGTTCCTCTGTTTCTCATCTGTGTAATGTTTTTCATGACTAAAAATAGGTAATGCATTGAGATTAAATATATTAATAGCAAAATAATAAACTGTATTAATTTTTGAAAAATAAGTCCCACCCATACTGCCATTTACAAATATACGTATACTTACCCTTAGAGAGAGAACATTTCTCCTCCCATCTTCTTGCAACAGTATAAAGTGGTACTGTTTTCTCCCTCCTCTTACAGCTTATCCAGTAGTTTGGAAATACGCAAATATGTATTCTCATATAGTGCTCTCACTGCATTTCCAGCCCACTTCTAATTTACAAGTGCAGGTAGTGCATCATTCAGCCTGGGACACATGTAAAAATTTACCTTCCAGAGGCAGTCAGTATCAGCACTTGTGTTCTGCAGGACAAAGAACCCATACCATAAGGAGGAACTGGGTATTTTTAATCTTCCCCTCTTCCTCCCCAGTATGCATTTTAAATTAGAGTAGACCTCAAACCAGTGTAAACAGAAAATTCCACTTGATTATCAGAAACAGTGGTGAACTATGGTTAACATGTTTGTTAATTTAGACAAATTGCTGGTACCATTGATGTCTAAAGTCCCTGAAGACCAGTTCAAATACTGTTAGTACAGTCTAAATGGAAACATATTTTCTATAGAAAGAAGCCACTTCACTTAAAGAGAAAAATATATACATTTTCTTAAAAGAAAAAAGCTCATTTTGCTGTATCTAATGTAGCATATCTTTAAGAAACTTCTAAGCATTGAGTCTGTAACATTTTATTTCCACAGGGAAGTTAAACTGCTTGTTTAAAGTAGGTGTTTTGAGAGAGATAGAAACAAGACCATAATTTTCCTGCTTTGTCCTGCATTTGCTATTATACAAAATGTTTACTCATGTGAACAGTCCTGGGAATTGTAGATTCCTGCTACTTCCATATGAATTGTTCTTCACTTAATGTTTTCTTCTTTTTAATAAGAATTAATTTCAGTGGGACCATTGACACCACCAAACAGTACATTTACTACCCAATTTTTTGCAAAGTAGTCAGTAAGCACAAGTTCAATATTATTGGTACAATTGAGATAGATGATAAATTGCATTAAAGGTTATAAAACTTGATTGTCTATTAAATTTGTATTAGATTTCAGCTGTAGCACAATATTAGCAAAATAATGGTGTGCTTGACTTTCCTGGAATAAAAATATTTACCTCAGGGAAGAGATATTTAGGTTCTTACTATTCACCCCAAAATTTAGTTCAGCATCAATAATATTTTATATTTCTTGATGTTGTCACAATCCATATTAAATCTATCATTTCAAGTCCTCCACCTTGCTCTGAGCTCTGCACTGCCCCACTCTTTTTTCTTCCTTTTTAGCAAAATTATTTAGTAGCAAATACTGTCTAAAATTACTGCCTAAATAGTCAACAGCAAGTGCCAAAAACGTAGTGTCTTGAAAAACACAACTGTTAGAAGCTTACGCAGGATTTCTGCCTGAATACAGACCATGACATCTGGCCCACTGAAAGCTTTATTTTAGTATCTTCAGCTACAGCATGTAGCCAAGATGGTACTGCACATTTCTTTGTAGACACAAAGAAAGAAGCTTCTGGTATGTTTTTGCTGTGTTTTCTTGAATGGCCAAAAGGCAATGACCCTCTTATTTGTAAAAACTAGCAGTGCATCTAATCAGTCATAGAACCCTAGAACCATAGAATCATAGAATAGTCCAAGCTGGGAGGATCTCCAAAAGTCATCTAGTCCATCCCACCCCCGCTCACCCATCCCCCCTCAAAAAAACCACAGTCAGCAGGGACAGCATCAACTAGATCAGGCTGCCCAGAGCCCTGTGAAGACTCACCATGAATATCTTTGGGGATGGGGCTCCAGCCAACTGCCTGGGCAACCTGTTAGAGTGTTCCAATGCCCTCGTAGTAAAGAATTTGTTCTGAACATCTAATCTAAATCTGCTCCTCTCTAGTTTGAAGCCACTGACCTTCATCTTGTCTCTGTGATTTCCAGCTGAAAGGTAAACAGTGACAGGGAAACTATGAGCATGACAGTGATATATAGGTGTGGGATGCTAATAATTACAAAATATGCTCAAGAATCTCAAATTATTTAATACTGCAATTATGTAATACTATGATCTGGCATTCTGCTTTCAGCATATTTCTAAACAACATTTAAGTATGTGTAGTAAAATATTCTAAAATACCAAAAATTAATATACTTAATTCTGGAAAAAATAAAAACAAACAAAGCTCTTAATTAATTTAACTCAGGAAAACTGATGCAACCCACAAATAGTTTTCAAAACTTTTGTTGGAGACTGAGAAATTTAGCCTAGGAAATATCCTCTCAAAGTGTTTTGTGGATCAGTTGCTTTAGAAAAGAGTGATTACAGAAACGCTCCTCAAATGAAAACAAAATGCTAGTTTTCTGTGATTAGAAAAAAAATCATGTTCCCAGTTCCAGTCTGATGAGCCAGGAGGGAAAAAAAAACCACCCAAACTTAAAAAAAAAAATAGAGACACAGAAAAGAAATTCCTAATATAAAATAACAGAGTAATAATGGTAACCAATGACACAGAGATTTTATAGTCATTAAGCAGAAACTATGGTCATAATATTTCCTTCCAAAGATAATGTTGAAAAAACTCACAGCATACAACTCTCCCTTCCCTTCCCCCACAAAAAGCCCCCATGAAAATAATATATTTTTTTCTCATGATACAGTCAAGATTACTTTGAATGACCATATTTGAAATACTCAAATGCTCGAAGTACTGTATACTATAGGAGTTTCTTAAAATGCCTAAGGCAAATCAATATTCTCCTGCCTTATTCAGCCATTCTTAGGCCTTTTGTGATTTGGCAAAGCTTAATAGTGCTGTACTTAAGCCAGTAGTGAAATCTGTGAGATTGCATATGGCTAAGAGGGTACCATATAGGTGATTACCTGCACATTTTAAAAAAGCTAAAAAAAATAATAACCACTCCAGAATGCAATTCACAAAGTACTTTGTTCTGAGATTTAAACTGAATGTGAGATCCACATGCCCTGATTTCTGTTGTGAAGACCTCAGGAAGAAGATGAAAGGGTAGTTCTCCAGCTGTAAATATCCATTCCAAATTTAACCACAGATAGGTCCACTGTCAGATGTTCTGTCAATACATGAATTATTGACTGCTTTCATTACTAAGCAGTGCCTCATATCTTCAGTACAAATCAGATCCCTTAAATTTTTCATGAAACAAATATTTCAGTTGCTGCTTTGGAGAAAAATATAACTAGACTGTTTTAACCATCTCTATTCCTAGCTATCATCTCAATTTGGAATTTTGTGGTTTTCTCTTGAAAGTAAGGAAAAGGAGGATGAAAGTTCTTTAGTAGGGGCTGCCAAGAGAATCAGCTGTTAGTGGACTAAGCATGAAAGTTAAGTTCCTCTTTAACTCTCTGCCCTTCAGTTTGCTTCTCTGTGTATCTGCTTCTCTGTGTATCTGCTCTTTTACATTTGGAGAAGGCATCTGACATCTCCAGGGCTAATTGTCAGACCAACAGGCTATAAGAATAGGCTGAGACAATTGTGGTAAAAGCAAAAAACTATGAGTTACTTCCTGACTGAGACAGACTGCTGTTGTTTGCCTAAGGGATTTTCCCAGTGGCATTAACTCTGACCATCAGATGCCCAATTACAGCAGCTAAGAGAGCTGAGCAAGTCTGTCTGCAGCAATCGAGACTGTGAAGTAAAATAAAACAAGCTCTGCTTCATAGCACGTAAAGGGCCTGTAATCAGTTACAAGGGCCAACCAAAAGAGAGAATGGCCTTGAGGATAGGTCAGATATTAGGAAAGAACTGCAGAGACGTTGGTAAAGGTTCAAACCTCCACTAATTCTCAGTCAAAAGGGCTTGAAGAAATAAGGCAACAAGTGTATTTTGCCTTCTCGTGAACAGCTGAAGCTGCACCTGGATGATGATTATTTTCAGTCACAACATAGGCTGGCAGGACCCAGTAGTACCATGAGCTATTTTTTATAAAAATGGTCCTTAGCCACAGCCAGTTTTAACTACCACAGACCCAAAGGAAAAACTTCTGGCCCTCATTGCAGGAACCATAATTCTTTTAGAAAGCATCCTGGTTTCAACTGGGAAAAGACTGATTTTCTTCCTAGTAGCTGGTAGAGTGTTTTAGGTTTGGGGTGAGAATACTGTTGATAACACGTGTTGATGAGTATGGGTAATATTTACACTATATAAAGGACTTAAGAGTCCTGGAGACTCTGGTGGGTGTCAAGTGGATGGGGTCAATCTCTTTTTGGTGGTACTCAGTATTAAGACAAGGAACGATGGATGCAAACGTGAACGTAGAAGGTTTTACTTCAACATGAAGAAAAACTTCTTTACAGTGAGGGTGACAGAGCACTAGAACAGGCTGCCCAGAGAAGTTATGGAGTCTCCTTTTCTGGAGATATTGGAGACTTTCAAAACCTACCTAGTTCCTGTGCGGACTACTTCTAGGTGATTCTCCTCAATGCAGGGATCTTGAACTTAATGATCTCTGGAGCTCCCTTCCAACCTCTAACATTGTGTTTCTGTGACATTTCAGCTTCTTGTACTGCCCTGTCAGCCAGGAGGCTGAGGCTGCACAAGGAGCTAGGAGGGAATACAACCAGGATAGCTGATCCAAGCTGACCAAATGGGTGATACATAGCATACAAGACAGCTGGGGAAGGACTGTTTACAAGGTATTGCAATGACAGGAGGAGGAGTAATGGGTTTAAACTAGAAGAGGGGAGATTTAAACTGGATGTTAGGAAGAAGTTCTTTACAGTGAGGGTGGTGAGACACTGAAACAGGTTGCCCAGGGAGGTTGTGGATGCTCCCTCCCTGGAGGTGTTCAGGGCCAGGTTGGATGAGGCCTTGAGCAACCTTTTCCAGTGGCAGGTGTCCCTGCCTATGGCGGGGGGTTGGAACTGGATGATCTTTCAGGTCCCTTCCAACCTAAACCATTCTACGCTTCTATGATTTTATATTCAGCATATAAAGTAGGGGAAAAGCTAGCCAGGGGGCCACTACTTGGAAACAGGCTATACATCTGTCAATTGACAACAAGCAATTGGGTTTTATTTGCATTATTTGTTTTTCATGGGTTTTATTTATCTCCTTAAAAAAAAAATCATTACAAGTTATTTTATTTTATTTAGTTTTTCAATTATTAAACCATTTTTATTTCAACCCACGAGTTTTCTTACTTTTACCCTTCTGATTCTTTCTCCCATCCCACTGAGAGTGAGTGCATCTCTGTGGTGCTTAGATGCCAGCTGGATTTAACCGCAACAGGGGAATTCATTTCCTGCAGCAACCCCACTGGAAATTGCTAGAAATAGACTTTCATTCTGCAAGAGTTGAGAATTTCAGCCAATTGTCTTATGACAATTCTTTACAGATAATACGGAAACATTTTTTACATCATTCAATTGCATATTCTAAATTTCAAGAAGCTGGATACTTTAGGCTTTTCCCTCAGAGACTTTTCTGAATAGAAAAAAATGAACAGAAAAGCATCCAGGAAAAAGCATATCCTAGATGAAAGAGGCATGGAAAGGGCTGCAGCAGTTAAGGTATTTTATGCTGTTCAGGAGTTTGGTACAAAGAAAAGGAGATGAAAAATTAGGAAGTAATTATTTGTTTTATCAATGCTTCATTGTACAAAGACACCAGAGATCCCATGAGATCCTGATGGAACTGATAGTGACTCCTTATTTCCATTTCCCTTATCTGTTAAAAGGCAAAGTCTAAATGAAACTCCCACTCCAAATGCAGAACTTGTGCAAGCACAGATACTTGTTTCCCACACAGATGTCTTCTTCTTGTCCTGAAGTTTTGATAGCTTATCATGGACTTTCCAATAAGTGGTTTAAATGACTACTTCCACCTACTCCTCTCCCTACAGCACCGTAGTTATCTCAGAGACTGAAAGAATTAATCATGCGTTGTTTTAAATAACACACAAACATGGAACAAGATCTTCCTTCTTTTGCTACAGCTGTGTATAATGCTCACCTTCAGGGGATATTTCTCAACACAGTTTTCTTTCTTAATAAAAGAAATTTAGCAAAAAATATATTAGCAGTGGCAAAAGAACTCGAGTCTCCAAAACTCTGGAGTTTTGTAGGCACCATAGATAGGAACGTTCATCTTCTTGCTTGCCTGAAATGTTGAGGAAAGTTGAATCTAGTTCTTAAAATGCAGTGTATGGATATCACTTCCTTCTGGTTTCACCTCTCACTCACAATATTTGTTTTTCAACGTTTTTATTCCTCTAGTCACTCATTGGGGGAAAAAAAAAAAAAAAAAGGAAAAAAAAA